>JACTOM010000050.1:1217952-1346921 GCA_015832385.1 Elymnias hypermnestra
GGAAGACCGAGGCGAACGTTCCTGGACCAAATCCAGGACATTTTAAATAACGGCCAGGTCAAGAGTACTCTAAACCGACGAACTTGTATGAAAGATTTAATGAGATTGAAAGAAGCGAAGGAGATATGCAAGGATCGTGGCAAGTGGAAGGATGTTGTCTCTGCCCACCCCTATGGGAATAAGGCGTGATGCTATGTATGTATGTATGTATAAATATTAATATTTATATACTTAAATGGCTGGGTTGGTTTTGATGATTTTTGGTTTGTTCAGACGGATATAAGAATTTATCATTCGAATGGATAAATAATAGATTTTCCCATATTTTCACGGGGTTGTGAATTTCGCGGGCGACACTACCGGAAACAGCTACAATATGTTATTTAAAAAGGAATCTAAAAATGTTAGTAGTGTTTCATAGTCTCTAGAACGAGGGAGAATTTATTTGTAACCTGCCTCATTGGTCCAGTGGTTAACATGTTCGACTACAGACACGAGGTCCGGGCCAATTCGAATTCGATATTGAGTTTTCTATTAAGATTTTTTTAAATATTTGCCCAAAGTTCGGAAAAATTTGGCGGTGTGATCCACCCCCCGCCTCTGTGAGCACGTTAAGCCGTCGGTCCTGCGCCTGATCTCTCTCCGGTCGTGTCTGATTTCTGTCACTTCGGACTATAAGAGTGATGGCATAGAGAGGGCACTTGTGTACTATGCCTGCCAATCCGCACTGGAGCAGCGTGGTGGGTCTATGCTCTGAAAACCCTCTCTCTAATTAGTGAGGAGGCCTGTGCCCAGCAGTGGGACGTTAATGGGCTGCTACTTACCTTAAATTTATTTGTATACTGCCTCATTGGTCTAGTGGTTAACATGTTCGACTACAGACACGAGGTCCTGGGTTCGAGTACCGGGTCAAGGCAATTCGAAATCGATATCGAGTTTTCTATTAAGACTTTCTCAATATTTGCCCGAAGTCGGAAAAAATTTGGCGGTGCAATCCACCCCCTGCCTCGGCGAGCACGTTAAGCCTTCGGTCCTGTGCTTGATCTTTCTCCGGTCGTGCCAGATTACCGTCACGTCAGACTATGAGAGTGAAGGAGTAGAGAGTACACTTGTATGGTGGTGGGTCTGTGCTCTAAAAACCCTCTCTCATATTAGTGAGGAGGTCTGTGCCCATCAGTGGGACGTTAATGGACTGTTAACTTACCTTTTTTTTAATTTGTTTGTATTTTTTGTTGATTATAGGTTATTTACTGACTGAAATTTTCTTTCTGTCTAGGTATCGCCATGCTATTTTCAGCTGGCACATTTTTATATGTGGCAACAGTACATGTGTTGCCAGAACTCACACATCCACATTCACATACGCATACGCTACTTCCCGTTCAAGATGGCGTCCCGCCGAAAAAGGGTTTCGCGGGCTTACAGTTGTGCGAAGTTGTCATATTGACAGTTGGTGCAATGTTGCCAGTTTTATTAACTATGGGTCACGAACACTAACATTTGTCTGATATATTTTTTTAAATGGTGTCGAAAGATATTTTTAAATTCCTATTATTATTTCACTATCTATATATTCATAAATACTGATAAAATTTTCAAATCTTTATTAATAATTTGTTCATCCATTCAATTTCAAATAGATTTTGTTTACACTTGTAGTGGATGATACTTGTTGTTGATACAGTTGTAAATAGGAATTGACTTTTATGAAAATTTTATTTTAATATTACTTATTTAAAGACAAAATTCATTCCTTGTAGTAAAATAGATTTTTATAGACGACCTATTTTGTAATTTGATTCGTTTTTCGATATAATGTATGAAATATAAAATATTTATGATTGTGTGATTAATCAAAATTTATTTTAGAACTACTTCAACTGTTGAAATTGATTAACCTTTTATATTAAATAAATCTATTATAATTTGTAACAAAAATGGAATTAAATCTGTTGAATTTAAAAAGTTATGAATTATATTAGCTTATGACCTTATATCATATTTTTTTTGATAAAACAATTACTTTTTTTTACGGTAAAGTGATGGTAACATCAAAGCATATATAATTATTCTGACTGACTTATCTAAACGTTGCGGTTAACCGCTATACCTAATTTAGGGATATTTGGAAAAAAATCCTTTTCTGTTTATATACAGATGTGTCTGTACGTAAAGAAAGGGTATTTGGAATTTCTTAAAAGTCGAAAAAAATAAAGAGTATTTTATCTAATATCCGAACTGGGTATAATTGTAGTTCATCAATAACATGTAAAAAAAAACTTTTGAGATTTTTTTTAACATCTGTGCCTGAGTTGTTGACCTCAAGCAATATTAGAATATGTACTAATTATAAAGAATTGCACTGATTCGTTTCAAATTTTCGAAATCAGTAGAACAAAAATCAAAAGCATTGGTGGAAACAGTATACTCCGAAAAGACAGTATTGATACTTGTAATAACTCGTATACTATACTAACTATATTGAGGGCCTTGTTGGCACAATGGTATTCTTTCTTCGTTAGTAAAGGTTCTAGGTTCGACTCCCGCTAGAGCAGATTTAGGAATTCTATTTTATGGAAGGGTGGGCTGGTGGTAGGTTTCGGTCTTGGCTAGATACCACCCTATCAGCAAAGATGTGCCGCAAAGCAAAAAATTTGCATTCTGCTAGGATCCTGTGTATATACCATGAGAGGTAAATTGCCTTTTACCAAATTAGCGCGTTTACATCTTAGACTGTCTAATAACTTACCATTAGATATGTAGCAGTCAAGCGGTAAAGAGTCAAGAATAAAAAAATATGTAGATAACTACATGTATAATGTGCATAATATATTTTATGTATATAATGAAATAGCAATAACTTCTGTGAAAGTGATAGCACAATATGTGTTATAGATTTAAGAGATATACTTAAAATTATATTCTAGCGTTGTATTGTGCGTTATTGATACATAGAAATATAATAAAAGAAACTTCTGGAGAATAGTTTTGTACAATATTTTTTACCCATTTCGGCTGTTTAAAATTTAATCATGTAATTTATTTTATTGGGTAGCCTTAATCAATGTACACAAATAAAGGACCTCACACACTTTCAACCCGGTAATAGTATACGATTGTTAAAGCAGTCTGTTGGTGTATAGGACCTTTAAAATTCTTTAGGGGCCCTATACCATAGCAATCGAATAAAGACAATGCGGGCTGTTAGTATAAGTGACCCTAAAGATGTATTATAAATATAACTCTTTACTCTTTTGTCAGTTGTCAGTTTTTAAAATGTGTAAAACTATATATAACAATATTGAATAGTACGAAAATATGCCTAAAAATATATAGTAGAAATGACTTATAAAGATGTTGTAATTCTCGTCAAAGAATTTATTTTTATTTACAACGCCTATAAATATGGATGTTACGAAATAAAAATATGGATTTAGAATATTGTCACACAATATTCTAAATCCATATTTTTATTTCCCTCAGACACATTAGCGAGCAGTTGAAACAAAATAGTGTCTATACAATAACTTGATAATGATAATGGGATGTTGGAAAAATTATCACATCGTAATGACCGTATAATGCTCTGAAAGGCCCCATACATAAACAGTCCGGCGACAGATCGGCCTTTCAGTTAGTCGCAAAAAAACCACACACATTTCCGTCACATGGATAATTGACTATGGAGGAATTTTAAATATTTGGAAATTGTATTTTGATGAAAAAATTAATACGTAATGGTAACTGCTATATGACCATTTCTTTTTCTTTATGTTGAGAAATGATTATTCGCATCCCAATCAAACTTTAAGATCTTATCGGAAGCTTGGATCTCGTTGGCTTGCCAGTATACTCACTAAAACCTGATGCTATTCCCCTCATCTTTAAGTGGAGCATCCGAGGGTCCACGGAGACAATTTACCCTAGTGCTCCGGACAAACCTATGCCTCGCAACCTCCTGCACCGCACTAGAAAAGCTTCCACCCTTTACTTCCCATTTGCGTTCTAAAGCGAAGGAATAGTCCTCATAGACCACTGCCCTTTACTTCTTTTTCTCCAGCAAAAAGTCTGACTGGAGTCGCTCACTGGAGTCCTTAAGACGAATCAAGTATAAGACTCCAATACCTTAATTTGAACATGCACGTTTACTTAATTGGCTTTTAAATTAAATTGTAATAAATGTTAATTTCCAATATGTTAAATTTGCCTAAATACATATACGTTTTTTAAAATGTTTTCCCCTCCGATTTATTTATCGGACGAAACTCACTGACAACTCGCTACGATCAAAATTATTTTGATATTGGTAGTGTGCAAATCATTTTAAGTAGGGGTGTGCGAATATCGTTCGATTCCTATTATTCTAAACTCCACGATTAATTCCAAAAAAATCAAATAATTCGCGAATTAATGAAATATCTCTGGATTTTCAATTGTTTCTATCTAAATCGTGTATCGAAATATTCGACTTATGAATAATATACTTTTTGTTTAAGAAAAATTAAGGTATATCTTGAACTTCGGCTGAAAATGAAAGATTATTTACCACTGAGGGCGATATTGTATCTGATAAACTTCGTTATCTCCCGATTCAGTATCGTATTTATTATTTTTAATGGTTTTGAATATAGACTGTTAAATTTATTTTCGAAAATTGAACATAAGAAACCCTGAATTGAATATACTCGAAAATTCACTAGTAATTTAATAGCTTACGAAATTTCGAAAAAAATACGCCTTATTTAAAGCTTTTCCAATTGTTCGACTACTCGATTTGAGTTTCGAATCGAATATTAAGATTCGATTCGGGACTAGTAATTCGTAACTTCGAATTATTCGCACAATCCTAATTTTAAGTAGTCCAAACTCGGAAAGGGTAGAATAGTTTAATTATTGCAGGTGATAAGTGATTACTATAAAAGGGATAAAAGGGACGTTCCTATGGACAAAAGTCCCTAAATATTTGAAAATACCGAAACCATCGGACTGTTAATGTGTGGAATCCTTAACATTATGTCAATCGTCAATCTTCGTTTAAAGGTGGATAACCTTAACAGAATAAAGTTTGGGAAATCTATTAGATTTTTATAATTTTTTTTTTAATATATAAAATGTGATCTTATGTGAGATTTAGCTTAAGTGTATATAGTTTTTGATTTCATTTTTTGTTGCTTTAGATTTGCGGAAAAGTGTAGCTAAATGGGAAGAGCTATTTGTATGACATTTAAATGTATTGCCACATTATTATTTCACATTTCTTGTATTTTAGAGGAAATTTTTGTTAACTGCATGGTTTTTAAATAAACAAATGTTTTATAAATAGCTCTTAAAAGTTGTTGTATTGTTTGTAATGTCAATAAATATACTGCTTTTACAATTCACTTGTTTTTTTTATCCTTTCTGACAAAAACTGTCTTTTTTCCTGCTTTGTCCTGGTTTCGATTCCCGGAAGGATGAATTTAGGAATTACATCAGCGGGGCACAAAACCAAAAAACCAACGTATCTTAGTGACGCAAGCGCTGACAGGCGCGCGCTGTTCCAGGTGGTGCTGGGGGCGCCAGCGTGGTGATGGGAATGTCATTTACGCATCGCTCGCTAATGCTGTTTCGTGGATATGAGGATGTTTCCCACATTGCCCACTGACTAATAACCCTATTCTCTCCTAACCGCTCTTGTTGTTATTCAGATGGAATGAAAAATAGCTTAGATTGATAATTCGATTCGATAGATGACAGGTTGCCACGTAATCTGAAACTACGGAACTAAAACAACAAAAACAATAGGATGTGGGTCTGTTAAAGACACGGCCGTTTGTTGCACGTGAATACATACCGGGTAATACCATAAAAAAGCGGGGCTTTCCCAACCGCCACACGCGAAATGTTACAGTCGTTACTTAAATAAATTCTTTGATCTTTAGTTATCCAATGGTAGCTTTAGCTTAACACCAAACTATATCTCCTGACTCATTATTCCATCCGATAGATGCGATTTCAAAACGTATTCGTGACAAAAGAAAACAACAATTTCAATAAAGTATGTAATTTATACGCATAAAAAAGTTCTATATAAAATGTAGGTAGTAGAATATTAAAAATTTATTTACATCTTATAATTTCATACTAACAAACACCAGATATTAACTACTTGTCTTATTATTCTAAACATTACCCGAACTAAATGATTAACATTAAAAGTTATTACTAAAATTAAAATAATCGTAAAAATAAATTGTTTCAGGTAACTTTAAAATATAGCTGCTTTGGATGTATAATCATATAATCAAAAATTTAACCTGAGAATACAGCAGAATCCAGAATAAACATTATTTTTGTCAACATTTACAATATACATAATTTTTATGTGTAAGTCACTGAACTCCTCTTAAACGGATGGAATTTTTGGTGAGTCTTCGGGTGGATTCGTGTATGGTTTAGATTTACAATTCCATTCAGTTTTTCTCATATTCCAACCACTGTAATGTGCCAATGGAACACACTACACAAGCGATTTTGATGTTTCTTTTTCATAAAATAGCTTTTATTTATTTATTTTTTACATTTAACTTTTCTCCGACGATGTTGCTGCTAGTACAATCATAGTTTTATATACATTTTTGTCAATAATGTAATATAAAAAAAAATGAAATGTGCGTGTCTTACATGGTACACATGTCAAAAGTGAAACTTCTTCGGCAAATTAATTTTTATATTTATACGAATCTAAAACTTTAGATTTCCGAGACTTGAAGGGAAAAAGGAAGACATGTTAGGAATTTAATGAAATTAATTTCATTAAAAAATTAAAAGTGTCGAATTTATAGGAATCTCAAATGACGAATTGTAATAAAAAATGTCTTTTGTTTTTGTTAATAAATTATTAACTCAATTTCGTTTTTCAAATTTTATATGTTATGAAAAATAGTCTACCTATTAAACGACGAGTGGCAAATTAAAATGCTACATGTTATTTGTAAATATTAAAAAGTACCTAACCTTCAACCGAATTGGCATAAAAAACGCTGCACATCTTTGTGACGCTAATCACGCTTTTCATCCGTAAAAATGTTACCTCATGCGCTTAAAGAAGTTTCACTTTAATAATAAAATGCAATATGACAGTGATCGATTTACATTTCTCGCTCCCTTTAGTTTACGAGAGCTGACTTTACTCAACCGAGCGTGACGGCTTAGTTACATTCAATAACCACAAAATAAAGAGCAAAGCACGTCTAAAGAAGTGTTAACTTCTAAAACCTTAACTTTATATTGTTAACAGTTGAATAATACGTGAGATTAGGCAGATTTTTATAAGGAAGCCTTAAGCGTAATAAACGTATCATACATATTTTTTAAACTATAAACCAAAAATCCAAAAGATACCCTTATATAATAAATAACCTAAAAATATAACTAAAGCTAAGGTGGTAAGTTTCACCAATTGATGTAGATAAAATAACCTGAAAGGAAAAATAAGGATATTTATTTTTAGATTACATATTACTAGCACTTTAGATATGTGTATATACATAAAGAGGACTTAAAGTATATGACCGTTAAAGCCATTAAAATGGAAACATTTTATTAAAAATCTCAAATTCTATTATACCAAATTTAAAGATTTTTGAACAAATTTTTTATCCTGAAATTTGAATGAAAATAAGAAATCTCATGTGTATAATATATTACAATTCACTATAAAGACGCGTCGTCGTGTTTAGTTCATAGGTATCTTGTATACAAACAAATTAGGCTAGGCTTCCCTCAAACAACTTATTTTCGTTTTCGAAATTTCAGAATAGCGTATAGTTTTTGTCATTTCTTATAACATTACCATTGAAAGTTGCGTCAACATTAATTCAGCCATATAGTACAAATTCGGTTTTAGATATACAAGCAAAGAATTAAATTGTATTATATTCTACAGATAAATAAATACCTGGTCCATTTTTTCTTCGCTTCCGGCAACGATGATAGGTCGTCGTTAATTAAGTATACCCGTAAACCTAAAATAAAGAATAAATTATATAAGGTATAAATCTGCCTTTCTGACTTACTCACTAGTTAAGTGGTCAACTTGTTTTGGCTACATATATGAGGAAAAATCAATATTAAGTTTTTAAATAAACTTTTGTAATTATTGAAAATTTAAATAAGATACAAAGCATTAGAAGACCGCTTCCAAAAACGAAGACAGACGACAGATTGTACCAATGACACCTTTGATGATGGGACGGAAAAAATCGAGTCTGATTTATAAACAATCAAATATTTAAAACGTTTTACTAGCATTATTTACGATCCATGTTAGTACAGCTAAATGAAACGACAGTTTCATTTAAAATATATTACTTTACGTAAAAAAACAGCACTAAAATCGACAAAAGCTGACGCTTGAACGCACGAGTCAACGTTACCCGTTGACCCGCGCGATATATATGGAGAGTAAACTAATAGCCGGAATAGAAAAAGCTTGTTATGTATCTGTGAAGTTTGTGCGTAGTCTAGAATACCCTAGCGCGTGGGGGGGGGGGAAGGTGCAACGATGACATTCTGGTAGAATAAGCTTATAATTTATGGAAGATATTCTATACCCTAATAAGGACATTATAAAACTGTTATTAATGAGTATAGAACTTTGTAAACTGAAACATTTTCCTTAGTTTACTAACCTACTAAGAAGGTTTCAGTCATGTATTCCCAAGACATATCGCCAATGTTGAAAGGGAATACAGCTTGGTCCTCGGGCGTTAACGTTCTCCACATCGCTTGTACTGACTGATCGCTGAATTTCCAATCTTGAGTTGAGAAGTAGAATAAAATATTGGCCATCTTCATCAGTTTCTTATAGAATGGTATCATCCTGAAAATATGCATGCATCCATCAATTTCTAGATATTTATAGACTTCAAAATTAAGCCAAGTGACTTCTTCCAAAATGGAAACAGTCATTAAAATTGTACCACTTAAGAAATATAAATAAACTTGTTATATATTCTTGTAGGCTACATAAAATTAACAACACATTTAAGGTTAATATATACGTTTATATAATAAATTGCCGGAACACGTTCTAGAAATTTCGTTTCATAAATTCAAAGTCTTTATTAAAAGAAAATTGTTTGACGTTGATTTATTATCAGAAAAAAAGATGAAATATACTTACGCTTGCCTTCTCCCTCTCAGCCAACAATACTGGTCAATTAACAAAGCTGGTAGATAATGCACAAAGAAGTTGTAGAAGAGGAACATGTAATAGTTATTCGTTGGATTCAGGCTGCAATACCTATAAAGATATGAATTGTAGTGAAATTTTGTGTGTGTGTTCAAGTAAAATCAAGAAATTAGACAATTGAAGATAGACAACATATTATATTCGAAAACTAGGCTAACGACATCGCAAGGAACAACTACTTTACATGCAATGGTATATTGTATAAATCAATTACAAGAATGGAAAATGCCAAGAAAACTTCATCAGGATTGGTTACGTATCCTTGTTCGAGAGTTGGGTCGATTCCCGTCGATTAAGAGAGCGAGAGCGTTACGGTTAACACATCACTGTTATATTAATATAAACATAGATACATTATTAACACTGTTACGAGATAAGGCCACTGCGCCAGCGGAGTCTTTGACGGCCTCGCTGGCGCAGTGGTGCGAGTATTCGCTTTGCTAGCGGAGGTCCCGGGTTCGATCCCCAGTAGGACGAATTTAGGAAAGTGTATTTTCTAATTTGTCTGAGTCTGGACTGGTGGGAGGCTTCGGCCGTGGCTAGTTATCCCCCTACCAGCAAAAACGTACCGCCAAACAAAGAGATTTGTGTTCCGGTACGATGCTGTGTAGAAACCGTAACGGGTATATTGCCTCTTACCAGATTAGCGCGTTTCGGTCTTAGACTATATCATCACTTACCATCAGATGAGATCACAGTCGAGCGCTAATCCGACAGCAATAAAAAAAAGGCGGTGGTTATTGAAACTATCTTTATGTTACAAAAAAGAGCAATACGTCCCATATATCAACTGGGACCTCGCGTTTCTTTAAGAGAAGAATTTAAAAAATATCAATTCTCACAGTACCAGTAATTAAAGTAAAAAAGATTACATTAATTTATACAGCAAACGTAGCAGAACACACACTTTTAATACAACGAATAAAAACAAACTTGTAATGCCATATTTTAGAGTGAAGAAGGTTCAGAAATCATTTGTGGGGTTAAGCATACGCATTTTTAATAAGGTACCCGAACCAGTTCTGAGTTTGACTCTTCATGGTTTTAAGAAATATGTTAAAAACGTCTCATCAAAAAAAGCATATTATAATATCGAAGATTATTTAAGCGACAAGGTTGTTTGGACTTGATTCCAGTTGCACATGCAAGCTAAACACATTGTAACATACAAAAACTATGTTTAAAGGAGTAACCGTTGACTTTATTGCCGGTTTCTTCTCAGCGTAATTAGCTTTCCGAACCAGTGGTAGATTTATCATCCACGGACAGACTACTGACAATGCAAAAGTGCTTTTTGAACCAACTTAAATACAATATATTTATAAACAATAATAATTAAAAGATCATCGCGTGCTTTATTCAATAAAAATTTTCCGGTTAGGCTTTCGCTTCTAGCTCTTTAATTGTGACTAACTATGACCGGTCCACTCCCGTATATCGCCCCTTTGGTCAAGCAGGTGCTCTTTTTCCGGACATCCTGCCGTCTAAGTTCACCTTTGAGTACTCAAGAGATCCTAGAGATCCTCTTTGAAGATTTCCGAAATAAGCAACCTTTCCCAGCACGACGGTCCTAATAACCATACATTTCAGCTCGATTGAGTATCTCAGCGTTTGAGATGAACTTATTTCAAGAAATCTGAAGCATTTTCCTCTGTGTCTACATCTCAAATGCTTAAAGTGAGTGTCTGCTTTGCTTTTTAACGACTCATGCTTTGCCATATAAAAGAGTCGATCAGACATAAAATTCGAGGACACGATGTCTTGTACGGGAAGGGATTTTAGGGTCACACAAACTTTTCCCATTTTATAGAATGCGGCTTTAACTTGTCCTATTCTACACTTAATTTCATCTAGTTGGTCAAAATTCGAAGTAATATACCGTTCTAGATATTTAAACTTTCTGACTGTTTCAATATAAGTACCGCTATATTTGGATATATATAATAAAATAGTTTTTGTAAATGGTTGTACTTCCTAAATATATAATAGAACATAAAATAATGTTGTATTTCACGTTATTAACCTCGCCTTGATAAAGTTTTTATATCCAAATGTGATTTGTCACAAATCCTCAGTACCCAGCACCACATCCTCAACAGTAACTTCTATAGGCGATTGAGGGTAATTTTTTTAACGAATGAAACGCTTAATTAGCGTCACGAAGATGTGCAGGGTTTTTTATTCAAATTCGTTTGAAGGTTAGTTTTAATATTTACAAATAATAAGTGGCATTTTAATTTGCCACTCTTCACTTTAAATTTAAAAACCAAATATTGACAAAAATCAAATTTTTTATTTACAAATTCGTCATTTCAGATTTCAATAAATAATTTGTATATACTTACAAATTTTCGACATTTAATATTTTAATAAAAATTATATTCCTAACATCCTTTTTTCCTCCCTCTAGGTCTCGGAAATCTAAAGTTTTAGATTTCTATAAATATAAACAAGGCTTAAATATTAGTTTGCCAAAGAAGTTTCACTTCTAACATGTGTACTTTGTACGCACGCCCTTTTAATTTTTTTTAAACCAAAACAACATACCAAACCATTTTTATCGTTGGTGTCTTTATTCCAAATCTTCTGTTACTTTCGATGAAGTCTCCCCATGTTATAGGAGTCTGTGCACCTGAGACGTAATTGTAGATTGGTATATCTGATGTTTGGCTGAAAATAAATGTAATTATTTCGTTATATTTGAGATCCTCGCTGACGCGAATAAAATTTAAGATGTTACATTTTCTACTTTGAATCACTCCTGGAATCCATAACTATTATTTTTAAAATTTTGTATTGTGCAAATATCCAAAGCAGCGATATAAAATATAGTGAACATTTATATTGGCGCTTAAAATATTAAAACTTACTTTTCTCTATATTTCTTAGCGGTGTGATAAGCCGAGACAATGATGGAGTTCACACATAAATCTACGGGTACCATGTCAGCTACTTTGTTTACATCCATATACATTGTACGCAAAACCTGAAACACACATAATTATATGAATTATGGCCTTTATGAATAGGCAGATGGTGTTTCAAAGGACCAGATTGGCTGTACATGGGGGAGTATTGGTGCCAACACTTATGTATGGTAGTAAAAGTTGAGTATGGCAGAAGAAGCATAAAAGTAAGATAAATGCGGCAGAGATGAGATCGTTGAGAAGTATGAGTGGATTGAAACTGAGTGACAAAGTAGGGAATAGTGTGATAAGAGAAAGGTATGGTTTGGGCACGTAGAGAGAATGAATGATAGGCGACTGACAAAAAGGATTTATGTATCAAGCGTGAATGGGACACTTAGAAGAGGAAGGCCAAGGCGAACATTCCTGAACCAAATCCCGGATATTTTAATCAAGGCTCATGTCAAGAGTACTCTAAACTGACGAACTTGTATGAAAAGTTTAATGAGAATGAAAGAAGCGAAGGAAATATGCAAGGATCGTGGCAAGTGGAAGGACGTGGTCTCTGCCTATGTTAGGTATATATGTATAAATTAATATATTTCCATTAACATAGATAGACTTACTCCAGTCCCGATCCCAACAACCAGTCCTGTAGGTCCGTACACACTATCAGTCCAGCCTCTCATCGGTTCTTCATATGTTGATACAACTAGAAATTAAAAGTAATTAATTATAATGGACAATTTATAAAAAAATCGAGAGACGTCTACCATGAAAAAGGCGACACAAACTGAATGCAAAGGGCAAGAAAAAGAGAAGCCTAGGAAAGTTTAGGGGAGACCTACTCCACAAAGACAACTATTACAAATAGATTGAACTGGATGTGCCCGTCAAATAGAAAAAAAAACTTGTTTTCTGAGGCTCTAGAGTCTGTCTGTATACTTAATTTAATTTCAGTTGGTTCAGTAGTTTTGGCTTGAAAGCACGACAGATAGAGTTATTTTAGCATTTATAACATGAGTAAAGAAAAGTATTCTTATTTTACACCCTTGCGGGTAAATCTTTTACAAACTTTGCATATCATATTTATTTATATCGAATTAACAGCCTAACATCAGTTTTAAGCTTCTAACTCTAAAAATGACGATACTTCTATCCTTCACAACCCTTTTTTCACAATAAAAAGTAGCCTATTTCCTTTCTTAAGCTCTAGACTATATGTGTACCAAATTTCATTAAAATTGGTTCAGTAGTTTTGGTGTGAAAACGCAACAGACCGAGTTACTTTCGCATTGATAATATTGTTAATATAATTACACAAATTGTTTAAAATAAAAATAGAGGTTTTTTCATTTTATTTTATATGTATAAATAAAATAACTAATACAAATATAAATATTCGACCAAACATATGGAGTGTAAACTTTAATGCTTTGATCATAAGAAAGAAAGTTATTAAATATATTAAATACTATGTTTCGGCAGTCATTTTAAATTCCTACAATTAGTTTATGCTCTCCGTATATGTACTCACACACACACACACACACACACACACAAACACTTTTATATTCATCTACTCAAGTTGAAACACATTTTTTAAATTCGTGGACAACACTTGATATTATTACAGGTCTTTCATTTAAATAGTATTGATCATGATGATGATGATAATGATGATGATCAAATTAAATTAAATATTAATCGTAAAAGATTTCTTCTTATGTGATGTATTTAAGTTCGTGTTTTATACATTGTACTGACGTTCAATAATATATAATTCTTGTTTTAGCGTATTATAATAATATGAAATCAACTACTTACCAATAGAAGGTCTGACGATACAAATTGGTAAACCTTCACCATAATTTCTCACAGCTTCCTCTGCTACTGCTTTTGTAAAGCAATAAGTGTTTGGTCGATTGCCAAGGATTCTGAAATTTTTACCATAAAACTACATAGAATCACGATTGTTCTATACGCTTATTACGTACTAGTAATGCCCCGAGGTTTCACCCGCGTAGATTAATCTCGTGGCAGTGGGAAGTCTACTAACTCGGACTATAGATTTATTTCCCTTAGCTTTTAATTACTTCCTTTTAGATTATTAGATACACACTTACATTCATAACCTAATCAATATACAGATTTTAGTTTTGAACGAATATATATCTAACTAATACATTTTGAAATTCGTTACGAATTTGAAAATGTATTTACGTAAAATATCCGACATTACACACACCATAGGTACAACAAGAACATATACAAACAGAATAAGTATATAGGATGGTATCATTGGTATCCTTGGAGTATGAGCTAACTCACCATTCGCAGGTCTAGTTATAAGGGTCGCTACAATTTTCTTTAGATATACATTGTTAAATTCGTTATATCTTTCGAATGAAATGTCCGATTTTAATCATTTAAAATTTATTTTACAGACATTGAAACAACATATCATTTAATAGGATAATTATTAGTACAGAGGTATAAATAATATGGTTTGATTATTGTCGCCACTTTTATTTAACTTTTAAAATGTAAAAAAGATATTAATACGATTTGTAATATTGTAGAACATTTTTTTGTTCTATCTTCAATAGTTTTTAGTATTTTGGTTCACACCTTGGCTTAAAATCGCTTTAAAACGAAGGAATAAAACGAAGACAGAAGATAGTACTAATGACACCCTTGATGACGGGACGAAACAAAAATCGATCCTGCTCGAACACACCTACCTCAGCTGTTTTTAATTTTGTGTTTAATTGTTGGTTTTTAGTAAAGTAATATATATATATATTAAATTATCGTTTCATTTAGCTGTACTAACATAATGGAGCGTAAATAATCCTAATAAAACTTTCATCAGAATTGTTTTTTTTCCATTACGTTAAAAAGGGTGTTAATAGTATTATCGTCAGTCTTCGTTTGTGTAATTTATTTTCGAAGCACTGTCTTATAAAATTAAGATTTTATACTTGAGTCTTTATATATAGCCTTCAAAATATTTATAAAATCGAAATGTGCGGTTTGAAAGATTGGCATTAAGATTTCTAGAAAAAGAAAACACGTTTATTAACAAATCCCCAAACAAAGTGATTAATACCTACGTAGGTAAAAGTTTTTGAGTTAGGTCGTCATCCAACTGGGATATTGCTTCTAGTGCTTCAACTGACATTGGTGGGTCGTAAAATCTGAAATATAACGTATTATAATACCATATTATATATTTTATTTAAACTAAAGTATATACAATCATCTTAATTTATAAAAATATTTCCATTTAGATTGTTACCATGTTAAACACTCCAAGTAAAAGGAAACTCAAGCTCTAATTTTACCTTCATGCGCCTAAAGAAGTTTCACTTCAAAAAGTAATATATAATTTATCTTTGAATCACTGTATTACAAAATTACATAGAGACCATCGTTATACAACGACATAATATCATAAAACTTACTTCTCTTCAATATACGGCACATGAGTGTTTGAAAATGCAGTCGAGACGTGAGTAACAGCCTTTAACTTTCTGCATTCTTTTGCAAGTTTAAGAACTTCTTTAGTACCTCGAACGTTGATGTTAGTTGCTACAGAAAGTTTCTCGTCAAATTTTACAGTGGCTGCTGCATTTATAATAATTGTCACCTAAAAATTTAGTGTAGAGATTTAATTGCTAGACAAATTATATTAACGTCAGTTGTCTGTCATAATAAGATTACGTTATGTGAGTGATAAAATAAATTATAAAAATCAGTATAACTACTGAGTTTTTCGTCGGTTTCTTCTCAATTGACTAAGCTTTCCGATCCCGCAGTAGATTTGTTACCAACGCATAGACCACTGACATTCAAAAGAGCTTTTGGAGCTTGAGTAAAGAATACTTTGGTTTTTGATTTATTTTTTACAAATTTAGACCACCATAGAGAGAGCGTTCAACAGAAAACTCCACGTGCATATAATAAGTATTGAGTATAGAATAACTAACTATAATATCTATTATTTTCCACTTTAGAAAGAAAGAAAGAAAGAAAGAAAACTTTATTTGGAGCCGTGTTTTACAAATACATTAAAATTATATATATACACATACACACATATACTCGCATATATACTAATGATTAATAATTGTTTAATTGATAATTGCGCAGCATCCAAACCACAACAAGTGGTTCGAATGCTGCGCAACCCCCACACAGCCCCAAAAAGGCAGGACAACTCGGCATAAGACGTATACCATATAATTGACACACGGCGCCGATTTTCAGCTGTAGCCTTACGTCACGAACAGAGCGCCACCCGACCGATTCTCCGTGAAATGAATAGAACTTACATTGACAGTAATTTAAATATAGTTATCACTTATATACTACAGTTGGTCAAACACAAAACAAGAATAGACATTACACATTATATAATGCTGATGTTAGAATCCTAATGACATAATATTATTAAACAGTAAATCCGCAGCTCTCAAAAGAACAGGTGTTCGCTTATATATGGTAGTAATTTCAAAGTCATCTGTAAAATTATTATACTAACAACTAAACTAGGACTTTATTTGTATATTAAGTAGATGTTGCTTCAATTTAATTCTAAAACTATTTATTGATGTCAATGTTCGAAGTGGAGGGGGAAGATTGTTCCAACATTTAGTCGCGAGATATTAAAGCTACCACGAAATGCAGCTGAGGCGTGTTTGGGTATGTTTAGTATATATGCATGACCTCTTGTAGTATAGGCTGCATTGTCCTGGTGAGCCCAATGTAATCCAAATTTGGTCCAAAAGAGGATTCAACTTTAAGTTGTAAAAAATAACGCTAAAATTTTACTATTTTGTATAGGTGTATACTAGAATTTTTTTAATTTATATCATAGATCATTTTAATGGGGAAAGCTAAACTTTTAGTCCATGCAGACACATCTTTACTTTGAGATCCTAATTTAATATTTTAATACAATCTTCTTTATAGTCAGTGTCTATAAGACATATTTAAGTATCCTTATATACTTTATCTGTGATATAAATGCCACATTAACATGTTGTCGACGAAAAAATAACTTTACAGTAACGATTAACTTGATGAAATATTGAAAAATAGCAATAACACCCATCCTTAATATGTATATGACAATGCAAATACCAATTAATCTGGTAGTTTAACAAGCACTTTTAACTCGACTTAGTTTAAACCCATTGAAATGAATCTACCACCGGTACAGAAGATCGTTGCTATATAAAATTTCCGGTTAAGAAACTCGATAGATATTCTTTTAACAGCAGCTTAATTAATCGATGAAATGGTATTATTAAAAACTATATTTCCAAAACAGTCAGTCGAATTTTGAAAGGATTTATGGAAGGATTTTCGAGGAAGTTATAGCTGATCAAAACAAGGTATAGCTGCCTTTAAGCATTCAAAAAAATGTCTAATTACCTTTGAGGTAAGTAATTTTCTGTCCTCATCACTAATACCAATACCAGGGAGCTCCATATCACCAACAATTGGAACCACTTTGTGTATACCTTTAGGGTTTTCATCGTGGGCTCTATGAAATAACTGTGAAAATTACATTTATTATTAATTTATTCTATTTATTACAATATAAAATTGTCTCTTATGAAATATAAATAAACGTTAACTTGTTGAAGAATATAAAAGAATATAGTGTCACAAAGATTGAATTTCGACAAAAAATACAAGCTTTTAAATTTTAAGCAATTCGGAACAAAGCCCGAAGGATCTTCACTATATTAGATTGTTACAAGACGCTGTTGTTTATTGTCATTACGTATAAATATGTGGATAATTACATAATGTGGTATGACGATTAAAGACGCTGGAGAAATCTAGTAAACAAATAATTTGTTGAATAAATTTATAAATTGATTTGATGTGAAATATTGATCTGAGTTAAACGAGATAGCAAGCGGAATCCTCTTCATCCATAAATGTAGCACCAGGGATTCAACTTTCGCATTCGGCCCTGTTATCCTAGTTGAGTACGACCGAAGGTTGACGGAGAAGGAAGGAAGTACGCAATCAGGCGCTGCCTTGTTCCTCGCCTTCTCCGGCGGTAGAAGGGAGCATCCATTACAAACTCCCTCTCTCATTTGTGGGCCTCCTTCAGTTAGATGACCGTCTCAAGCTCTCCAGCGAAGGATTTTGCCTTTTCTAAAGTAATATTATAGAGGAATTTTTATAACATTTTCACACAAAAACTACTGGACCGATTTCAAAAAATTTTTCACCATTAGAAAGCTGCATTTTCACAGAGAAACATAGGCTATACTACTTTAAAAAAAAATAAGATCCCTATTAAAAATGCATTACTATAACCCAAGGTGTGAAAAAATTTGTCACAAAAAATCTATCATCTCCTGCGCTGGGGAAGCTTTTGACGATAGAACAAAAAAATGTTCTACAATATTATACAACGTATTAATATCAACAAAAAAGTATAAGATACCATATGCCCAACTACTGTAGTTATGCCCTTATAACTACTTTTTACATTTTAAAAGTTAATATATTATTCATACCTCTGTATTAATCTTTATCCTGTTAAATGTCTTCCTGCCTTTTAATACTTTATTAAAGGCCGTTTCAATTCTAAAATACTTTTTAAATTATTTAAAAAGGATGTTCCATTCAAAAGATATAACGAATTAAAAAAATAAAATCTAAGAAAATAAGTCCGACTTATAGAAGACTCTCCACTGCCACAAAATTGGTATTTACGTGGGTAAAATCGCGGAGCATTGCTAGTTTTTAATAAACCAGCACATTACGTTACTTAACCGTCACGTTACTTTACGTTACGTTATTTTATTCTCGCAGTTGATAAACATTTGCGGAACAGGTAACGGAAACCGCCAACTTAATAATAGATTTATAGATACGCAATATATAAAATGCTGCTGCCTGCCAATCCACAGTGGAGCAGCATGGTGGGTTTACGCTCTAAAAATCGTCTCTCATATGATGAGGAGGCCTGTGCCCAGCAGTGGGATGTTAATGGGCTGCTTCTTACTAATATGTAAAAAAGAGATGATAGTTTTCAAAGATTTATCTCTATGTCTGACGGATATAAAGGTATATTGTATTTTGTCAATAACCGCCAATATTTCCGGTATTCAAGAAATAGCGAAATATACTAACGTAACCAGTTACTAGAACCAGCTTTTAGATTTGATAATTTAATCACTTCCTTTAGTTCATAAATCACTTAAGAACATGTACGTAAATAAATTAAAATAAAAATGTACTTACGAATTCATCTAACAGGTCATGCAGCCTCGTTACAGGATCCTTTCCTTTTTTCGATCTGACTAATACGTATAAAGTGTCGAAATCACCGCAAGATCTCAACAGCTTTTCAATTAAAACTAAAACAAAATTAACAACGGCTTTAGTAATTAGTTAGATATACGAAAATGTTGCAGAATACTATGATTTGAATTCATTTAAAAAAAGAAGGGATTTCTTCGCTCAGTGGCGTAACTACCGGAGGCCTAAATGGGGCTTCACCCCTGGGCTCCCAAACTCAGGGGGCGCCTAGTACTTTGACTTACAAACTATAAATTAAACTAATGACACTTTCACCCACATTCGAAATATAAATAATACAGTTTCCAGGGACTTTCTAATGACAACTCATAGGTAGAAATACAGGGGAATTCCCAACAAGTGGCACATATAGCAGGTTGATTTTAATAAACAAAAATTTTAACAAAAAAGAACCGCTTTCAGCACAAACAATTCTTAACAAACTAATATGCTATAAAAAGTAAAAATTAATTGCGTATTCTATTTTAGAGTTCTTCGTGTTCTTTTATTTATAGTCGGTCACGGCGAATATCGTTAATTTGCTCCTAATAATTGAAGAGTTCCGTTACTTTGTCAGGGATCCCATGATCAAAACCTTACTAAACTAATCATCAACCAACCATTGAAGTATACCCTTTCTAATAAAAAAAATGAATCCTCGAAATCGGTTGGCGTGATCTTGAATTATTCGTAAATTTGTCACGCACATGCATAAAGCAAAACTTAAGACTTATACGGTTTTCTCATGAATTCCATTATCACAACTGGACCAAAAAAAAAATGGGACTCTATGGGAGGCACCACTTTTCATGTAAAAAAAGAATCATCAAGATCGGTTCACCCAGTCGAAAGTTATGTGATAACAAACATGAAAAGAAAACTTTTTACTCACGTATAATAACACATTATTACGTCGCACACGGGTAATCGTAGGAATAAAGAGAATTATAACTAAAACGAATTTATTTAGGACTCCGTACCCAAAGGCTGCTCACCGGAACCATGAAAATAATGTGCCTCTGTTGTCTGTGGGTCTGTCACAGAACTGTATTTACTGAACGGTACATATATTCTCTTATTTTCATAAAATTGTTTTAATTTGTTCAATAAATAAGATATAATTTTGATTTGGTTATTCATTTTATTATGGGGTCGATTGGAGTACGAGGGATTCGGATATCTATTTTAATTGGTTTGATTAAGGCTTTCATTCATTTCGTGCCCCAGGGCTTTTCTCGCTTATATATAATATTTTACGCCATCAGAATGGTGCAAAAACACCATGTCAACTGAAATGTTAATTAAGTACGCCGAGCTTAAAGTACAATTGTACAGATAACGCCTTTGGATAAATTCAGAATAGTCTATATTTTCTATCTCAAAAACTCTTATTAAAAACGAAAACAATGATATTGTTACAGCGTAAAATATAATTTAAAGTTGATTTAAACGTTTTCATCAATTTTCAAACGGCTCTCCTTTGCAAATTTGCGTTTTTGAAAAGTTTTTTCCAAAGTAATTGTAAAACTCTTTGGTATGAAAATAACTCTGAGCAATAGTTAGTGCCATTTTTTCATATATTTTCCACTTTTATAATTTGCATAGAAAAATTTGGAAAGGATATCAGAACTTACATTATTAAATTAAGTTTATTCTCGTGGCAAGAAATAAAAACAAACTTCAGTAATTCCATATTTCATAATGATGTTCAGAAATCATTTGTCGGGGTCAGCATACGCATTTTTAACAAGATACCCTAATCAGTTTTAGATTTGCCTCCACACAAAAAAAACATACTTTTACAAAAGGTATATTATAATGTTGAGGACTATTTAAGCGACAGAAATATTTGGACTTGATTCCAGTTGCTCAAAGAAGCAATATATTACACATTGTAACATACAAAACTATCTGTAAAAGAGTAACCGCTGAATTTCTTCCGGTTTCTTCTCAGCAGATTAAACTTTCTGAACCGGTTGTACATTTGTTACCAAAGGACAAATTAGTGACGATTTAAAAGTGCTTTTTGAGCCTACTTGAATAAAGTATATATTGATTTTGATTCAATGAACCATCCAAAAAATACGCTACTCAATACGGTGATTGCGTTCAACTGTTGGACAAATATGTGTCCAGTGCGACTTATAGTCAAATAACTGTAGTTCTTCTCAACAATATAATATCATATAAAGTATTGTCACCATGAAAAGGGAGTTAAGTTCATTTTTAAAATAGATATTGATGGTAATCCCACGTTTTCATGTGAAGGTACTAAAGTCAAGTTTATATTAATTATTAATATAGCTCTGAAACCGGCCTCTACCCTTTCAATAACAAACTCCCAGAAGTTACAAAGAATTAATAAACTTAGATCTTTTATTAAAAGAAAAGTAATTGAGAAATAAGTCTATTATTTGAAGGACACCTTAAAAAGCGTGGTAGGGGATGAATTATTCTAATCGAAATAGAATAAAAATATATATTGTAATGATGATAAGAAAAAAAGGGACACCCGACTGAGTTTATTGTGGGCTCTTCTCAGAACAGGGTGCGAAAGAACCCTTGTAACTTTAGATTCCAAGTTATCGTCATTATTATCATCACCAGTCGTACATTGGCATATTATATGGAAGAAACTATATTTGATGATTTAAAAGTGCTGTAAAACCTAATTGAATAAGGAATTTTTGAAATTGAATTTAATTTGATGTCCTATTTAGCAGATTTTATAAAATGCATAAAAGTATACCCAAAAAGTACTTAGTTCAATATATATTTACGTGTAAGGCGTAAAGTGAGTGATAGTGATAACGCTGAAATAAAATTTTGTAAAATAATAAGTTAATATAGAAAATTTTAAATAAAATATTTCTAGAAAAAAAAGATATAATAACAAAAACATATGATTCCGGCCAGGATCGAACTGGCGGCCTTCTGCGTGTAAAGCAGATGTGATAACCACTACACCACGGAACCGGTTGAACGTTAACTTGAAATATAAAATCTTTATAAATTTAGATCATTTTACATAATATATATTTGTTTTATCTATATACTAGGTGATCCAGCAAACGTTGTTTTGGCAAATAATTACTATTATCGCTATTGAAAAATAGGAGTTGGTGAAAGAAAGGTGAAAATTTAGGATTTTATATATTTGTGTGTCCTGTATAACAAAAGATTAAAACCAAAAAATTTTGACAAAATAATAAAAAATCAAATTTTAGGGTGGTAGTTTTAATTTTTATTTAGATTCTCAGACTTACTAAATATGTATAAAAAATTTCATAGGAATCGGTCAAGCCGCCGGAAGAGAACGGGAACGAATATTGTGACACGAGAATTTTAAATATTAGACTAGCTGACCCAGCAAACGTTATTTTGCCATATAATTACTATTATCGCTATTAAAAAATAGGGGTTGCTGATAGAAAGGTAAAAATTTAGGGTTTTACATATTTGTGTGTTCTGTATAACAAAAAAAATGAAACCAAAAAATTTTGACAAAATAATAAAAAATCAAATTTTAGTGTGGTAGTTTTAGTTTTTATTTAGATTCTCAGACTTATTAAATATGTATAAAAAATTTCATAGGAATCGGTCAAGCCGCCGGAAGAGAACGGGAACAAATATTGTGACACGAGAATTTTAAATATTAGACTAGCTGACCCAGCAAACGTTATTTTGCCATATAATTACTATTATCGCTATTAAAAAATAGGGGTTCTGTGATAGAAAGGTGAAAATTTAGGGTTGTATGTATTTTCGTATGTTGTATCACAAAAAAATAACAAAAATAATTTCATCCCAAAATTTAAAAAAAAAGATTTAAGGCTGAACAACCTATCACTTAGGGGCATGAAAAATAGATAGTAGCCGATTCTCAGACCTACTGAATACGCATATAAAGTTTGGTACGAATCGGTACAGCCGTTTCGGAGGAGTATAAGTACGAAAACTGTGACACGAGAATTTTACATATTAGATAAATCAATGCCATTTTTCGTTGTAATTTTATAACTCAAGAACGGGCTCACCTATCCAAACTAAATGTTTAGGCTTTTTTCTCACTATTTAGTAGATGGTTTAGGTAAAGTTTGCAAAAAATCGGTTAAGTGGTTCTACATTCATCACATTTTTTGTAACAAATGAATTCAATTAATGGTGGATTATTTTGATGTCAAATTGAAACTTTTTTGATACTTACGTTCTTTTTATTTAACTTACGCGGATCAAAACAGTTTGTACCTAAAATGACACAATGTATGTATCGTATATCATGCTCTGTAAGTTTTATGTATCATATCTACATATACTCACCGTCCAACCTGTAAGCCGTGTGGGACGTATAAATACGTCAAACGTAAACAATAGCGTATTCGGGTAAGGACATTACTTGTACATATTAAAACTACCTAACCTTCAAATGAATAAGCAGAAAAAACGCTGCACATCTTGGTGACGTCCTATGCTTTCTAAAGGAGTTTCACTTCACAAATGTCGTGTTTGATATTTCACCTCTTCAATATTTACCTTAATTACCAGTATATGATTGAATTGGTTCTAAACAATTGGACCGTTTTGTTATTGTTTTTTATCGAGTCTTCAGTTGGATTCTGAATTCAAGAATGATTTAGTTTGTACGATCCAAGAAAATGATGGATTTCCAGATATTTGGAACTACGTGATTGACACCGTCGGAAACAGCTAGTTATAATATATTATTCTTGAGTTAAAGGTCCGTCGCTCATGATTTTTTGAATTTATTCGTTTGGGTCAAATCAAATAAAATATATTTTTATGCAAGATCAAGTGTACAATACACAATTTATCATACAATGGAGTGAAACACCTATAATAAGACAAAATAATATCAACAGACAAAATGGCAGACATTTCTATAAGTTACGTGTGAACAGTCACATTAGTAAATATATTACAGTTTATGTTGAAACGAATCAAAACAGTATGAGTGAGCTTAAAAACTGTGTCTCGTACGAATTATTTAATTTGTATTATGTAACATATTCTGCATTTATTTGGAACTTATATTTCGACAAGATATTCAACCGGTTCCGTGGTGTAGTGGTTATCACATCTGCTTTACACGCAGAAGGCCGCCAGTTCGATCCTGGCCGGAATCATATATTTTTAGTAGCTGTTCTCCAAGTGTGACGTATTGACACGTCCAAGTGAAAGAACTCGCGCTCGATAACACGATACAATTTTTTAATATTTTCAGGTATGGAATGCATTACATGTTTTTTTATTTTATTTTAAACATATAATTTATTTATTTAATAGGAAGCCAACGTCAACGCCATATAATCATGAAAGGTTAAAAAATTATTAAATACAATGACTTTCATCAACTGATATCCAAAAAGGCTGGATCTGTTTTAAATATTAAAATTACTATCCAAACTAGATTTAATTGATAAATTAGAAAGAAATAATTACCCAAGAATAATCTTCATATATTAAAGAAAACTTCTAAAATCTATTAAATTACAAAGATTTTTTTTTATTCGTATTTCATTTAGAACAATGCAATGTTCAGAAAAGATTCTTATTAATAAAACAAAACAACGTTATTTTAACATTTTTTATTAAATTTGTCATCTAAACAAAACAGCTTGAATAAATAATTTTATTTATAGCTATATATAAATAACGATGGCAGATGACTTTGGCAGAAAATATACGAAGTAGACCTTACAGCATCACCTTCTCAACCACACGGCTCGCCTTCAAGCTTATTCTACCATCTGAGGGTAAAAAACACATTAAAAATACTATTGTTGTAATAAAAAAACTTCCACCTCAAAAGCCATGCTATAACAAGCCAAAAACAAACGTACACAGTTTGCGAAGCACTAGCCCTAATTGAACAGCTAAACTTTAGCATTTTTCACTCAAGCTTGTACACTATTTAGCTTGTATATGTGAATGAATAAAGTCTAAGCGTAAGAGCTTTATTAAATCTGTTTAAGTGAAGGAAAATTCTAGACATTTAGACACCTGCTATTATTTTATAGCAGCTGAAAGAACTTGCGCATTGCTAATTGAATTTATTAGGCGTTTGTCGAAATTTCATAAGTGAAAGTGATCTTTGAAACAGTCTTGTAAACTGTAAAAGAATTTGTTTAGAGGCATTTCCTATAAGAAGCTGTTAATCAGATTAGCAGCTCTTGTAAGGTTTAAATTGAGGAGCTGGTACTAATAAAAGAACACGCTTTTAAAAGTCCAAGCAAATGGAGAATTTATAATATCGAATATTTATAAAAGACAATAAAGTATATATATATTATATACTTTGTTTACTATCTATTGACCTCACTATATCTCTGGAACCATAAGGCGTAGACTTGAATACATTGCTAAATCTATGAATAAATCGCTCATCTGCTAGTATTTAGAAAAACTTTATGCTTTCCTTTTCATTAAATGGATTGGCTTAAATAAAACCCGCCATTGCATAAATGGTAAACTGACGCAATACCCTTTTATGCTAAAAAATACTCCGACTTTCTCGGATAAGCTAAGAAAAACTTTTCAATTTAATCGCAATAAGTTTTAGATGTGTTATTTGTGTAAATTTTAAGCTTAATTTGTGCTAGTTAGGACATGGTACTTTGTCTTAGCCTTATAAGTCTTTAAATAAACTTTACATATTTTAAAACTATGTGGAAACTTCCAGAGCCAAACCGGTACGGCAGCAAAAAAATGTGTGGTCCGCGTATATTCAACCCGTACAGACAAACAAAACAACAGTTAAAAAAAATTGAGCTGGAAATTTTATTGCATGTTCTATAGATCAAAGCTTTAAGAGGTTAATGATATCATTTCAAATGTGTTTTTATCGCTGTCCGAGACTATACCTTTTGTAAGGCTCACGGATATAAAATTAATCTGTTTATTAATAAAAGAAAGAAAGATTACACTGTCAAAAGTGAAGGGTATAGCCAAACTTAAAAATGATGTACATGATAAAATGTGGACCTGATTTTGTACTCGGTAAGAGATATTTAATGTAACGGAAGTCAGCACGTATCGCATTTGTTACTTAAAAATCAACAATTAGGCAAATCTTTTCCAAGATAAAATTTTCCAAATAAATTCTTTCATCGATTAGCTATCCATTGGTGTAATTGTATTTCGAATTGAGGTGAGAGATACAACACCAAACTGTATCCACCAATTTTGTTATCATTGCCTCCCTATCGATGTGATTTTAAAGACGTATTCACGTCAAAAATACCTTATAATTCGATTGAAAACAAAGATAATTTATAGAAAAAGCCAAACATGCAAAAAACACAAACAAAAACCACTTACCTGTAACATTAAATACGTATATATATAAAAACACAAACACTAAAAAAACATGTCATGCAAAACACTCGGAAGCTGCAAACACTGTGCACACACTTGCGTAATATATAAAAGGTAATAGGGCGTATTAATTGAAGTTGATTTGCAATCAAACATATTTCGCATCATTCTTAGAAGAAACATGAATGTGAAAATACCGTGAACGTTTCAGAAGCGAAAAAAAACTGATTTCTGTAGAAACGTGACCTTAAAGTAACAGATGATTAAAGTCCCATGATTTTTAGACCAAAGACCGATCAAGCTGCTTTATTACGGGATGGCAGGTTACACATACCCTAGAATTACTCCCGAAATATGCAGGCTTCCTAACGATGTTTGTTTCACCGAAACAAATGATGGATTGAAAAGAAACTTAGAAATACTTGCTGTGTATTCCAATCCACGACTTCTCTGAACGAGAATCCAAGTACTCTTTTGATTTTTGTTTAATCCTGACGAGTTAAGTGATGATACAGTCTATAATGAATGCGTGTTAATCTGGAAAGAGGTTGTTTACCTCTTACGGTTTCTACACAGCATCGTACCAGAACACAAATCTTTGCTTTCTCGGTACATCTTTGATGATAGTGGTAATTAGCCACGGCCGAAGTCACCAGTCAAATACAATATAAAACTATACAAATAAATGAAATTGGAGGGTCTGTTTCTAATTTTAAATTTAACAGCTCTTCAATAAATGCCTATGTATAAGTATTTTTTTTAAACTACTGCTTGAATGTCTGTTTGTTCAGCCTGATCTCTTAAACGGCTGAGCTGATTTTAACAGGAATTCCACTAGCATATATATTCAGGAGTAACTTGGACTACTTTTATTTTAGAAAAAAAAACAAATGGTTCACAAGATATTTCTATTAAGTCTGTGCATTGTCTAGTCAGTTATCTTTAAGTCAACTGCTAGATTTATATAGAAAGTTAGCCCTAGCATATATATTGTTTCATATTATAAGTAGTTTGTTGGTAAACCTTTAATAAATAAATTAAAAATAAAATAAACTCCGTGAATACAAAATTAAAACTAATGTAATATCATATCTAGTAATTGATGGATCCATACTTTAAAGTGGATATTAAAGTATACAAAGTTACGCTGATCAACTACAGTTTGATCGCGTTATGAATGCAGCGAGTCATCATTGTGGGCGCGCCTTGCCCCTTTTTTTTTTTCTCGCTGGGAAATGCATTTGCGCACCCCTGCCACTAGGCAGGGAGTGTGGGGCTCACCGGCAAGGCCAGAATACCCACTAAAACCCAGCGACACCCTCCTCACCCTGAATGTGGAGTGTCAGAGGCTCCCTTGCGCATTCACTCTGACACTCCCGGGTGAACCGACTGAGGATGTTCAAGGAGGAGACAAGAGGCGTTCGTAAAGACGCCTCCTGCCACCCAGCCTCCTCCTCCTTAGGGGAGCAGCATCCGCAGCAGCTTCTCGTACTCGCTCCATTGCCTCCTTCAGAGAAATGACGGCTTCGCAGAAGGAGGCAACTGTATTCCATCCTATCTCACTGTCAAGCATGGCGCCCACTACACTTGGCAGTGAGAGATGACGCGCCTTGCCCCGCCCCCTAACCAATCAAATCTTTTCAAATGACAAGGTCAAATTCAACTGGTCAAAAGGCGGGCCAACTATGATCACTCACTGCATTCTTAATGCGAACGAACTGTAGTCTAAAATATAAAGTAAATATATTGGTCATATCAATTCTTGTTCAGTGGTTTTATATTATTTATTATGTAGAAATTGGAGATTGTCTTAATACCAGAGTTATTAATGTCACTGATTGAAGAAATGAAAAAAAGATATACTATCTAAATAAATATTTCTTTTATATATAATAAATTCATTAAACTATCATCGCTCTGATTGCTATTTTATCTCACATTTCCTATACTGCATATTACTTAATAAGTAATCATTTAATCTGCGTAAATGATCAAAAAAAGTTGTTTTTACATTGTAAAGAGACATTATAATACAAAACCACCCCACTTCCTTATAAAGCCTTCAAATTTATTAGCGATTCCTTTCTCAATATCGTCAACAAAGGCGTCATTTTGCGAAATTTTACATTACATTTTTCGGATCGAGAACTGATCTGATGGCACTGTAGCACTTCTAACCCTATGAACCCATACAGGTTATAAAGTGAAATTTATATGAAGGACAGTTGCCTCCTTCTGTGAGGCTGTCAACTTGCAAAAAGAGGCATTAGAGACAAAAGAAGAGAGCTGTCGATGCTCCTCCCTGTTGTTGGAGGATAGGAGGTGTCAGACGACGCAATATTGCTTGCCTGCTTCCCCATTATTAAACCTTTGACTCGTATTCATCAGGGACGTTAGAGCTGAATTCGTCAGCGAACATTTGGCATCCACCACTCGGATGAAGAAGGTTCCACTACGTTTTAATGGGCGTTCTGATAAGCAGTGAGTCCCACACTTTTTGATGAAGCTGTATACTATTATAAAAGATTTCTATGTAAATAAAATGAAAATCAATATATTTAACTTCTACCTTTATCAGTTTGGAAATAAAGGCGAGACGCCTAATACTTTATCAAACATAATATTGTTGGTTGACAGATATAATGAATTAAGCACTAGAAATCCATGTTTGTTCTATATAAAGATACGTGTTACCGATCCTTAATTAATATTAAACTGACATTGGATATATTGTAATGTTAGAGCGAGGTCAAATTTGATGTAATAGCCGTCATTATTAATGCAAAAATAATGGTTTCCGCATGGAAGTTGTAATAGAGGTTGTCCAAAGTGTCAACAATTTTAAAATAGGCAAACCGGGCGACAATGAAGGTTTAATTTATTGCCATTAGATTGTATTACTTTTGGCAGAGATTTAAATTAATATAATACGTAGTCTTGATTATAAAAGGGCTTATTGCTAGGATAGAGATTAATTGTAAACTTTAATTCTGAAATAATCAATGACCAAACCTTTTATTCTTATCCGCACCTTAAATTCTAATACATAGATTAATTTTTTCATTAACATGGAATAAAGAAATTAAAAGAGACGAGATTTTCTTGTAATAATGTGCTTTTGGTTTGTAGATGATAGAAAAATATTAATTATTTGCATTACAAACGTAATCTGCTCACTCATCATTTTCAGCGAAAAATGAACTCAAACAAAAAACTTAAGATGATGTTTAATGCTATCATTTATGAAATATTAAATCAATACGTTTTTAATTAGTTAGTAGGGCGAACATTTGAAACGGAAAGGATCTATCAATGAAGGTTATCGAAATTATACTCATATAACTAGTATTAAAAGACATACATGTAAATAATACCAATCCCCAAAGTAGGAAAAATGACGCAGAAAAACACGGATTGGTTACGTAATGTTTTTTTTTTTTCATAATTGCTCTCAATTAATTTCGTAGCGAATATTGTTTTAAATAACAATCTGATATCACACAAAGTAAAATATTTTAAAATTTTGCGGACCAAATTTCAAAAGTATTACTAACATTTAAATTGAGATCTCAATTTCACTTTCTAAGTATGGACAGAATTTCTCAGAACGGGCATGGAATTATATGGTTGCAAATTGTAGATTTTATGTCGCTTCTAGAGTTTATTATACATCAGAGAGAAAGACAATTGTTTTGATGTTAGCCTACGGTAGAGCATTTCGAGTAGTCCAACGACAGAAATAGCTGTCGAAGTGATTTATATTAAAGTGAAATTACGATGGGGCCATCGTGTCTCTTGAACCTAACCCCCTAATATACTCTAGATTTCAAAAAAGTTGCGTTTTATTTTCATCGTCAGTCGTTTATTGACAATATCCTGTAAGAATTGACTTATAAATAAACTTTGATATGCTTTAAATGTAGAAATATTCAAAAAATATAAAAAATATTCAACAAAAAATGCGTCACCAAAATACCAAAAAACACCACTCACCTTTTCCCAAAAACCCAGTCCCACCCGTCAAAAACACACACTGATCTTTGTAAAAATGCTGTATCTCGGTCTTAGACGCTTTACCCTTAGTAAGCCTGTGCTTCTCAGCTTCCTTCGTGTCCATCATATCCTCCTGGGCGTAGTAGTCATCTAACTGGTTTGCTGATACAAATTCATGGTCTTCCGAGTAGTCCAGGATTGGTGCTGTTGGATTCATAGCTTGATTTTCAACGTCAGGATCGTACACTGCGTTTTCTAGTTCCTATAATGTGAAAATATTGTCTTAACTATATTATAATTACTGCGTACATATTAGCATTTCACGAAAATCTCATAAGATAGATAAAGAGATAAACACTTTATTGAATACTTTTAAATTACAAAAGTAACCATTACAATGAATTATTAGTAGCAGTATATATCGTGATGAGTTAATATATACCTGGATTTCTCTTACATATACATAAGCTGAACCCGCGACTTCGTCTCCATACATACGTTTAAATACTTCAATGAGTTATTTGGTGTGTATTGGAGTCCTTTTCAGGGTCTAGAATATCGCTGTACCAAATTTCAATCAATTTCATAGAATACGTTTTTAGCTAACCTCTAATCGACGAATGGAATATTCCTACCAGATTTCAAGTCTCTACGCCTTATGTGATGAGTGAATAGTAAACACCCCCGCAACCCCCCTTGCGGATGGAATTTCTTGAAATCTGTTCTTAGCTGACCTCTACTCGGCAAAAGGAATATTCCTACCAAATTTCAATATTACGCCTTATGTGATAAGTCAATAGTTAACATCCCCGCAACCACCCTTGCGGGTGGAATTTCAGAAAATCCGTTCTTAGCGGACTTCAACTCGGCAAAAGGAATATTCCTACCAATTTTCGAGTCTCTACACCTTATAGTTCCAGAGATATCGTGGTGAGTCAATAGTTAATACCCCCGCAACCCCCCTTCAATCAAACACAATCTCAATATCGCTATATGAGATTGTGTTTATCTAAAATGTCTTCAATAGTAATCTTAATGTATGGTTAACGAGGATGTCCCTCACCTCGTTAAATATTACATATTTAAATTTTATTTGTAATATATTTAACATTAATTCACTAATAATAAACTCACACATGAACATTTACATTTAAAAACATCGTACTAAGAGCAAGCGGAGAGAATTAACCAGGATCCTCATCCTTGTTAATCTCCTATTATTTTGAGTATGTTGATATTTCTAAAGGCTTTTGCATTAACGGCACAATCAAACGGCTTCGTCATCTTGTTTTATTTAACTTGATAAAAAAACACTTCGAGTTATTTGGTAAACCCCGCCATCAAAGGTAATCAAATCCTCACTAGTTGCGCAAATGCGGCCGCGATATGCTATTAGGACGTTGACCTTCAGAGGATTACTCTGTCACTAAAAAATAGTAATTTAAGCAATGTTAAACCGCAAATAGGCAGGATGGCTCAGTGATGAGACGCGTTGAATCATGTTCAGAGAGTCCAAAAAGTTACAGACCTAATTGTTCTTTGAAATTCATTATGTATGGTGAAGAAAAACATCGTAAAAAAATCTTCATATTCCCTAAGCAATTCTGGGGTACGTGAAGCCTGTTAACATGAAGTAGTATGGTGGATATATGCTCTGAAAACTTTCTCTCCTATGAGTGAGGACGTCGTGCCCAGCAGTGGGACGTTAATTGTCTGGTACTTATGTTTTTAACATTTTTTTTTGACTGCCTCATTGGTCTAGTGGTTGTCATGTTCGACTATAGACATGAGGTCCTAGGTTCGAGTCACGGGTCGGGCCAATTAAAAAATCAATATTGAGTTTTCTATTAACATTTTCTCAATATTTGCCCGAAGCTGGGAAATTGGCGGTGTGATTCACCCCCGTGCCTCGGAGAGCATATTAAGCCGTCGGTCCTGCGCCTGATCTTTCTCCAGTCGTGTCGGATTCCCGTCACATCGGACTATGAGAGTGAAGAAATAGTGAGTGCACTTGTGTACTTTGCCTGCCAATCCGCAGTGGAGCAGCGTGGTGGGTCTATGCTCTAAAAACCCTCGCTCCTCGGAGTGTGGAGGCCTGTGCCCAGCAGTTAGTCGTCAGTGGGCTGCTACTTACTTACTTATGTTTCTTTAAGTAAAATATTACGTTTTCAAAGAGGAATTATTGCCAGCCTTTTGGGAACTTTAGCTAGTATATTCATTTGTTTTATATGTAATTTTAATTAAATTTTTTATTATTTTTTTATTATTTACTGAACATAACTTTCAGACAATTTATTTCTAAGGGAAGAATGAAGTGATTTTTATTTTAAAACAAGTTTAAGTAAGTTTTTACAGTAGCTATTATTTATTAATTGTTAAGCATATTTAATGAAAGGATGACCATGGTGATTGTACGAACCAATAACAATTATTGTATATTCGTAAGTCACTCTGTCTGTCTCTCGCGCTTTCACGCCGAAACTCTTGCACCGATTTAAATGTTTGGTAACATACAACTTGAGCTTGAGAAAGGACATAGACCTCTTTTTAATGTAGACGCTCACTTAGAACGAATTTCCCAATAATCCTTCGGGATTAGGATGTATAAGCGAAAAAAGACCACTTACTGCGAGATTTCCAAAAATATTTACCAAATTGTTTTGAAATTCGGTAGATATTATCTCTCTCGCACCCTCGCTCCCCGGAGTGAGGAGGCCTGTGCCCAGCAGTGGGACATTAATAGGCTGCTATTTACTTACTTAATTACCGCAGTCTCAAACAAAGTATATGGTTCCCCATATTCCTACGGGATCCAGATATAAGCAAAACTTACAAAGAGATTTCCGTTATCATACATGTTCCATTCACGACGTAAACTTGCACTAATAACGGACTTACCGTTATTTTAACGAAATGAAAAACTACGCGGGTAACACCGCGGGGAACAGCTAGTTTATTCATATAGCGGTCAACACGAAACGTGGAATAATAAAAATGAAATATTTTTGTTGTGACGTCAAAAGAATTGTAAAAAAAATATTGTTTTGTGATTAAACATACATTACAACAGTTTTTTTTGTGATAAAACATAATATGCACTCTGGGAAGCATAATTGTACTATTTAAAAATATAACTCGTTTTATTTTGTACAGCTTCACTTCATATAATGTTATAGACCATGTAATGTTGGGTTTCGTTTTATTAACCTGTTGGAAGGCTTCGGCCGCCATTAGTTACCACTCAACCATTTAAGACGTATCGCTAAGAAAACAGTTTACGTTCCCATACGATGTAATAGAAACATCTTTTAAGAAAAAGAGTGAATGTGCCTAAAATTTAACAATAAACTTATTATAAATTCTAGTTCGAATTGTAAATAAAAATGCCACGTGTTTTTTGTCAATATTGCAAATTATCAATTGAATTTTGTTTTTTACTTTAAAATTCTATATGAAAAATGTTATATTAAATGACTACTTGATCTTCAAACGAATTAGCATAAAAAATGCTGCACATTTTCGTGACACTAATCACGCAAATTATCCCTCAATTTTACCCTAATGCGTCTAAAGAAGTTTGACATCGAAAATACATTTAGACTTACATTTAAGCCCAAAATTAATATTATAATGAATAAATACGTGTTGTACGGTGGTTAATAAATGCACATCCTGTACGTATTTAACCTAAGACAAAGTGGCAGTTGTATAGTAGTTAAAAAGGAAAAAAACAAATTACATTCCTCGATCACGGAAGCGAGAATAAAAATCTCTATTATTTTGTAAATATGGCAAGACAAGAAATTATTTAATAGCAAGTTTAACAGCAATTAGAAGTTGCATTCCGATCTGAGGTTATGACTGCATGCAATTTATGTGGTTAATAACAGTATAGAATCCCGGTAGATTAGTATATTATTACAGTGAGAGTAGAACTACAGTATATAAATCTGAATGAACAAGTAATTTATTACAAACTATGTGTATTTAAACGTAAGATTGGACAACGATTCGCTTTAACAACGTAAACAACTTTATACTGAGCATTAGACAGAAATACCCATCACAAATAGAATTTTACGTGTCTGAATAAAATGAAGACGGAATAATCGATAGCTCACGTAATGTAATGGTTTTAAATTGAAAATACCAACAAATAGTAGGCGATAATGAACTTCACAAATGAAAGTATACATTACACAAATGAAACTACGTAAATTTAAATAGCTTACTTGTAAATTATCTTGCAATTCTTTACTCAACTTCCTGATATTGTTCAATTCGTTCAACTGTTTGTCTGTGGGTTTTCCATAAACGTCTATTTCTATATTCTCCCCCTTTTTTTGGGCTTCTATCCATCTTGTCATTTTCTCGCCGGTAAGGTCTGTACGCGCTAGCGGTGATTCTTCTAAAGAGTAATTCATTTTTCTGTAAAGAATGATATTTAATTAAACTTTACTTGTTTTTTTTTGAAGTGAAAACTTCTCTAAATTCGCTATGTAACGATTGTTTGAGTAAAGCCGACTAACTAAAGAAGCGACATGGCCATATATAGCCCAGTGTTTCTCAACGCGAGGCCCACGTCCCACAGCTCAAAATCGGAACAAGGATCGTACTAAATTAATATAGAAAAATCAATATAAAAATTTAATTTGAATTTGAATTTCAGTTTTTCATTATATATTTTGAATTTTTGCTCGCACTCATTTATGTTAATTTTTAAAGGTTGAAAAAAAATTAAAAGTTCGTCTCTGAAAAGTACACATGTTAGAAGTATAACTTTTTCGGCAAACTAATTTTTAAGTTTTGTTTATTTTTACACAAATCTAAATCTTTAAATTTCTGAGACTTCACATGTTATTTGTAAACATTAAAACTACCTAACCTTTAAAAGAATTAGCATAAGAAACGCTGCACATCTTCGTGACGCTAATCACGCGTCTCATCCTTAAAAATTTTACCCTTCTGCACCAAAAGAAGTTTCACTTCAATTAAGTACGGGGGGCATAAAAAAATGTCAAATGTTAGGTTGGGCCATGGCCTAAAAAAGGTTGGGAAACATTGGTACAACCAATACGTCACAACTTTACTCGCACGCTGACTGGTATTTGCGAGAATAACAGCAAAATTTACCAGATTTATTTATACACAATAACAATTATATATATATTGCGAATAATATTCAATTATGAATATAATACAAAAAAAATATATATTTTGTATGGTTAACCTTGCCTGGTGACGTTTTCACTTATGTCATTTAATATTAAGCTCACAACATTTTTATATCACTAATTGAATAAATATACAGGCTAAAAAGTGTTTATACCATAAGTAAGCGATTGATTATTTGTTCGTTTTTGGCTTATATATCGATGTTTTAAATATCTATAGGTTAATATATAATTTAGTGTCAATAAGTTGACAAATTCGGAATAATAGTAGGAATTGAAAAAAGTTTCTGTGAGTCAATGTTTTATAAAATGTAAGGCCGTTGTTGGTTTTATTGCTACAATTGCTCAAGTTTTTGTTATTGCTGATTGTTATTACTCCTGATGGTAAGTGATAACAGTCTAAGACGGAAGCGGGATAATCTGGAAACAGGCACTTTGTTTCTTATGGTTTACACAGCATCGTATCGGAACATAAATCGCTTTGCTTGGCAGAACCAGGGTCGAACCCGGTACCTCCGCTAGCAAAGCGAGTACTCGCACCACTGCGTCCTGTGTAATTTACCTTTTATGGTACGCAGTATCCAATTTTAAGCGAATCATTTGATTGGCAGCAAGTCTTTGTTGAAAGAATGATAACTAGCCACAGTATAAGCCATCCATCAATCCAGGATTAGTAAATTTACGAAGTTAAATATCCTAAATAGAACCCAGGATCTCTATTAGCGAAACAAGTACTCGCATTGCGCCAGCGTCAAACGCAACTAACGAGTTTCTCGTATTACACAAAAGCTTAAAATCCGAAATGAAGCATGAAACTAACGACAAGTTGCGAATTACCTATAAACAAATTATATAGTATTCATAATAATGCCTCAAGGATGACACAAGACAAAGAGGCTATGATTTGTGATCATAAAATATAATATACTGGTTAACTCAAGCAACTACTTTTGCGTACACTTAAATATGGGTCTTAAAGTAACAGTAACATATATTTGACGCTTTGATTTTGCGTCAGCCGCAGTGCCATCGGATTTTAAATCGCTAATATCTTCTAACATATCAATTTTAATGAAATACTATTAAAGGCAGTTTTAATCCAAATGAAATATACAATGCATATAGTATATTAAATTGGGTCAGTGAGGATACTGTGTTGCATAAAATAGCTTAGAAAATAACATATATTTTTTGTAATATGTAAAACATAAAAATGGTTACTGTGAATTAGCTTTTAGGGATAAATATATATGATCGAGGACTTTTTAGTGGCTAATTTTAAGATATACAATTCCGTAAAACATTAATTTCATTTATCTCATAAGATTTAGTGAGCGATTGCGATTTAAGAGTCACGAGATCAAATTATAAATCTTTAAATTTTCCTCGTGGATCGCTCCATTTATTGCTGGGAAATGCATTAAAGTCCATTAGTTTAAGACTCTTATCCATCCTAATACAAGTATATGTACAAGTTTGCTTTTATTTCTTTTATTGAACATACAGATATTCTAATTTTATGCAATCAAATAGATTCGTCCATATATATCATTACAAATTACGTGCTTACTGTCTTACTGCGTCTCACATAGCTTAACTATGTGTCAGCATTGTAATGACCTTTGTAAGTAATTTATTTCAAAAAAGAAGTTATAGGTTTTATATTAAAGAATTATTAAGTTATTCTCATTAAAATTTCTAAGCATATCTAAAAAATAGATTCATAAAAACAAAAAAATATATAGTTTCCGTATATAGCGACTACAGTAATTTATTATTATCATCTTTGGACACTATATTTGTTTTTTTTTTTTTTTTCGAAACAGATTGACCTTAGGGACATTATACTAATGTTTTGTTAAAACAATATTTTGCGGGCTACAACGTATTTGCTTTCCGATATAATATACGAGTACACAGTGTTAGAAGACTGCTTCCGAAAAGCTAGCGATCGTTGACCCGAGCTGAGACATCAGCTGTTTATGATTTTTTGTTTCATTGCTGTTTTTTTTTTCTTATTTAAAGTAATATATTTTTATGAAACTATCATTTACCTGTATTAACATGATGGTGGGTAAATAATGCTAATAAAACGTTTTAAAAATAAGATTTTTTTCCGTCCCGTCATAAAAGGTCCCATCTTTAGATGCTTTTAAAAATTGGCTAGAAAATATTCTTTCTCTCTTATAAATTCTCATTTAACAGACGATATATATATGTGTGTGTGTGTGTGTGTTTTTTTTTTAAATACTATATATACTCTATCTCATTTCTCTTGTTAGTTTTAAGTATCCTTTGTATGTATTTTTTCTAATGTGTGGTTCAATAAAGTGTTAAAATTAATAAATAAAATAAATAAAAAGGTGTCATTAACACTATCGTCTGTCTTCGTTTTTGGAAGAGACCATTACCATCCTACTAGCAGATATGTACTGCCTATGAAAGAGATTTCTGTTCCGGTACCATGCTGTGAAACGAAAGGGGTAAATTGCCTTTTACCAGATAAACGCGCTTCCAGCTTAAGTTTTATCCTCACTTACCATCAGCTGTGATCACTTAAAAATATTTTACTCAAATACGATGAAATCCTTAAAGCATGTTGTCATTCAATTTCAGATCGCTTATCTTAAATTTTTTTATTCCATGAAATGGACATAATAATCGTTTTCATTAAATGTAAAACTTAAATAATCCTTGAACATTTTACATTTAGATATAATTACTTTTCTTAAGAATGAATGGTGAATTAATTACGATGACGATGTTGATCGACGAAAACTGTCATTCCGAATAAAGGAAATTTTGATGTCGCATTTTTTTATGCGATAATGCTGTCAGAGTTCATACAAAAGAATCAACTATAAATCACAAAAAAACATGAAATGTTATTAACCCCAAAGAGTCGTTAATTTCTCGCTCTTTTTTGGAAGATTTAAGAAAGTTTCTTCTCTGTTATATAAGTATCGATAAACATACATATATTGGGGATTATTTAATGTCTTATTGTAAACAATAAACGCATGAATGGTTTGTTATATAAATTGGCATGTCTCAGAAAATTCTTCTGGAAATCTCTACTAAAGTTTGACAAATTTATAATTGAAGTCAAAAGCCGGTTGAAATTGATCCACCCATTTTTTAGATAAATAAACAAATAACCCATTTCAGTTTTGACTGCCTCATTGGTTTAGTGGTTAGCACGTTCGACTACAGACATGAGGTCCTGGGTTCGAGTCCCAGGAGGGGCCAATTCAAAATCCATATTGAGTTTTCTATTAAGATTTTCTTAATATTTGCCAAAATTTGGAAGTTGGCGGTGTGATCCACCACCGTGCCTCGGAAATCACGTTAAGCCGTCGGTCCTGCACCTGATCTCTCTCCGGTCGTGTCGGATTCCCGTTCCATCGGACCATCAGAGTGAAGGAATAGAGTGCACTTGTGTACTATGCCTGCCAATCCGCAGTGGAGCAGCGTGGTGGGTCTGTGCTCTAAGAACCGTCTCTCATATGAGTGAGGAGGGTTGTGTCCAGCAGTGGAATGTTAATGGGCTGCTACTTTACCTTATAAACTCGTTCCATCGGACTATGAGAGTGAAGGAATAGAAAGTGTTGTGTACTATGCCTGCCATTCCGTAGTGGAGCAGCGTGGTGGGACGACGCTCTAAAAACCCTCTCTCATATGAGTGAGAAGGCTTGTGTCCAGCTGTGGGATGTTAATAGGCTACTAACCTCACCTTTTTTACCGTTCAATTTTATGAATTTAGTAAAGAAACTGTTATTTCAACAACACAAAATAGAATCGATCGATTTCTTTAAGAAAAATTAATAAAAGGAGACGTTAAAATTACATACACCAGCTTTTATGAAGTTTTTCAAAACTAATCTATATTATTACTCTCCTCTGAATAGGATTATGAGATCTTATCTGTATTTAAAAAAACTATCCTCAATATCTAGCCTTTAAATTTATTCACTTTTTTATGTGTTATATGTTTACTGTATTATTGTTTTTAACTATTATAAACAACGCTGTTGCTAAAGCTTCGTCCATGTAGTTCTCATCTTTAATTATAACATTAAGGAAAAAGATTGTGAAGGCATCGATATGCAAAAATTAAAGTAATACACATCTTGGCAATGATAATTTTGTTACATATAGCAATCAGAAACGCAAATTCAATTAAGTGTTACAAATTCTTAGGGTACTTCATTAATATTATTTTAGTAAATGAACCTTGAGATATGCGGAACAATCCGCTAACTTATATAATAATTTTACTTATAGGGTTGCCATTTAATAAAAATTAAAAGTGCGTGCGTAAAACGTAAACATGTAAGAAGTGAAACTTCTTTGGCAAACTAATTTTTAAGTCTTGTTTATATTTATACAAATCTAAAACTTTAGATTTTCGAGACTTCGAAATAGGGATAAAGGAAGATATGTTAGGAATTTAATGAATTTATATGTCATTAAAAAACTGAAAGTGTCGAAAATTAATACAAATAATTTATTTAAATCACAAATGACGAATTGTAAATAAAAATGCCTCGTGGTTTTTGTCAATATTAGATTATTGATTAAGGCGAACGTTCCTGGAGCAAATCCAGGACATTATAAATAAAGGCCAGATCAAGAGTACTCTTAACTGGCGAACTTGTATGAAAGGTTTAATGAGAAAGGGCGAAGGAGATATACAAGGATTGTGGCAAGTGGAAGGACGTGGTATCTATACCTTTATAGGAATGGGTCGTGAGGCTATGTATATATGTAACTAAGTAAATCAATTTTTTTTTAAAACATGACTGCCAACCCTAGTTGATATCAGATCCATCTCATTTCAATGTTAAGAGACCGACCTTCGTTTTGATTTTATAAGAATGAATATTAAAAAAATGCTAACATAAAATGACGTCTATATAGTGTCATATTAAATGATTTTTACTGACCATGGTGGACCACATTTATATGACTATTTATTTCCTACATGGTTATCGCGAAATCAAGTTATACTGTATAATCATTTAACACCAATGAGAGATAGACATATAAAAAAGCCATTAGTAAAAAAATCATGTTTGTTAAATGTAAATCTTGTATAAATTCGTATTAGCTCGTCATAACCGGTTAAGTAGTTTCAACAAATATCCGGAACAAAAAGGAAGATAAAAATTACAGCTGTTAAATTTGACATTACACACAGGCACTTTAATTTCATTTATTTGTAAGAAATGAGTAGCAAAAAAGGTAGAAAAAATCCTAATTATTATGCATCAACAGTCATTATATATTTGTAGTAATTGTCCACTACGTTATCGAACTTCCTTAAACTCAAAGAAATAGTATAATGTAGTTTTTTTTCGCGTATTGATCTACTTTGTTTTTACATGCTTACAAAATTAATTTACCTATCTATATTACTGGTATAAATGAAAATGTAATACTGTCCTTTGACAAACTTCGCAACGATGTAACTTACATTATACGTCTTGATATATACATATATTAGCTGAAACCGCAACTTCGTCTGCGTAGGATGTTTTTGGGTAGAATTTTCATTAATTTAGGTAAAAGACACATTCCTACCAAATTTCAATTCTCTACGCCTTATGGTTCCAGAGATATCGTGATGAGTCAATAGATACCTGGATATCTCTTATACATATATATATATAAGATCGGTGAACACCTCAGACATACGAGTTTTACACAGGCAAAATCGCGTTCATAAGCGTATAGATATATATGTTAGCGAAAATCGATCACTCACTAACTCCTCACGAGACCTCCAAAACCATTCGCTCAAATGACTAGAAACAAAGCAAATAAACTGATAAAATAATTATCATATCAACTTCGCAAATAGGGCTTGGAATCCATTAAAAATTGAACCAGCTCAGGTCCAAATAAAGGAGTTTCCTTTAGTTCTTTTCTATTTTTTAAGTATATATTAAGCCGTCAAGTCTTTGTTCAATGTATCGGATTTTGACCGGTTTTCGTCCTATTACCTAGAAAACACAGTTGACAGACAGATCGCGAGACCTTCAAGGGGGGGAAAAAGAAGGTCTTTGTCCCCCTTGAAGGTCTTCCCTACTATATATATGTTAAGATCACTTCTAGTACACAATATAATGACAGTTTCTAATTTATAAATAGAAACTGATTCTCTAGATATATTCAATTTAAGAAATGTTTTCACCAGATCTTTTATAAAATAAAGGTTTAATTGATAAGTCAATAAATACGAGGATGGTTCTAGACCACTAAACTTACTCAATGACTCGTTTATCGCGATATCTACCAAATTCTTTGTAACTCACTTGAAGTATAGCCATTTCCTTTCGTCATTTTACTATAAATTGATTTCTCCATATTCCAACGTATAAAACCGTCTATCCCATTTTGATTATCTAATTTTACAAATTACAGTTAACTTCCTAAGCCATTCAAATTTACAAAGATTAAATAATAACAAAAGCAATAGAATAATCAATATTTTGTTTGTATTCTCTAAAACGTATAAGAAATATTATTAGTAATAGATTTTGCAAACAAAGGTCAATGTTAGCGCCTTCAAATTTCAATGTCTCTTAGCAACCTCCGTATACTGGAAAAACTAGTTAATGAATAGATTATATATATGTATTAGGTTGTAGAACAAGGAATATTATACAGTCACTACAATATGTTACGCGATCTAGTTATAATTTCGACTGCAGAATTGGATCTAGAAAGAAACTACTTCTAAAATAACTGTTCATGTAGCTTCGCCTGTATGACATGTAACGATAGGAATCCAAGCAAAACCAGGATATTCACCGGTATAAAAAATATCCTATGTATATTTGTTTCAGTTTTAACTACCTGTAAACATGATGTCAACTCAAGCTCTAGAGCCGTTATTTCGTAATTGAAGACTAACCATACCAAAAATCATGTGTGCAACTCACACGTGATATAAGTGAAACCTTAAAAAAATTAGGTTTCAATAATGAGACGAGTTTGACATTTCGGCAAGAGGGTAATTGTAGGTATTAGTTCAAAGTTTATTTAATGTCAACTCTCACTATGCCTTGGTTAACGCAAGGGGAGGGTGTACCAAGGAGAGTACAAACAGAGCCACGAAAATGATAATCACTGTATAATACTTCCTCTCTTATTTTCACCCACGTGAGTAAAGAAGGTCTCACTTCAAAAAGTAACAATTCAGTTATAAATAAGTAACACCTATTAATTAAGAACCGGCAATAAGAAACTGTTTTATGTTGATGTTATTACGGCGTCTTAAAAAGAAATATATCTAAGTAATAGCACAATGAGCCAGTGTAAAGCGTAGCTGGTCATGCTGTATAAATATAATTATATTATTAAACTATAAAAATATACAAGAACTATAGGCGGGGTACTAGATAGTGCAAGCTCAAAGGGTCCTTTCGGATAGGGCCTTAATCGAACGTTGAAAGGAAGATCTCGGATCCCCAAATGTGGATTTAGCCATTATGGAGGCGATCCGTTCTTACCTGGAGAAATGGTTAGTCAGAGGGCACGGATCGCACTCGTAGAGACCAGTGCAGGTATTAACTGGACACTTATTTTGGTAAATGCCTGCATTAGATTGTCGGCTGTGAGGAACCGGCTGCGTACCACAAGTGTGGTGCCTCCATAGATTCAGCGCATCAAAAAATGGCAGAGTGATCCGCATGGGGACCTCTCGTTGGTGAGCATAGTTGGCGCTATGCTTGCTAATGAAACGGGCTGGAGGGAAGTCGTTTCCTTCTGCGAATCTGTTATCTCGCTGAGGGATGCATCGGAGAGGACGAGGCAGAATGCCGCTCGACGCTCCACCTATCCGACGAAGGAGAGAAGCAGGGTGCGAAGGTCGCCAATAGTACTCCATAATATATATGTTTATGTTTTAATTGTATGTTTTTTTATGTATTAAGTGTACAATAAAGAGTTCTGTATTGTATTGTACTTCTAGCGCAATAGCACATCATGGATGTCATAATCTAAATTGGTTTGACTACATTACAGTATTGTAGATCTTCAAAACGCTTAAAACTATATAAAAAACACGAAATAAATACATTCATTTTTTCAGCTTCATGATTTTGATAGAAGAATTGTGTTATTTTGATACAAAAGGGAAAATGTCACGGGCATATGCTAGTAATTAAAATAAGGAATCATATAGTAGGGTATAATAGTGATAGCGTAACGACATTATCAAAGACAATGCAGAATGAAATCGTTCCGCCTTTGATTAGTCATGAATCGTAAGGTCAAGATGGCCATTAACCATAAAAGATGTTGCCGCACACGTTGACTGTTGTCTTGTTATGAAAATATTAGAATTAGTAATATAACGCATAGAAGCACAGTAGAAATTTAAACACCTTGCAATAAATAATGACACGATACAAAAAAGCGTAATTTTACAAGAGCCGTTTAGAAATGGCACAAAATGTTTAAATTAAATGTACAAATGATGTAACACAGTGTGGTGCCATAACGTCAATTGAGTTTTTAACACAAAACAATTCTGAACTCTGTGTCCGCAACTAAAGCTTTGAAAATTTCGTATTGTAAGATTATCCAAAGCATATGAGGCGAATAGCTACATTCTAGACTAGAACATTCATTTATCAATGAGTAATATAATTGTAGCGGAAATATTTCTCTTTGATTGACGTCTAATAATTTGAGTACTTGAAGGTGGGATACAGTCAATGATAGCAACTCAAAATAGAACTGTGCTATTTAGTAATCGAGCGAGGTAATCTAATAAGACAGCGGCCATCACACTTTCATCGAAATTGTGTGAAATAGCAACGTTTTGTCAATGGCTACGAGTTAGAATTCTGACCCTATGAAATTCGGGTGGGAAAGAGTTGGCACCTATCTTGGTTGATGATTGAAGAATCAGAGCTCGAAACTTCTTTAACCGAGATTTTTATCCAACTTATTAAATAAACTGGCATTGAGTTAACGATATAAATGTTGCCTATTAAAAATCACAAAAAGACTCCTTACCTGACGAACACGTTAGAGACCGGCTTCTTGAGAACTTCTGTTTTTCAAGATTAACCTGTTATGTAGTTAATTTATCCGGTTCTGTGTTTAGAACTTGCTATACAATTCTTGTTTAAAAAATTCCAACATCTGAGACATCGTATATTTCCGAGACTAAATCGTATAGGTTAAATTTATAATATATTGGTGATCTGATAGACAACGCCTCTCAAAGGACAAAAATCTCAGCAAAGAAAGCAAGTATGACGAAAGAAGGTTCGCCTTGAACTTAAGGACCAGGTCTTATAGACAACATGACTTTCTAAGTACGTTAACGCCAATAGAACGCTTAAAAAATGCGGGCGTACAAAATACACACGTCAGAAGTGAAACTTCTTTGGCGAACTAATTTTTAAGTTGTGCTTATACTTATACAAATCAAAAACTTTAGATTCCCGAGAATTAGTGAGAGGGAGAAAGGAAGATATGTTAGGAATTTAATGAATGTATTATTACTAATAATAAATTGAACTCTCAAATGAGGAACTGTAAATAACAATGACACGTGTTTTTTTATCAATATTAGAAATTATTAATTAAATTTGGTTTTTGAATTTAAAATTTAGATGCACCTAAAGACGTTTCACTTTAAAATCGTATGGGAATGACGTATCATATCGATATGTCACGTGACCACAATGAACAAATTAAAGTGGTCTAGTCGTTGGACGTAGCGTTATCGTACTTAGAATGTCATCTTGACAACTATATCGGCAAAAAATTTCCAATATAAATTAAAACTAGACAAAATTTACTTTATATGTAGGCAATGTAAAACAATTTTATGTAATTTATGTAAATATATCGATTTACTTGACATTACATTGAAAATTGAAGTATCTGGAATAAACATTAATCAATGCCAAAGGTGAAATAATTTACAATCAATGGATGTTTCTTGAACGAATAAATTTAATTAACATATTATAAATTGTGTTCTCGAAAGCTATAGTTAACCCGGTTTTTCTGTTTTGAAACGAAAAATTTATATCTTAATAACCACGACCTAACGCTATATAGAGATAAATGTAAGTTTTCACTGCGGTGCTTTTGAACAAAGTAAAAAAACTTCTTTATTTTGAATATAAATTTATAAATATTTCTAAGTTAATATACAATTTTATATACATAAGCAAAGGGAGGTCAGGTCAGGGCTCGTTGTTTTTCCATTATGGTTTTCCGCAATTTAATAACATTACTTAACAAACAGTAATTATAACTACAGCGTTATTAATTACTGTGGTGAATAAAAAGAAAAAATCGTCATGTTTTTATATCGTGAATAGACATGATACTTGAGAAATTATTACAAAATATATATGAAAGAAATAGAAAAACCCGCAAGTCATTTGTACTTGTAAAATGATTTCAAAGACACAAAGGGTTTTCTCAGGTAAGGCCTTGGATTATATTGACGTAGTTTCTCCAGCTAATTTAATTCTTACGGGATTTTCACAGATACGTAGAGATAATCACTGAACTCGTTTTAAATACTTAATACTTTTCGATGAAATATGAGTACCGTTTCACTCAAATTTCAAAATCAAAAATTTCTTATTCAAGTTGGCTTTTACATCACTATTGAATCGTTAAATATAGTTATTTTCCATGTATTATTTCAACGTACGACTGATGATAATAAAGAACGACTCAGAATCGAAAATTACGAGTATAATACAAATGTAATATTTAAATATTTCTAAATACTGAACGATGTAACGAAATGTACAAGTAATGAAGGGGCAGATATTTTAAACAAAACGTATATGTATATGTTGACAAACTACCTAAGTTTCAGTTTAAAATATTTAATCAATTAATTACTTTAAAACCAGTTAAATACATTTTAATTTAATATCAAATAAAGAATTCTTCAGCAACGTAGGGTTTTACAGCACTTTTGAATAGCCATAGTTTTTTTTGTTGTATTTCCAATGTTAAATTTTCTTGCCCTCTTCTAAGAAGAGCCCACAAAAAACTCTGTCGGATATCCTTTTGGCCTGTTGCTGATTTATCTTTTTCTATAAAAATACGTAGAGAACTAATCATTATAACGAAAGAGTCCTTCATAATTTTGTCTGTGCTGATAAAGCTCATTTCACAAACTATAGGCTTAAAAGGTCTGACAAAAATGATGAACTCTGTATTTATAAGAAAATCTCAATCTATTTAGACCAAATTACTCGCTCAAGGTCAACATGATTCCGTTTTAGACTATGTCACTCATCAGGTTTGCTCTCATGTAGTATTCTAAGATAAACCTGTTTACAATAAAATAAATATTTTAAAAATTATGCATACTGTTAGTCCATTGTGTCATCGTTCAATATAGCGAAAAACATTTTTTTACATTTTTGTCTATTGTTTTCAAATTCATCAATTAGGCTTTTACAGCACTTTTCTTCTACAGAATCTTAAAATATAGTTTTTTCTACATAGAATCTAAAGATACGAGGGTTCGTTCGCCCCCCCCCCCCTGTCCTGAGAAGAACCCACATCAACCTAAGTCGGGTTTTTATCATCATAACAATATAATTTCCAATTTAATATACATCGATTGGTGCAATTTATTTACTCCCACGCTTTTCTTTTTGTATTTAATATTTAAAACAAGATTTAACAAGTGAGTTAAAATCTAGCACGAATTTCTTAAAAAAAAACTTTGTACGTTTTACGTGAGGGGAGCCCAGAGGTCGAAATTCGACCATAATTAATTTATATTTTACGTTTCAACATTATTAAAGTAATGTTGTTAATGACTTACCTACTATATATACTTCTGTACTCATAGATTTTGCCATTGTTAATTTGCCTAATCTTTTTTTTTCAAACAAATTGTATATAATTATTGGTCTGGGTCTGGTCTTCCTGCTTGGTCTAGTGGTTAGCATGTTCGACTACCAACATATGGTGCTGGGTTCGAGTCCTGGCTCGGGCCAATTCAAAAATTAATATTGAGTTTTCAATTAAGTTTCCTCAATATTTTCCCGAAGTTGGGAAGTTGACGGTGTGATCCACCCCCGTGCCTCGGAGGCACCTGATGATCTGCCTGACTTCTCTCCTGTCGTGTCGGATTTCCGTCACATCGGACTTTGAGAATGGAGGAATCGAGAGTGCACTTGTGTACTATGCTTGCCAATCCGCATTGGAACAGCGTGGTGGGTCTTTGCTCTAAAAAACCCTCTTTCATATGGGTGAGAAGGCGCGTGCCCAGCAGTGGGATGTTAACGAATAAGTAGCAACTTATTCGAAATTTATATTTAAAAAATTAATTTTTTAATTTTTTTTTATTGAAACAAAAATACATGTGGAAAAATATGAACATAATATACATATTTCGATAATTTTATAAATCATGCGAAACATCTCAGTAAACGATGTTTTTTGTAAAAACTCTTTCAGCGTTTGTTAAATTCTTTTTTATTGTGCCAAATCAGGAGAGGTTCGTATAAAAGAAAAAGAATAAGAAAGTTACGTAAAACATCAGAAATTTTAAGAAAATTTAACTCAATAATAACTGTTCTAATGTAACCTCCTTAGCGCTTTTGACATTATAAACTTTTTTAACGTAACCTTATGGCGTTTGACATAATTGTCAGATTCACAAATACGCATATATACTCTATGAGCGTGTATGTAATGTAGTTTTTATTGATTTAATGTATTTTATATGCATAATTAAAAAATATATTCAAGTATTGTGCGCTTCTTTTCTATATAAAGTTAAATTTAAGAATTTTCATATTCCTCCGCCCTCGCAATTTTCGAAGGAACGCGAATGAAATTTTTGTTTCACGTAGTGATATACAGATTTATTGTAATGAACAATGTATGTTTGTTACTCAATGATTTATATACGGTATATGTTCACGCTTTGTTGTATGACACGACATATCATAGATTATGAAATATAATATTTGATAAAATATACGAGTATGTCACGTAAATATTGTTACGTTTTCTAGTGTATATTATTACACAATGTTGTATTATATATGTTAAAGCAATTGGAAAGTTCAACTGGGACCAAGAAAACTATAATTGTTTGAAAAAACATTACAATATAGTCTACAAAATATTCCTAATATTTATTAGTTATATCTGTAAAATACGAACCATATTTAGTCACATCACAATGTCAATTAAAGTAACAGATTTCTGAATAAAGGCGAAGGCTTCTAGCCTTAAATATCAAATTATAGTTTAGATCAGGGGTCAGCAACCAGCGGCCCGCGAGCGGATTCGAACCCAGGGCCTCGCGAGTATTCGCTAAATGACGTCAGCGAGGCCTTCAAAATGTATATTTTTTTTAATACAAGCAACGATTCAACTTTCATATGTGTAAAATGATATATATTACGATTTTATAAAAACGCACTTCCGTTTTATTTATTACTATGAAAACTTTTTAAATTCAAATGAAATCGTTAACACTAATCAAATGAAAATAAAGACATTAATGATGAACACATATTTCATTTATATGCTGATTGTAGTAGGAAATAGCAATTGTAATGATTTTTCTAAATTATAACCTTGAGTCAATTATTGTTTTATTCATTTCTTACATCGCGGACGTGACGTTTTTGCTTAGATATCACAATTGTATTGGTATTACGTAAACAAAAAAGAATTCGATTAATATATGGCATTTTTAATGTTATAATTTTAAGCGGCGTTCATTTCTAATACGATTTCATAAAACCAGGGAACGGAAAACTTTGCTTATGGAAGGGCCACAAATGTTATGAGGATATTCGCGGGGGTCATTAATATTATGAGGATATTAGTGCGGCCCACAGATTGAAAGAGGACATGATGCGGACCACAAATGTTATGAGGATATTTGTGCGCGGCACAAATGTTATGAGGATATTGGTGTGGACGACGAATATTATGAGGATATTGGTGCAAGCCACAAATGATATGAGAAAATTGGTGCAGGCCACAAATGATATGAGGATATTGGTGCGAGCCACAAATTTTATAAAGATATTGGCGCGGGCCAGAAATATCATAAGGACATTGGTGCGAGCCACAAATGATATGATGTTATTAGTCCGGGCCACAGACGTTATTATTATTTTAGTGCATACCACAAATGTTATGAGGATATTGGAGCGGACCACTAATATTATGAGGATATTGGTGCGGGCCACAATTATTATGAGGATATTGATGCGGACCACATATGACGCGAGGATATTAGTGCGGGCCACAAATGTTATGAGGATTTTGATACGTGCCACAGATGTTATGAGAATATTGGTGCGGGCCACAAATGTTATGAGGATATTTGTGAAAGCCACAAATTTTATGAGAATATTAGTATTATTTTACGTAAAACACTTATTCGTAGCCACTGTAGTAGCTTAATGGCTGCATCAGTTTTGCAGGCCCCTTTTTGTCGACCCCTGATGTAAAGAATAGCATTCATTCTGAATTATTAGCGGTACCATAATTTTTTTATGCCTATCTAACCTTAAAAATTTTGAAATAGCCCTTAATATAATAAGATGAATTTTTGTGCATATACAAGTAATAAATATACATATATTAATTATTCTAATATAGAAAAAATGCCGCTAAAACGTTGCATAATTTGTGACTTTTTTATTGTACTGTAGTAAATCAATTGAACAAAAAATTGTTTGATTTATTGCCCTTTTAACTTATGTACCTTAGGTAAAATTGGTCATTTCGATTCTCAAAGAAACTGCATATACTGAAAACATTTACGGCGCATTCGTAATTTGCCTAGCGTTAAAAGTATCGTGGGTCTTAGCTCCAAAGTCTCTCCTACGAGTAAGACGATCTAAATGAACAATAATACCTCAAAATAAAATATTTTAATCGCATATTGTAAACATGATGATAAACAATGATACTAAATTGAGTTTTTGTGAGTTCTTCTCAGAAAATAGAAAGAACTCTGGTAACTAAGTAATATTTTATGTTGTTCGTTAATATCATCGTCTGTCATTAGAAATAATATGAGAAAATTTCTAAATTTGATGATTCAAAAGGTTTTTAGCCTAATTGAATAGAGAACTTATGATTTGACATATATTTCATTAAATATTGAAAGAATAAATTATTACTCTAAAAATGGTTTTGTTTAAAAGGTATATTCAGGTTTTATAAAAAAAATGCATTATTTAGATGCCATAATTTTTTACTAATTAAGCATATCTATAATTATTTTTATCTGTAAAATGAAATGATATCTAACTCACCTATTTATTCTGGACACTAAAACAAGACTTTAATACGCGCCGAATAATATAAATTAGCAATTATTATACAAACAGGTATTAATTCTAAACGCGTCAACGCGCGCGAAGCTCCAAGCAATTACTAAACAGAAAACCATGTAAACTATGCATGTATTGACAATGACTTCGAATTTAATTATTTTTTATTATTGCTGACAGGTTAAGTTTTACAGTAATCCCAATTGATCGTAAATTATTATACAATCTAAGATGGTAAAGAACTTGGTAATTATAATTGACTAGATAATTTACCTATTAAGCTATTCCTGCTTAATAACAAGCTTCTTGAAGCACAATAACAAGTTTGAAGAGTGTTTTTACGTTGTATTTTTAATAATTCAGGTATAATTTATTTTAAAAATAAGACACATACGTATATGTGCTTCAGTGTGCTATTTGCAGTCTTTCACTACAAAGATCTTTTTCTCTCTTCTGAGGCTCTAGGCTATCTGTTTACAAAATTTTATGTAAATCGGTTCAGTAGTACGCACCCCACACGAACAGTCAATTGGTTGGGAGTGTGGGACTCACTAGACGAAACCAGAATACTCATTAAAATCCAGCGGAACCCTTTGATCCTTTAGTGAGGGGCCAGACGCTCACCGAGAAAACATTCTACTCTGGCACCCAGGATTCAACTGCCTCATTGGTCTAGTGGTTAGCATGTTCGACTACAGGCATGAGGTCCTGGGTTCGAGTCCCGGGTCGGGCCAATTCAAAATCGAAATTGAGTTTTCTATTAAGATTTTCTCAATATTTGCCCGAAATCAGGAAGTTGGCGGTATGATCCACCCCCGCGGTTCACGCTCACGAGAACACGTTAAGTCGTCGGTTCTGCGCCTGATTTGTCTCCGATCGTGTCGGATTCCCATCACATCAGACTTTGAGAGTGAAGGGATAGAAAGTGCACTTGTGTACTATGCCTGCCAATCTGCAGGGGAGCAGCGTGGTAGGTCTATGCTCTACAAACCCTCGTTCCTCGGAGCGGGGAGGCCTATACCCAGCAGTGGGACGTTAATGAGCTGTTACTTACTTACTTTTACCCCGGATTCGTTTGCCTTCAAAAAAGTATTATTTTGATGGAGGAAAGAAACGGGCAAAACTTCCTCGGGTCCTCCTTCGCGAGCCCTCCTTTTACCTCCCTTTTTTCTTTTTATGTCGCTGGGAATTGCAATTTACGCACTAACTCTGACCGATGACCGATGATCAGGAGTGTGGGACTCGACGATGGAAGGTCTCGCAACATCCATTAAAACCCTCTTAGTCCAGTAGTAAGGCACCAGGTGTTCAGATTCCGCATTCTGCCCCGGTGTCCCGGATGAGTCCGACGGAGGATTCACGGAGGAGGAAGGAGGTGCGCAAACATGCACCGCCTTGTATTCCGCCTCCTTCGGCGGTGAGGAGGTCCTTCTCCATCCATAGTATGTTCTTCTGCAAAATGATCGACTCGCAGGAGGTAATTGCGCTGTAGTTTGTATTACTGGCGAGCATACAATTTATGATGTTCGCTAACGAGAAATCCCCACCCGTCAGTGGCACCAAATGCTGTCGTTCCACTAACCAAGCTGGGCATTCTGCTACCGTGTGGTACGCCGGCTCGACTGGAGCACCACACTGCTGATAGGCGGCTGTTTCTTCATACCTAACAATATGATGCAGGTATAATATTAATTTTATAAAGAATTTGTAGGCTCTGTTTTTATATGTCAAACTAGCGGACCCAGTAATCTTCGTAGCTCGCCTCAGAATTAATAAATAAAAAAGCTATATATATCGAATACATATAAAGGTTAATAAACACTCTACATTTATGATATGTAAAGGGAGAAGATCATAAATGAAGTGGGTAAGTTTGGAACAATTGAGTAGGATGTGGAAACAGAACCTTCATCAAAAGTATTACGTAAAAATAGCTTCTAAGAGAAACAGAAATTATTGTTTTTATTATATTCCAAGCATTCACTTTTCATATTTACTCATGTTTTAACACTTCCAGCCTTTAACAGTTTGAGCAAGACTAACAAATGACACTTCACTTTTATATATAAGATACATTATTTTCTCGCTCAAAAATTGCTGACAAAGATTCTAGTGTTCACATTTTTTTTTTCATATTATACATATGTATGTACGTCCCTTTAAAACATAAAAACGACTTGATTGATCTTGATTGAAATAACAATATAAAATTCAATTTTGAGTCAATGCCGAGTTTACCAGTTTAGAATGATCTTTAATGATTCTAACTTTAAAAGGCGATTTTAATACTTAACTAGGCTTAGCATAAGCCGTAAAAATTCCAGTCAATTAATTGTAATATCATTGTAATGTCATCCGTACTTGTCGACGACTAATAGTTGAAGCCTTTTATCAACCCGAACATGAAGTTTTAGAAGACTGCCAAGATTAGAATCAAACACTAAATTCCAGTTCGTAAAACCAGTGTTTCAGCGATAACATCAGTGAGATTATTAATTCTTTTTATCGCAAACAGATAAGTGACTGTGATCTCACCTAATGGTAATTGATGATACTTTACTTTACTACCGCAGTAACTTTTTTAATGTAATCTTCTTAGTGATTTTGACAATATAAACTTTTTTGTATTAATCTTAACGCTAACGCATAATTTCAATAAAATATTATCATCATACACTCTTTCTCTATATAAGCTATAAGTGGCGGAAATTTCATACTCCTTCGTCCGCCCAATATTCGTAAAACGCGGTACAAAGTCTGTATTTCACATATTATATCTATACTCAAAAATAACTATGCCAGTTAGTGTAAACCCATAAGATAGACTTAAAACTCGACATACACATTCCTTCGTAATGTAAATAACGTAAATAGTCGTATCCCACTGGATCAGGAATTAATCAGGGGACACCGCCAGGAATAGGTAGTACAAAAGACAAGTAGGAGCCCACAGCTGGCCAAAGACTTCCACACTCACAGGTAGATAGATAGATAGATAGATAATATTCTTTATTGAACATCACGCTAAAAATACATGTACAATTACTCAGTATAAGGTACTTTTAGTGTGGAATTGGGCGATCTTATCGCTCATTAGCGATCTCTTCCAGACAACCCTGGCGTTAGGGAACCCTTCAAAGAAAGGAGAGGTTAGTGATGTGTATAAATAAATAGGCATACAATAGGTAATATGTATAAGAGTAAAAATATATGTACGTAAATAAATAATTAATAATGAATGCCGCACATATTATTTCAAGCAGGTTCCCTGTCTCCATGTTTGTTTTGTTAACCTAATGACGTTTATATAATAACAAAATATTAATAAACAAAAAGCGCAAAAAAAGCAGATTATTGAAGAACAATTAACCGAATAAAAAAAAATTATAATAGTCATAACAATATCATTATTATTTCTTCAATTTGTTTTTAATATTACTTCTATAATTAAAAAGAATCTAAATACCTTGTACTTTAAAAATTAAAAAGTACCCAGCCTTTTACAGATTGTTGACATATACATTCGTGTGCTTTTTTGTATATTCTGGTTTCATGAATAGTTTAGATTGACCGTTCTAGTAAATAACGTATTTCGTCATATTTGCTTGCGACAGGAACTATTCGAGTTACACAGTTGACTGTGTAACTCGAATAGGTACACTATATAATATACACTGTATAATTTGTGTATATAATAATTGGTCTGTACGACTGTACGGTATGTGAATTTGATGCAATATGTTGTGCTTGTTCAGGTAGATTCCAGAATTGTCTAGATTGACAATAATTGATCCGATAATTAACTGATGTATCCAATTACACGGACGACAATGCCTAGAATACTAATACTATTATGTATCTGTAGGCTGTCTTTATATGACAAATATAAATATTTATAATTTTCTCGAGTCGCTGACAAATACTCTACTATTATGGGTTTTTTTTTTTATTTTAAATGTCTGTCTCTGTAAGTCCTTTTACTTATAAACGAGCGGCTGGCTTGATTGAAATTAGTATAGTTCGCAATTTTGTAAACGATAGGTTTCTATTATGGCCTCGAAAAAATATTATGGTAATCTTTAATATTTATATTTCATTATCTATACTACGATATAAAACTGGAGTCTATCAGTATACAAACACAATTGACACAATCGCACCAATTCTATTTTTTTCAATTTTGCGTTTTTGTCTATCTGTATATACTATTTAAACTTAAGAACATCAATCCTTGATTTTGATGAACATTTCTATATAATAGGAACATTTGAATGCACAAATGATACGCTATATTTTACTAGCTGGTGCCCGCGTCTTTATCTTTAGCTATCCCACTAGTTATCGCCAGGGGTCGAGATTCGTAATTTAACTATAGAAAATATAACGAAGTTATGTAGAACATCAGAAATTAAAAACAAAACTTAACCACCGTATTAACTTTTGTTCTGTAACCTCCTTAGTGCTTTTGACAATATAAACTTTTTCAACGTAACCTTATGACGTTGGACATAAGTGTCATAGACAAGGGAAATGTCGTGACTTTTAAATCGCTGTGACCGTCGTTCCCCTTCCTAAAAAGTCACAGTGACAAAAAGCCACATCGGTCACGTATGATGTGAGTTAAATAGTTCCATAGTCAAAATTCAAGAACGGATGAAGAATTTAAGAAAAAATAAATATTCTGAGTAAATATACAACCTTACTTTCACAGTTCATTTAATTGATTTAAAAAAATTATATGAATTTTAATTACATATTTTTTTAAATAGATTTGGAAAAAGGTAATTTTTTTATATCACCTAATTGAATAAACAAATAAAACAGTATTTGAAAGTATCATTTCATGTACTTACTGGTAAGTAACGATGCGCTCGTGGTGACTTAAGTAAACTTCACTGTCAGTACGCAATGAACTAGGAAAAAATGACTGTTGTGACTTTGGAACTTTGCTCTTTCTGGGCCTGTCACAGTGATACTTGCTGTCGGCACATCGCTGTGACTTTTTCACAGTAACAGTATTTATCACTTATCTCTAAAGTGTCAACGCTTGACAAATACACATATATACTCTATATGCTTGTGTATAAGGTAATGTAATGTGTTTTTTGTTGATTTTAAGTACTTTTTGTGCATAGCTGTTAACAATACCAACATTCTGTACTCCTTCTCTGTATAAAAATAGATAAAAAGTTTTTGCTTCACGTATTAATACATAAAATATTTAAAGCTTTTGCTATACTAAACAAACAAACGTATATGCAAGTATATATCTCAGGAATGCTAAGCTGACTACGACACGAATTTTATTCTATTCAAGCCTTTTATTGTAATAAATGTTAAATATCTAATAAGCAGTGCAATTGCGGTTATCGGTTCGTTATTAAATAATTCTATGCATATTTTTAATCAATATTATTAATGGTCTGTTTGTAATGTCGAAAAATTATACCAGAAAAACATTTTTAAATTTCTATCTGATTTTTTACAGGGTGCCATCAAATCGGTTGAACAAATTTTAATTGCATTGACACAAATATATAGTTTACGTTTTAAGTTGATTAAATAGGCTACATATATGGGAAAGGAAAAATCTGACCGTATAAAATAATATTCCATTGAACGTAGTATGGCTGGTATTATTAATTACAGTTAATAACAACGTCTGTTACGACAAAAAAAATGTATTTAATAGACTTTTATTGTACATTTGCTTTGTAACGAGCATAACTTTTATTTTATTTCATTAAAAAACTGCAAAGGCTTTTTATTTATCTAATATACACAGATCGACACGAACAATGAAAGGAGCAAATATTTGATAAATAATACTCTTAAAGTTTCTTCAATTTCAATATATATAAAAAAAGGTTTATTCCTTTTGAAGTTTAGTTTGTTGTGGGTTCTTCTCAGGACAGGGAGCGAGGGAACCCTTATGATTTTAGATTGTACTTTAATATCATCATCAGTATTATATTCCAGTATTACATTTATTTAAAAGTACTGTATACACCTAGTGGAATAAATAACTTTTGGATTAAAATTCATGTAGAAACACGCTTAGAATATATCATGACTTGCCATCAGGTGAGATTACGGTCAAGCACTTATATGTTAGTAAAAATAAAATGACAACATGTTAAACTTTCTGTTTTCCTTACATCATCCCATGTAAACTGTAATCTTAATGTAATAAGCCTCAATATAACGAATCCGTTGAGCTGAACAGTTTTTCTGAATTATTTAGCACAGTCTGTAAGGGCTAATACAAAATTACATTACAAATGTCTTTAAAACAATTTTTTAATCATTGAAAAATTTATTACCTTTACATAACTTATCCCATCAATTATGCCCAATTAATTTCATAATGTTATTCCACATGAAATATATAAATCTATTTTTGGGCAATCATTTGCGGTACCGGGGATTGAATTATGGAACGAGGTACCTCTGATGATCAGAGAGGCTAAATATTTGAATATATTCAAAAAAAACTTGTCAAAGTCCAATACTTCTACCTGTCCACTTAAACGACGACAATACTCGTATATATTTATAATAATCATGGGAGTTATTGCTATTTTTCAATAACTGTAACTCTGGCGTTAATATAGGTCTAATAACTGATATTTTGTTAAGTTATTTTTCGTCGGCTAGATATTAGGTACGAGGTATTTATATCACAGATAGAGTATAGAGACATGCTTTAAATATACGATAGGCATTTGAAACTCAAAAGTAAAGATGAGGCGGAATGGTCTAAAAGTTTAGCTTTTTCCCATTAAAAGGATCTATATAATACAATAATGTTATACATACGGTCTTCCATATACAATCAGACATTCAGCTCCTTTGGGAATCTTTAAAAGTCGTTTGAAGGCTCATTATCTCTCATCATCACTTGAGGATCATGCATAATATGTATATATGTATTAATAGGAACGTATGTTTATATATTTATATATCCGTTATATATATTATATTTATATTACTCAAGTATATATTAGTATGTAGGTACATGTATGTCTGTACGTATGTATGTTAATACTTTTTGCACCAACCCATATGTTATCTTTAAGTCCTAGTCTGTAAGGTTGCCTGTAAGAGATCACTTGAAGTGATAAGGCCGCCAATGCACATTAATGTTAATAAGTGTTTCTTTTTTCTCTTTGTATAATCTGTTAAACTTAATTTTTGTGCAATAAAGTATTTTTTGTTGTTATACACCTATACTTATCAAAAACACTTTGTCTCGTATTGAATTTTTTTTTTGGTAAAAATTATATTAAGTTTGTTCAATAATATTTCTCCCAAGCTCTATTTATGTGTACTAGACACATAAATATTGGCGTATCACGAATCAACGCATTATAGTACGCGACACTGCTTTACTACTTGAAGTTATTAAAATACTCGCTCACTCGAAAGTAAAATATTGACAATAACGTAATAAGCCTCTTTTGGATTTGTGTTACTTTCGTTACTTGTTATTTTATCAGTAAAGTAGCAAATAACAGATATATTAGTAAGTTATCCCATGCTTGATTTATTATAGTATGTATTAATTTAATGTAATTTAAATTTTGGGTTTGTATGTATTTAAATATGTATTTTCGGTGTCTGTTTATGTATAAATTCATAATTTTATATTTATTTGTGCTATACATTTTAGACCACCATCACCTACCCTTTTTCGTAACGAAATTACCCTGATCCTAAGGTTGCCTTGGTTTTTTATATCGCTACTTAGCACTTAGGCCACCTTTTTGTACACTATGATTACGATTTTACATATTTCATATATAATTTGTGGTGTACAATAAAATGAATTCTCTCTGACACACAATTTTACTGTAAATTATATCTTGACGGTTTCAGACAAGTTAAACTATTCGTACTTTTTCTTATTACCTTATGCAACATTCCCATCTGTATTTATTATCAGATTTCTGTTGTAACTAATTGAGATGTCTATGTTACAGATGGAAATCAATTATAATTTATTACTAATTGTATTTCCTTGAATGAGTTGCGAAGTTCAAACGGTATAACAAAGTAAAACATTCTAGCATTCAATGACGTATATACTTACGTCAAACATTTGCAACGTACTTGGTATGCAATTTTTTGCCCTTTTATCCTAGTAAGTTATATTATAGTGCAATCGTTTATAGGCGGACGCAAAAACACTCTTTAGAGAGTAAAAACTACACTCAAAATGTAACGAAACGAGACTTCGTTTAGGTTCTAAATATGTGGTATATTAGTATTATATCGCAACTCCGGGTATAAGCTTAATTGTTTTGATATTACTTTTCAAAATCCGAGCTAAGCTAAGCAAAACGCAGGCGGCAGTAAGAAAGCGAAATAAATTATTATATTTTTTTTAATAGTTTGTTTTGGAATAACAATGTTAGTAACCTATATACTACCTCTAATGCAAAGTCTGTAAAATATTATAGTTACGATCAGAAATAGTTGTTTGTCTACAAATAGAAATTAAAAATAAACAAAAGTGAAGATTTCAGAAATCCCTTCACGAGATATTGGTCAACCCTGCATCGGACAATGTATAACAATAAAAAAATGTTTTTATTTTAATTTAGTTTAAATCTTTTTTCTAATTTCATTTTAACTTTATAAATTTAATTAGTATTCTTTGTAGTGTAATTTATAGATGTCCTTTTACTTTGATTTTGAAGGACGGGACGAACATCAAACGTGTGACGTTGAAGACTAAAAAAAAGCTGCACTTTTAATTTAATTTCTGAACGAGTTTTAAATTTAGATAGAAACACTTTATTGCATACAAACACGTGCAGGAAATACAGTAACTAGAGCTAGGAGAGTGCAAAGGCGGTTTTATTGCTGCAAGCAATCTCTTGCAACAAATTTCATTAATTTTTAAAGGACAGTTCCTAAAGGAAAGCGAAATTGTTGTTTTTACTATATTCCAAGCATTTTTTTCATGTTTACTCACCTTTTAAACCCACCCTAGTCTGCCATAAATAATTCAAAACCAAATAAGTTAACTCAGTCCAGTAGTTTTGGGGTTTTAACGAGAATAACGAATAGTAATTGATTTATGTATATATATAGATGTACTTTTTACTATTAACAATTCTCGATTTGAATGTACAGTATAAGGGCTCTAAATATTATAAATTGGTATTTAATTAATTTATCAAAATCCTCTAGGACTGCACTTAGGAGCTAATACAAAACTCTAACATCTTACGAATATATTTAATAGAGACCTGTTAAAACAAATATTTAATCACTATTGCCCTCTATTTAACCAGTTATGTAAATCCAGAAACCGTTTTGGTTTAGTGGTTAGCATGTTCGACTACAGACGTGTCCCGGGTTGGGCCAATTCGAAATTCGAGTGTGAAGAAATAGAGAGTACATTTCTGTACTATGTCTGCCAATCCGCAGTGGAACAGCGTGGTGAGTCTATGCTCTGAAAACCCTCCCTCAAGTCTCATATGAGAGAGGAGGCCTGTGCCCAGCAGTGGAACGTTAACGGGCTGCTACTTACCTTACCTATTCTGTCAGTTCCAATCTTAAACCCTTGGGATATTGTTGTTGGATACTAAGAAATATATATTTTTTAATTGTTAAAACAAATCGTAGTTCAAACTAACCTCTATATAAACTAACTCAATGTAACAATTTCCTTCAGTTACGTTATATAGAGACTGCTCTGTTTTCACTAGATTGTTTCGTATGACCTCTCCAGGCGTAGTTAGTATTTTATAAAACAAAAGCAATTTTTAAATAAATCCATATTCCATTGGGTGGTACGTTACGTAAATATAAATAAATGTTAAATAATTTATCGTTATTGTGTCGTATAATGTCGTCGTAGGTCAAAAAAGTCGGAATATAAATTGTGTTTATTATTCATGTATTGTAACGTTAGTTCGTGTGTTTAACCTGAACTGTTGCGGTTACATTGTATTACTATACAAACAAATAACGGTAGAAATATAAATAAAATAAGGAACAGTTCTTAAAGCCCCACAGCTGGGCACAGGGATTTTATCATAACCCAAAACGAATTAGCAGGCTGGCCTTACCTCTGAACTGCTCCCAGTGGATGCAGGTTTGATTTACTGAATACTAAACTAAATTTAACTGTGTCTCAGAAACGAGAAAATCGTTTACTTGTTCCAGGAAAAAAGGAGACTTATTTTGAAAAGTAAGTCTAGTCTACGAACAGTACTGTAGGCGCTTTATTTTTTTTCATAACAAACTTTTTTATATCTTTTTCCATAAACATAAACTTTACCCATGCTTATAACAATTATTGGATGTAACCTCCGAAGTATACAGTCCCTTCATTGTCGCTGTATCGGATTTTGACTGTACCTAGAATTTAATGAGACATCATTCTAGCCCCGCCTCTTAACACTTTGACTGCTGTGGGGATCAATATGACCAACTCTAATACTATATTTGAGTCTGTTGAATCTCTTGTGTAAGATAATCTAATCACATTACCTATGTACATTAAACGTACTTAAGTCGATTTAAAAAGTAAGTAAGTAGCAGCCCATTAACTTCCCACAGCTGGGCACAGGCCTCCTCACTCATATGAGAGAGGTTTTTAGAGCATAAACCCTCCACGCTGCTCTACTGCGGACTAGCAGGCATAGTACACAAGTGTACTCTCTATTCTTTTACTCTCATAGTCTGACGTGACGGCAATCCGACACGACCGGAGAGAGATCAGGCGCAAGACCGACGTCTTAACGTGCTCTTCGAGGCACGGGGGTGTAGCACACCGCCAACCTTTTCCCAACTCCGGGAAAATATTGAGAAAATCTTCACAGAATATTCAATATAGATTTCGAATTGGCCCGACCCGGGACCTCATGTCTGTTGTTAAACATGCTAACCACTAGACCAATGACGCAGTAAACGGTCTACACGAGTTCCTGGATTCGAGCCCCGGGTCGGGCCAATTCGAATAGATATTGAGTTTTCCACTAAGTAGATGTAGGTGTAATGTAATTGGTTACGTTATCAGAGAGGCCCAGCAGCATCGTAGCCATAGTACTAGTGTCGATCATGTTGACCCGCTCTGGCAGTCAATGTGTTAACCAATCAAATATTTTCAAATTAAAAGATCAAGTTCACAGTAACCAGTTGAGGACTCTTCAAAATGATGACTCACGCATTCCTAACGCGAATAAACTGTACACATCAATACATTCATTCGCTAGCAGATTAATTAATAATAATGATACTTTTCAAATCAGATCAACTGACAGAAAATTCCACAAAGGTCCATCAATTAAACGACCGTAAATTTTCCACTTATTTTATTTGAAATGGCCACGGCTGTAAAAAATATATAAACAAAATGTTGTACCTACCAATTAACATCTTTTCCTTAACGACTAAATTGCGATTCTTTATGAAAATTCCAAAACACATTTATGTCATAAAAATATACATTAACACTTTTCGACTCAATTTTGATAGTAAATTTTACGCCACGTTGCATATATACTAAATTGCGATACAATATTTTATTGGATTCGTAAACAAACGCCAAGGCTTTTTTTGTAGTTATCTCGATGTAGTTCAAACGACATCTTTATAGTGTACAACAAGTTTATACAAAATAGTATAAGGGAGAAAATAGGGCATTTTCGCCCGCGAAAATTTTGGGTGAGTTACACTGGAATGAAAATATTGACATATAAGAGTTAAATTTTCAAACAATAATTAAAAATTCAACTATCGTCTTATGTTTTAATTGTCTTTAACACTTCGATAAACGAGTGATTGGGGCTACCGGATAGATATGTGAGTTACAGTTTGTTCGCGATAAGAATGCAGTGAGTCTTCATTCTAACCCCCTAACTAATCAAAACCTTTCAAATTATAAGGTCAAGTTCACAGTGACCAGTTGAAGTTTTGATTGGTTAGGGAGCAGGGCTAGAACGATGATTCACCGCATTCATTCTTAACGCGATCAAATTGTAGATGTATGCCCGCCAGTAGAATCTAACCAGAAACACGTGTCTCGTACACGGGGGCCGAAAAGCACACTTTTCATCCCGCAGTAAGGAATAGGCAATTGAAACATTGATGGGACTGTATTACTACAATGGTTATATATAAAATTTCGTTATAGACTGAAGTGTTATACGAAAGATATAATATGATAATACGGATGCCCGAGTAAGTTCGTTGTGGTTTCTAACGATTTAATGAAATTAGTAATTGTACAATTGGGCCGTTAAACCGGCCATAAAATTTAACCAGGTTAATTAGTTCAGAAGCCAGTAATTAATCTAAATTAGCCGGTTCAATAAATATAACCGGTTAGCTAATTAATTGAACTAGCTAACCGGTTAAATTTATTGAATCGTTAACTGATTAACCGGTTAAAAAAATAACTAAAATTTCCTCAATGGTGTGGTAAAAATTAATAGGATTTATTTCACTGTAAAAAAATTTTTAGAATCATTCTAGTGTTAATCATTTCCGATTATAAAAAAATTGTTTATAAAATAAAATTAATATAATTTAATTAAACAATTATTATATTAAATTTATTTACAATAAATTAATCTAGAACTCTTTTATAAAAGCTTTTCAGGAAATTTTAATGATTTTTCTAACCGGTTAATCAGTTAACCGTTCAATAAATTTAACCGGGTAGTTTGCATTCATTTTTGGCTTCTGGACTAATAAAATTATATGTAAATTTCGAACAAGGTCATAAAATGTTATGGATTGACAGTTATTTGCGTCAAGATAATGAGTGTTAGAAGATCATAGAATAATACGTAGATTTAATAAGATAAATATATATTCTTTTGAATTTGATATTATTGATATCCTATACATTTTTAAAACGTTAATTTATAGTATGGATTGATAACTATTATACTAAACACGACTATGGGTATTAATAGATTATAAACTATAAAGATTGTATTCTAGAATCAAATGAATATGATAATACTATTGTTGTTGACTAACATCGGTATATATTTATTATGAAGTAAAAGTTTCTGGAATGTTCATAAAATCACTTTGTTTATTCAAAAACGTAGTTTGACACAAAAATAACAACAAAGAACACTGCGATAAATATAATGCTCAAAAAATTCGTAAAAACTACCATTTTTAAATGTTGGAGAAAAAAATGCCGTGAAGGCCTTCACCAGAATAAAAATAAATCTCTGAAAGTGAAACTACGTTTTCAAAAAGAAACATTGCTTTTTTCTCTTAAACAATCTTTACAATAATTCACAGCTTTGGTCTAAAAAGAGCGCACATTTATAAAATATAAAACTTTTCATCTCTTCTTCATTTATAAATATCGTTTTTTATACATTTCATCACAATTTTGATACGAGAAATTCGCAAAAAAAAATACAACTAATTAAAAACAAAAATACAACAACGAAAATGTGCACGCTCCGTTCCGAAATATCTCTACCATCCCGCGTTTCTAATAATATCTTATATGTTACGGTAAATAATTTTTTATTACGTTCTAACAAAGAAGAAAAAATTAAAAAAATACCGCTAGCGTTTTATCTACAAGTGTGCGTAAAAAAATTCCCATAAAATTGTACTCGAATATTACAGTTACGGTTTTTTTTTTAATCTACAAAGATAAAAATCCACGTAATTCGCAAAAAAATAATATAGATAGGGAGCACCAAAAAAATATATTATATTTAACATTAATAAAAAAAATGTTATACCTGTTTACTTTCTGTTATGACTACGAACTATTTGATAGAAATAATACGTGATTATCCAATACACATACTTCAAAGAGATTAAAAACATAAAATCTATGAATTCATTATGGTTCAATAGGAAAATTTCAATGCTAAGACCAGGGGTCGGGAACCGGCGGCCGGTAAATTAAAAATATCAGGTCGTAAATGGGAGCAACATTGCATGTTCGACTCGCTGGTGCAATGGTGCGAGTACTCACTTAGCTAATAGAGGTCTCGGGTTCGATCCCGATGGGACGAATTTAGGAATTTGCATATTCTAATTTAAGTCTGGACCGGTGGGAGGCTACGGCCGTGACTAGTTATCACCCTAACCGTAAACACGTACCGCCAAGCAAAGAGACTTATGTTCCGATATAATGCTGTGTAGATACCAAGTGATGGGTATATTGCCTCTTACTAGATTAGCACGCTTTTGTCTTAGACTGTATCATCACTTACCATCAGGGGTGATCGCAGTCGAGCGCTAAACTCTCCTCAATAAAAAAACTACATAAAATGTCAAATCTCCTCAACACATTAGTGGCACTTTATGATAAAACGTTGCCGACCCCTGGCTTAGACGACAGAAAAACATAAAATTAATATAGACAAGACGTATTTATTTACATTTGTAAATTAATATTTTGAAGCGAAAACTTCATTAGAGTCATTGTTATTTATGCAACAACAAAAAAACTAGCCACAATAAGTTAAAATTAGTATAAATATATATATACTAGTCGAACCCGCGACTTCGTCTGCGTGGTATGTTTTTTTTTGATAGCATTTTCATTCATTAATATATTTTTTTAAATAACACCCTCGCAAGCCCCCTTGCGGGTGGAATTTCGTAAAATGCGTTCTTAGATAACCTCTACTCGGCAAAAGGAATATTCCTACCAAATTTCAAGTCTCTACGCCTTATGATTCCAGAGATATCGTGATGAGTCTATCGATACCTGGATATCTCATATATAAATATATAATATATAAATTAATAATTAATTTCAATATTCCGCGAAGAACAGATTTCCAGAAATTCCACACGCAAGGGGGATTGCAGGGGTGTTAATTAAAAAAAAAACTTCACATTCATATAGTATATCTTTTATGATTTTATGGTAATATAAGTGAAATTTGGTACACTGATAGTCTAGAGCCTTATGTTTCTTATTTGTAAAACAACTGGCCTAAATTAATGAAAATGCTATCCAAAAAATATTCCACGCAGACAAAGTCGCGGGTTCAGCTAGTAATTTATATACAATAATAAAACGAAAAAATGTCGTATTATTAACCTCGCCTTGGTGAGGTTTTCAGTTCTGTCTGATCGTCTTTTTTTAAAATTAAAATACTAACTTTTAAAGATTTTAAAAGTGATAAATAATTTATTTTTAATCTTTTTGAAGTATAAAATCGTCTATTTCTACTTATTTCTCTTTTTCTAAAGGCGCACGCACAATTGGTTAATTCCTAGAATTGTACACGGAACACTAATTTGACAATATTTTATTTATATTCTCAATATTAATTGATACTTTAAAATAGAATATAGAGATTTCCCCTATACGTTTCTTATCATATGACATATTGCCACAACTTAGTCCGAGTGTCCTTTCTTTAGTTTAAAACAAATAATGTACTTGCAAATACAAAAACCTATACCTCTACTTACATAATGAACATCTCACCACACTTTTGTACAGGCATGGACTTAGTTTAATGTCAACTGTTTCAGTAACTTTTAGAGATGAAAGTTTAACCGGTCGTTATATTGGAATGTTTACTCAAGGCGATAAGAACACCGTAATATGCGCTCGCCTTTATAGTGCAATACAAAAAAACTTTGGCAAGAATTTATTCTATACAATATCGAAGTTTAAAAAAAACGCTGATTGTGACAAAACAAAAAAAAAATACAACTTACACTACGCTCTCATCAATAATTGCCAAGTAAATTCGATAAAATATCACTTTTCTATCCATTTTATCATCCTCCATTCGGGTTCCATCAAAATCGACACAGCAACAAACAATATTCGGGCAAAAAAAAGGGAACTATTTTTTTGTGCACTAATATTAAATGCGAAACATTCTCTGTGTCGAAAATGATGAAATTGAAAGATTGCGAACGCATCGAAATTAATGGTAACTATATGGTTCCGTGTATAAATAAATTTGAGATATAATAGGGAAACTATATAATAAATCAGTGTTATAAAACATAACAAAAACACTAAGTGTTTTAAACTTAAATTTTCGTGGTTTATTAACATATTGACTATTTGAACGGGTACATATCACGATGTATCGTCGTGACCACGATCCATGCAACTGGGTCGAAATATCGGCAAAATTAAAAATTAAATATCGCCATCGTGATATGTACCCGTTCAAATAGTCAAAAACACTAAGGTTTCCGCCCACTACACATGTCCGTCTCCATATAAGGCGAAAAATCCAAATGAGCAAGCGACGCAATTTTTCAAAATTAAACCGTGACGTTGTAGGTGTAGTATGCCGAAAAAGGGATGTGGGTCCTGTGATAAATAAAAGATTTAGACGTAGGGTAGACAGATTTTGCCCCTGACAGCTTGACACAACCGCCTGAGCAGGCCCGTCGTGACCACGATCCATGAAACTCGGTCGAAATATACAATCGTCCTCCTGATATGTATCCATTAATACAGTAAATAAAACATTCAAATGCATCTCGAAAAGATGTAGTGACTAAAATTGAGAAAGGTATTTAGATGGCTTGGATACGTAGAGAGAATGAATGAAAGAAGACTGACAAAAAGGATTTATGTGCCAAGATGAATGGAAGTTGCAAGGGGAAGAACGTCCCTGGACCAAATCCAGGACATTCCAGGACTCTAAACCGACGAACTTGTATGAAAAGTTTATTGAGAATGAAAGAAGCGAAGGAGATATGCAAGGATCTTGGCAAGTGGCAGGATATGGTCTCTGCCTACCCCTATGGGAATGAGGCGTGATGCTATGTATGTAAGATCTAAAAAAAATTGCTTGTCTGTAAAGTCGGTTTACGGACGATAATTACACGTGATATTTTTTTAATAAGCGATAATAATCAAACATTATTTTATCAAGAACAAAAACACGAAGACATAAGAAAAACCCATCCGTCACTGAACGCCTGGCAATTGTGAAACATCTATATCATTAAACTAAGACACAGGCGTAACGTTGGAAAAAAAAATACTGGGTACACTTAAGGTAGTTGCGGCGAGATTGCGAATCGCCGAACCGAGTGGGAAGAGAGACGACGTAGCGACGCTTCGCCACGGCATGCGTTGAATTCACCACCCGAGATGTTTCACATCATAAAATGAATAATTAATTGGCGACTAGTAAATACTTAAAAAGCTTTGTATCCGCTAAAAATATATATGGCACAGTATTTTATTACAATGAAAATTATGTCCTGTGTAATGGGCGAAACTCTTAAGGCTGATCGTCAACTAACTACTAGCTGTTTAATATGGATTATAAAACTAAATTTAAGACTATGTTATCCAAATTTAAATGTAGAAATAGTTGCTACCAAAGATTTTGAATTTACCTTCATAATTAACACAATTTAATGTCACCAAATACAAATTTTCAACGAAACAGCTGCATACATTATATTAAAATCAGTACCCAGTCAGTGGACGGTCAGCTCAATGACAAAATAAATATTACTAAAAAAAAGATAGTAAAATATAGAAAAATAAAAATCTGCAACAATTTGACTTTAGTCTGTGCAATAGAAATATATATGTATAAATAATCTTTTTTGTATAAGATACAAAACTTTATTTCAAAAATAAAAAAATTTCATTTCAATTTAAAAATGTCCCTCAATTTTTTGTGAAACATATTGCACAGACAAAATATATGTATTTAAAAGGTTTTTTTTATCTATTTTCAAAGAAATGTGATATAAGTTAAGAAGACATTAATTATTGCGTAAAGAGTATGTCTCTAAAAATGCATGAAATAAACTTCAGACGTGTTTTGCACTTTATTTTGTGGGTATTTGATATTAAACTCGCCGGCCCGAAGCGGAGAATTTGAAATCCCCTATGTATGATTTTTAATTTAATAGCTTGAGTATTAGAAGATTTACTTCAAATTTTTTGTAATCATAAAAACATTACAAAGAAACTATTTCCCGTTTTCTATTTTTTATTGACGAAAGAGTTAATCGTTTAGACATATTGTTTTTGATAACAAAAAATAAAACCCAAATAATTGTTACTTCACATCTACATTACTATTAGTAGCACGTTTTGTTCGAGTCTACAAGGAATATGGTATTTCACTTACTCAAACAAACGCAGTACCGCCTTAAGAGAGAGCGAGACAAATATATGACACGGATTTGTACGGCCGCGAATATCACTCAATCGCTTCATGTATGTGATGTACCGATGACTCTGTTTCATACAAAGGTATTGGGGTCGTTTTGGTACCCCCGTTTGGATCACGAGGAATTTATCGAGGAATAGGGCCGGAAAGGTTAAATGAGACTAAGTAGTCACGCTCGGCTATGTGACTAAGAGAGCAAGAGAGTTGTACTCAACCGTTTCTGCTATATTAAAGTTCATTATTTGATATAGTTACTGTGAATAAGTCATCATTATAATTTAGATGTAAAATTTATCTCGCCTTAGACAAGTTTCATTTTTTTATTATTATTAGTATTTCATACATTTTAATTGACACTTCTCTCGCTGTCTTTTTAACTATATTTTATAGTTAGTAACTGACAATGCAAATAATCTCGTAGGATTTTATACTTATAATAATACTCTTTGATCAATTTTCGGAATGTTTTGCCCAACTACTTTCGAACCTATTCGAGTATCTTACACGTGAGTTATACATACATAATGGCAAATTGAAATTAATTTTAAATGTCGGAAATATTGTGCAAAATTATCAATGTAAAAATCCCTATTTGTAAATATCTATGTGTTAATTATCTATCTATGTGTTAAACGAAAAAAAGTTTGATATTTAAAAAATTCAGATTGAATACAAAAGCGATTTAAGAACTTCTGCATCTACCCTCTTTTACTTGTAAGAAAAATAATGTAACCGAACATATTTTATATGTTTTATTTCACGAACTCGAAGATAATTTATTTTTTTGAAAGATTTGGTAACTTCTGCATCTACCTTCGAACAATGTTAGAATAATTTAAAAAAAAACTAAATATTATATATATTACATTTTGTTTTAGTGCTTGCTTAAAATACTTTCAAGATATTCCTTTAATATGTTTAACAAGCTTTTATACTATCCGAGTGACTTTACATAAAATTAATAAGTCCTGATAAATAAATAAAATGGATTCCTAGATATTTTGGATATTTTAAAAGATTAAAAAATGAGCACAATTTAGACTTCTGTATATTAATTCATTTTACTAAACATATAAAAATATTTTTTTAAATGCATTGTGAGTTACTAACTTTCTCTATTAAACACTTATACTTTGAATTTTGATATATATTTATAAACTTATAAAAATTATAATCTGTATATGTCAATGTCAAAGTTGCCGCGTTATCGAACAGGCTCATCATACTATAATATAAAGTACAGATAAAAATATTTACACATTTATATTAAAGAAAAAGTAAATCACCAAGAGATTATCGTCGCTTTTTTTATAATAAAATAATATATTTGTATCAATAACTTTGGAATGTCTGTCATCACTGGAGGATTCGGGATAAGTCCTGGAAAAAAAAGGTATACAATTTATTTAAAAAAAAACAAATTAAACCAACCATATACACTGTATGCAATTATGTCGATGCTGGAAAGCAAACGCGTAGTAACCCGCATAATATGTAGTAAATCTATACTTAAAATGAGTTATTCAGTCTGTGTTATTACCTCATATCTCTGTAACAGCTGGGGTGTATTGTAATGCGCACTCTCGCTGTAGTAAAATGGCCGCTTCATATTTTGCCCTGGAAAAAGATAAATATGTACGATTTCCTTTAGTGGCGCCTCCGTTTTTTAAATTTGTAAAATCTTCTAAGATATCCAATTTAACGAAATGATTTTAAGGGATGTTTTGATCTACATAAAATATACAACGTATGTGATGTATTTAAAAGATAAAAATTGTTCCTGTTGTCCTTTAGAGAAAGTGAATTATATTCTACTGAATTTATATTCTATCTCGTAAGGTTAATGATTTAAGCGCGCAATAAATAGTTTCGACGTTGTTACAACACAATAGAAATCTTGGAATTTTGTATAGCCTTTCTGCACTATAATAACTATGTATTATAAGTATTAACTTTTCTCTTGTATCACTCTGGGGGGGATAATCGCCTTAGGTGGGCCAGTCATAGACATACTGGATTAAAGACTATTTTAGTAAATACTTACATAGTTGCGTGTGAGCCGCTAAGGCGTTTTGTTTCGCAATCAGTAATTCTGGACCCGGTCTTGAGAGCTGGTCGTAGTAACCCGCTGGCAAATGAAAAATATAATTGACAATTTATTTTACTACTATATTTATTAGCGCTTTATGGTTTTTGAATTTGAAGTAAAACTTCTTTACGCACGCTTGATTTGGGAAGTGCAAGGTATTAGTGAAAATAGTAAGAGAGAGTTACGTTACCTATTTTTTATTGACTACCCCACCCCGGAAACTGTACCGCCTCAAAATCAATAAATAAAAAAACAGAAATCGTAATCTAAAAAAACGCGACCTTTAAGCCCAGATTCCTGCCAAATTCCGTAAAATATTATAGGTGCGATCAGAAAACGTTGGTTGTCAATGTCAAATGTAAAAAACAAATGAGAATAAATACAAAAGTATTTTTTAAACTTGATTTCATTTCTGAAGGATGGGATGAACATTACACATTTGACAATCATAAACAAAAAATTAAAAATATTTTCATTTTTAAATTTCATTTGATTTCTGAACGACATTTAAATTTAATTTCTTAACGATGAGACGAACATAGAATGTTCGAGGGACAGGCGTAATTTGTAAGGGAAAGAGAAACTTTTGTTTTTACTATATTTCATACATTTTTTTTATGTTAACTCATCTTTTTTTTAAACCTTTCCTGGACTTGAACCAAAATTAGTCCAGCCGTTTTCAAGTTTTGGCTAGACTTAAAAAGCAAATGAATTATAGAGAATATTTGTGTATTTTATTTCATACTATTAACCTTTATTTCAAAATATTTATTAAAATAACTTTGGCTTTACTTCAGTCCTGTGGTCAAAAGGACAGTAGTATTTAATATAGTTGGAAGGTTAGCACTTGATTGTAATCTCATCTGACAACATAATAAAAGATGACAAAGTGTAAACCTGTTTTGACAAAATTTTTTGCTTCGGCGGCAAGTATCAGATAAATTTTTATATGCAATCTCCTTAATTCACTCTACCGGGTATCGAAGCCGGGGCTTCTGCTAGCAAAATGAGTATTTGAACTATCGCGCTAGTAAGATGATCGAATCATTGGAAAAGGTATCATCATGCGAGATTATAATCAACCATTTAACTGTATGGGCTAATGGTAAGACCAGTGGATTCTGGTTCTGAGATATCGTGGATATGAATCCTGGAACGACAGCACTTTTCGTTTCTCTGTATGAAAAGAAGTACTTGATTTTTTATTGAGAGTCATTCACAGAGAAGGTAAACTTCGTGGGGAATCCTGCATATCCCTGTCGCATATGGCCTGCACCCAGCCATGGAACTTTAATAGGGTGCTACTTAACTTTAAGCCTTTTAGTTCAAACAAATGATATTTACTTGTTACATTGTTGGGTCCATTTGTAGCGTAATAAGGGCTGCCCTGTGGCTGCATAACTGTGTCACATCCTGCATGACAGACATAACACTTTTATATAAAACATTCATAATGTTAACAATAAAAAATTAATTCCTATGCCATCTAGTAAGAAGTTCTTAAACTATTCTATGTAATAAACATAGAAAGAAGCCTTTGTTTTAATATAACATATTTATAATAACCACCAGCTTATTGTGTGTATGTGTTAAATACAAACTACCTATATCAATTCATAATATATTTATAAAATATAAATGATAATAATAATAAAATCTTTATTTTTTTCAGAATTATAAAGGTTTCTTAATATTACCCTTGACCCCCAAACTAGGAATCCCCATGTCTTGGAGGTCACCCTACCCATTACATTCTGGGAGCCTTGTATATATACTATAATTTTACTTATAAATAAAGATTACTTTCAATATATTAGTAATGTTGGTAACTTATAATTATGTTAGTTTGAATGAATGTATTTGGGCGTGGGAGCCTGAGTGTGTTTATGTGTTGGGGTGAATAAGAGAAGAAAAGGTAAAATATATCTTTAGCTTGTATGTACACCATATGTTTTATAAAATTCTTCCAATTTCTGGAAGAGATCTCTTCAAAGGGGTAAGGTATCCTATGTATACTAACTTTAATTTCTTATTACTTAGACTTCTTTTTTTGTGCATAAATAAATAAAAAAGAAAAAATATTTTAAAATAAAAAATGTAGGTTAGTTATTGTCAAAGTAATTCTTCGGTGCGCTGATAATTTAATGTTTTTAAATAGTTGTAAAGTTTATTTTACAGGTGATATTTGTTGTCGTGCAAAATTTTTAATGTATTATAATATTTTTTAGATATAATAAATAATATATAAATAAATATATATGTGTTGAATACTTCATTGGTGTATTGATTAGCTTATTTGGGTACAGACATGAGGTCCTGGGTTCGAGTCCAGGGTCGGAAGAATTAAAAATTCGTATTGAGCTTTTTCGGACTCTGATTATGAGAGTGAAGGAATAGAAAGTGCACTTTTGGATTATTCTTGCCAATCCGTAGTGAAACAGCATGGTAGGCCTTTGCTCTAAAAACCCTCTCTCCTATGAGTGAGAAGACCTATGCCCAGCAGTGGAATTTTAATGTGCTACTACTTACCTTACCTTTTTTTATTTATGTGTATGTATATACAAGTTGTTGTAGTTTAGTATTTCTGTCTAGTAGTGTCATGATGAAACTTGAATTACCCAGGCTATAGCAAACAATTATACGGTAAAGGCTACCATTGTGTATTACTATTTTTACCAAATGTTAAATAGAAATAATATTAGGGTACATACTAACATTGATTTATATCTAGTTAACACTTGTTGGAAGTATGTGGTGGTTTCCACGATACATGAAATCCTAGTGTGGAAGCCACAGACTAACTATTGATATGATGTAAAGATTCCTGTAATAAATAATTACAGAAGCATAGTGGATAATACGCTCCAAACTCTCTATAGAAGAGGCTTGTACCCACCATTAAGATACCAATAGGCGGCAACTCACCTTGCCTTTGTAATTTTATTAAAAAAAAACGAAATTTTAAAACATTTTAAATAAATTGGAAAAAGATGGATTTTTTTATGAATATTTGAAATATTAACATCTATCCCACTTTTACCTTCTTACAAATTTGAAACTATTTACCACTATGTGATTCCGGCTCCTCTTGTTTCACTTGTTGTTGAATATGGTCCATTAATCTCTGCTGCTCCATAACTCTTCTCTGATTCTCATATATAGGGCTTGGCTCTGAAACCAATGATACATTGATAATGATTAAAATAGTATAATTACGAACAAATAAAATAGGTTGTTTGCAAAAACTCGCATTTAACCTGTATTTTTATAATTCGATGGCCCCAAAATATACACGGTATTTAGATATTTTTGGAGTGAAACTTCTTTAGGCTCCTGAAGATGTGCACCGTTTTTTGTGTTAAGTCTTATGAAAGTTGGGTAATTTTAATATTTACAAATAACATGTGGCATTTTATTTTTTCACTCGTCATATACTATTTTTCATAAAATATAAAAATTTAATAAATTCTCTTTTCTAAATTTAAAATTTAAATAGTAAGTTCTAATTGACAAAAAAACAAGTGGCATTTTTATTAACAATTCGTCATTTGAGATTTCAATAAATTATTTGTATTAATTTTTGACACTTTAAATATTTTGATGATAATTAAATTCCTAGGATATCTTCCTTTTTCCCTCCCTCTAAGTCTCGGAAATCTAAGGTTTCATTTGTATAAATATAAACAAGATTTAAAAATTAGTTTGACAAAGAAGTTTCACTTTTCACATATGTACCTTGTACGCACGCACTTTTAACTTTTGGATTATTATAGCACCCCATTTCTCAACCTAGGAGAACGTTTGAAAGCATATACCTATTAAAAACATATCATTAGTACAAAAAGTGCTACAGTAAACTGTGAAACAGTCTTTGACTCTTTATAAGAAGGGGATGTTGAATTATTCAGGTTACACCCATTTACGTGGAGCGTACGAAGATAGGCATTGAGATTGTGCGAAAAGATAAAGTATTAATTTATACACTTTATACCATCTTAAATAAATACTATTTCACTAACTTTAACAAAGAGAAAATAAAAGTCCAGCAGATGGTCTTATAAATCTTAGAACAAGACAAAAAGTCTACATCATATTATGTTTGTAGATGTCCAAGTAGTTCTCGGCACAACCAGTGCTATATAAAAACTTAAATTGAAATCTCACCGATCTGTTCTTTGCTTGGCTCGTACAAAAACTTTTCTTCCTCATTACTGAAGTCTATTTCCTGTTTTATATGATTCTCATTAAAGAAGTTCTGGTTCTCCGTGATCCTGTGCTGCTCCTGCAACATCTGCAAATTGTGCTGCTGATTCTTCAGTATTTCTACGCTGTCCTGGAATGGAGTTTGATATATATACTGCTCCGGTCTATTATTTTGATAATCCTTTTCATTAAAGTTGTATACATCTGGCATTTTCTGGTAATCATTCTCCACTATTTGTTTCGGATAGTCGATTTTTTCGTATCCGTTATGTGATTTCCTTTCTAAAGCGTATTTTTCAGCTTCTTTATTATACTCTTCATTAGTCTGTGGAATGTAATCGTCTGTTGGTTTGGAAAAGTCTTTTGGTATTTCGAATTCCTTCACTTCGTTATCATACTCATTGTATGGTGTATATGCTTCATTCTTGAACGACCTCTCAGATTCGCTATAACTACTCTGTTGCTCGTCCTCTTCCATTTGTATTGGATCTGTTTGCATTATGGCGTCCTGTTTTTTTGGTTTCTGTATCGTTTGTATTTGGTTTTGTGGCAGATGTTGCGGGGACAATGTATTTGGGAGCGCGTTTAAAGTTTGGTATCTATAAGTGCCTGAAAGCTGAAACACGGAAACCAGGAAAGTTAATTTAAAAAAGTTAAGTAAAGTAAAGACATTAAATATTATTGTAGATTCATTCACAAGTTTCATAAATGAAAATATTAAAATTCTATTTTATTACAAGGGGTGTATATATTGTATACATAATAAAGTCTGTTTTTTGCAAGCACGAAAAAATTTGCTAGAGGCTAGTTTGATCCTTTGGAAGTTTTAATAATATTAGTGGTGGAATAAAAATTTTAAAACTTACATTGCTTTCTTGGTGTTCTGGCGTTAAAGACTCCGGTGTTGGTAAAGGTAAGGCGGTTTGACTGACGCTTGGCCACTTTTCAGTTTTGACACTGTAATAATGGTGTAGTTTTAACACTTTTCGGAATAAGATTGCTCAACTTGTTCAAATTGCATTAATTTTCTTGTTTGATGTACTTAGGTAATAATCAAATTCGTATGTAAATGCCAAATTAAATGTGTGGCTTAGTCAATTTTGCATTACACATCGTTGTTTGAATTCCGTAAAATATTCAGTTTCATTATTAGAAAAAACACGCAACAGTATTAATGTATATTTCGGATTACCGGTTATATATTAGTCTGTAATAAGCGGTCCGTTGCAAGCTTTTTTTGTAGTCAAACAAGAATTTAATTTCAGCATATTCCGTACGCACACAAGTGTGCTTATGTTATTTATTTATGCTTTAATTGAACTTTGTCTTCTATCCCTAAGTGCTAAGCTTTGTCAATTTAATTTACAGATTGAACTTTACGTTAAATAAACATTATGCATAATTTTTCAAACGAACAAATGTCATGCCACCGCTTAGATCACAGTCATGTCATGCACTAACCTGTCAGCAATTAAAAAATGTAAAAATATTGTACCTGATAGATTGATCTTCTTTTTTAACATCCTTGTATTTAATTGTGCGGCTTTTTCTTATCACCATCACTGTGCCATCAGGGTTCAGTTTAGGTAAATTTTGTGATGGTATTGCGTCCTTCGAAAGTGTCTTCCATTGTCCTGAAATAATAACGTCTAATCTTATTTTGGATACCTTTATAAATAAACTAATTGTACAAAACGTGATTTAAAAATGAAGCAGTGTTAATTTTCTTAACTCCAACATTATTCTCGAGTCAAGTAAAATAATTGCTTTTTTTATTATTGTCACTTATTGGGATGCCGAATTAAAACTCTTGAATTAAAAAATGTGATACGGAAGATCGTAAAATAATCTGTGTTACAACAACATCTCACTTCGTCTAATAAAAGAGTTTTGTGCTTATATCCACCACGTTACTTCATTAGGGGTAATCAGGCAGGCTTTATCTGATATTTACAGACATAAAAACTTGTTATAATAAGTATTATAAAAGTAAATTCTTCGCCATCAAACACGAACTTCATTACATAGAAAAATACATCTTTAAACCAGTTATTAAGTTTTTATTATATGGCGCTGGACAAATTTTTCACAAATACGATCATTAATTAGTGAAATTTAATCATTGAACCAATATTTGAATAAAAAAAACTGTATTAACATCCACTACAAGTTATAATAAATGTATTTGAACTTGAGTTAGGTGTATAAAAATGTAATTTACTAACGATTGAAAATTTATTGAATGTGAAATAAAGGTGGGAATTGAAAAAAAATATCTGTTATAAGATAGCTGCCAGTGAAACTCCCCTCAAAATCGGTTCATTTTCCGTGATAAGTAAGAGATAATAGTTTAGATCCGGGAACAAATGAATTGAAGTACCGCAGGTATTTATCGGAAAACCAGTCTATGCTATTTCCACTACAACTACATATTTTGTAGTAAAAGTCACGACAGCAATAGAACGTTTAGGAACCAGCGAAGACAACGGATTTCCCGTTCCTGTGGGAATGTCGGGATAAGATGTAGCCTTTGTCATTCGCTGTTAATAAATCTTTCTATTTATGAATATCGTAATGAAGAAACACTGAAATTTTTCTACATATAATACCAGCTAACGCGAGCATCTTCGTCTAAAATTTAAGCGAATCCTAACTTATGCCTTAAGTTGGAACAATCCATCAAAGATAAGTATATAAGTTTTTTGGATACAGTAACCGTGATACGATTTTCATATACATATATAGAAGAATGATGACTGAATATTATATGATTAATGCGTGTAAAAAATCTAAAAATTATCTTTTTCTTCTACATCGCTCGTAAATCGATTGATTTATGTATTATTATATACTTTAGTATATGTACATTTTCGACGAAGGGTTTTTCCCAACCTAAACTTAACGAGATGACGTGCTTTTCCATAACCCTCGGAAATATTATGTTAACTAGGTAATATTTCTATTGTAAAAAATGTAACTACCGAATTTCTACGGGTATCCTTTCTAAGTAATGAACCATCGGTAGTGACAACGGACAGAGCCTCCTTGAATAACCAAATATTATGAGACAAACTGTGTTGTCCTGTAGTCATGTGCTGGTTTTAAGAATCCAAATCCAATTATATTCCCACCACAGACCCAGTACTGTTACAGCCTGTCTCTTGTAATTTCAAACGGTAGTGTATCTAAAAAGTAAATCTTTTCCTCGTTCACTACTCATGAATCAACATTTGCATGAAATAAAATCGACTATACAAGATTGAAGGTTTTCCCAATGTGAATTTATTAAAACTACATGCATTTCCTATAGCAAATCATATAACAAAAGTATCATTGAATTTTGTATTATGTGTGCTTAACAATTAGACTTTCTTATACGGACTATATTCTTTTACGAAGCGAAATGCTTTATACTCTAGACGAATCTTTTTCCCCAAATTAATGCCTGGAAATCTCTACAGCCTTTTCTTATAACTATCTATTAACAAGTGTACTAATTTAAAAAGAACTTTACGAAACTTTAGATATATTTATTTTAAGGTCAAGTTGAAACAAAAATTTAGCTTCAACTTGTATGATAAAACCCTGGGAAATGGTGGCTAGCCGTAATCACAGCCGATGATAAGTGATGATATAGTCCAAGATGCAAGCACGCTAATCTGGTAAGAGGCCATTTACCCCTCTAATGGTTTCTACACAGCATCGTACCGGGACACAAATCATGCTTGGCGATACGTCTTTGCTAGGCTAGTAACTAGCAACGGCCGAAGCCTCCCACCAGATTTTAATTTATAATAGGTTCAAGTAAAGACTTATAGAAGATTTCTGTGAGCGATACTAATACATGAAGCTTTCGCAAACGACATAAATTAACGACTGCATCTTCCAATATAATGGATATCTAAAGAAAATTCTATCAAAGTCGAATATATAGAATCATCATTAGAATTTTTTATTGTGTTCGTAATCGTCACGACATGGTGTAATGAAAAAAGTTTACGCACACTTCTGATTTTCTTTTTAGAAACGACATGGCAGGATCGACATACAAGGTATTCGGAGACCGCTTCCGAAAACGAAGACAGACGATAGTACAAATGACACTTTTGATGGGACGGAAAAAATAAAACCTAAGTTTAATAAAAAGATTAGTTACTTTACTAAAAAAAACCAGCAATGAAACACGAAATCAAAAATCAGCTGACGCTCGGGTCAACGAACGCATGGGCCAGGCGGTTTTTTACATTTTCGCTCAATTTAGTCGTTTCTTTTACACGCACAACGGCGCCCGCCACGTGCATTCGTTGAAACGTTTTAAAAATATGATTTATAAAGATTGATTTTTTTCCATCCTGTCATCATAGGTGTCATTAGTACTATCTTCTGTCTTCGTTTTCGGAAGCGGCCCTCTAACACCTTGCATATACATATAAAATATTTACAACAAAATCACAAAGCCTTAACTTGTGTTTCTTTTACTAACGTATGAGTAATACTTATCATTTTAATTTCGTGACAAGCACATCCGATCATTGGCAAGTAATTAATGTTTCGATTGCAAATGTCGTTTTAAAAGAACGCAAGGTTCATTTTTTGCTCAGAATATAAGTTTGGTGATTCAGTCCGGAAACACGATCGTTATATCTTTAAACTGTTGCTTACAACGCAATCACAGGACCACTAATTTATTTAAATATTATATTTAAAAAAATCGCGGCTAAGACATATTCTACTTGAAATTTCAGAAGTTACATAAAAGTATTTAAAACGTAGTCGTTCTTAAAATGATGATATGAGAAAATGTTTTTTGCAAACATAATCAGTTATACATACTAGTAATATAATACTATTGACCGGTTCCGTCTTCGTGTTGTCTGTTGTAATATATTTTGCGATCACCACCAGAGGCCATAATAATGTACATGAAATACTTAGCTGAATTGATAAAGATTAATAATGTATCTTTTTAAAACCTTTCTAATCATCACATTGAACGTTAAAAATTTCACAAGATAATATTGATATAGTGTGCTATCTTAGAACGATAGATCATATGCCATGACAGACTTTTTTGAAGATCTGTAAATGACGAATATCCTCCATGCATTATTTTGTTATATCTCTAATGGTATATTTGGCAGCATTTTTGATTAACACTCCCTGGCAACTTGATTTTTCAGACACCTCCAACAATTGTTGTTACATTTCAACCAATTTACACAAAACCTGACAATTTAAATACCTAAACATTCCTCAAGGATCATTCCATCTATTAATGAAAATCTGTTCATTAGTTTTTGAGTATATCGCTACCAAACAGACAAACTCGGCAGAGAACTTTGTTTTATAATATGTATGGATAAGTAATATTTTATAATGCTAAGTCAATACCAATTAAATAAATTGTGTAGTCAGATACAAAGTAACAAATAAACAAAATATTTATTTATGAAGGAACATGAATAAAGTCACCAACATGGAATAAAGCAAATTGAATTGTGTATAAATAAAAAAAGAATTTCTAGATAAGATATGAAAATTATCAATTATGTAACATAAGATTTGGCAAAATCCATAGTTAATATTTTTATTTGAAATCTTAGGTATCATACTGCAGTCTGATTAGATAGTGCAGAATAATTTTATCTATTGCCTCTTTTGATCTTATCCCTCCCTTCAGGAAAATATAGCAAATCTGTGATTTCACATGCAATTCTAAAGCTCATATTTCCAACCCCAAAATTCTACCCGACCCTTTGAATCAAATCAAATGGTCTTTTCCCATATATTATTTTCAATGTATGGGTAATTTTGATATTAAAAATCAACTTAAGATTGAATTTAGGGGGGTTTTTTCGCACCCTGTTTAGAACATACCCACAATATACAGCTCAGTGATAAAACATCGCTAATTTTCCATTTTCTAGACAAGCATCCTTTATGTGTGAAATTATAACACATGTGTATATAAAATTCTAGTAGTTATTAGTATATAAAAACTTGTATAGAAGATATTTTATACAAGTTTTAATAAGTTCTGTGTAATTGTCCAATATATCCTTTGGTAGTTAATCTACTACCAATTCAGAAAATAGATTTTATCCAAAAGATACTGGCAACATAATAAGCAAGGTGTGGCATTTTCCTGGTCAAGCCAACATAATTACAATCAATAATTGACAACAACTATGTTCCGCTGGATAAGAATTTTTAATTTAAAATAACAGCATCTACCACATTTCCTTACCACACCATACCCAAAAACATATTTATTCAAATGACCACTTTATATTGTTTTTGAAATTGTGTAGAATCCACAAATGGTAGTGACCTTGAGAGAGGGTTCATTTGATTGAAAACAATCTTATTGTTAAGAAGGAAAACAACAAAAAATTTGTGTTTGGATGAATGTTCATAAGATTTCTTATTATAAAGAATTTCATGATAAGCAAAAACTTCAAAATTATAAGTTAGTTTTAAATGGCAGGAAATTTAATAATGATTTTATATAAGCCATTTAATTACCCTTTACATCTCTATTATATAATAATAAATATAACTATTTTAATTTTTCTACTGACACACTGCATGGACTTAAGGTTTAGTTTAGACTTAATAAAAATTGTAATAATGCCACACTCCAGTAGTACATATTACTAATTGAGGTGACACATCTGGAAAAATATTCTTCTTAACAGAATTTTACCCATTGCAGCCAATCTCATACAGATATTAGCCATCTGTTTTGGAAATGTATTAGAGTACAAGTACATGCAGAAACACACATGCACTCTCTGTTCCTTCATTCTCTTAACGTGAATGGATGCACATTTAATATAACCAGTGAGAGAACTGATGGCTTAACATCTCTCCAAAGCATGGATGCAGTACACTGCTACTTCCTTCAATAAAAATTGATATTGTATCAGGAATTGATAATAAATTAATTTTGAAATATCCTGATACTGATACCTCATGATTTATAATTGACAAAGTTGACCACTGGACCAATGAAGCAGTTGCCATCTGTATTAAGTTTAACATAATACTTATTATTAAGAAAATTGTAATGGGGCTTAAAATCAATGTTAATAACTAATAAAAACAAATGTGTACAATTTACATATATTTTTAAAACTGAAAAAAAAAATTACATTATGTAAATTATAAATACGCACAAAAAAATAATAGAATTAAAAAAAAAGAAATAAATATACTACTTACAATACATAATACTAAAATATGAAATTATAGTAAAACAACATCTAAAGGAATTTGTTGTGCTGTCAGATTTCTTATTGGACAAGTGGCGAGGGAGTCTTTTTACATTGATGCTCTAATTATGCACTACTTTTAAGACTTTTTAAATTATCATGTGATAATTTAAAACAAAGTGCAACTACTATGTAACTTTACTTAATACAATGAACAACAGGGAGAGGTCAGATAAAATTCAAAGTACAGTGGTGTTTAACAATATTCTTCTCATTCAATATAAATTTATAAGAAAAGCTAAAAGATATTGAACTGGAAACTTTTTGAAATTACCTTATTTTTTACCAGATCTGTAGTCTAATAAGAAGCCATTTTTTCAAATCTCTTTCTCATATAATAATATAAACCAATTTCAATATAAACCAATTAATCAAACTAACATTCTTAATTAATAAATAAGATTTACTTTGAAGACATCTACAACACAATTGATACAGGCAAACTCAAATGTATTTAGTATATATTGTTAGAAATAAATTGAAAAAATTGTGTGCTGGTAAAACAAATTTCTTATATTGTTTATGCCCTTCGACATAACATTTAGATTAAACCACTTTGAACAAATTAAATTTATTTTATAAGCAAGAGTGGAATAAAAATTATCATATTCTACATTAGGCCAGGGGGTACACATCTTTGTCTATTTGTCCGATAGTCATAGTATGGTACACGGGTATGCGATCCCGGCTCCCCGAGCTATTACTGAATCTTCTCTGGTCTTCCGAGTCAGTAATATCCTACTACCTTATATTTTCCTTTCTCTTCCTTGCAAAGTTCCTATCTTTTTGACCCGTTCCTCCCATTTATTCCATTTTCCTACCCACTTCCTGCCAGTCCAAGGTGTACCGTGCCGAGGGACTCATGGCTAGGGGCATTTGCCTAGTCGCAAGCGGTGGCCCTGGGACCGGGCGAACCCAGAAATAGGCTAGCCTTATTCTGGCATGCGGGGCTCTGCCAGAATGGACCTATGTTCCCTTGCTACTCGTGGGAACGCAATGGTGATATTATTACATTCCAAAAATGGCGGCGATGAGATTCGCAATCCATCACGTCACGTTCCTAATGGGGGCGAAAAGCGGGCTACCGAGAGCCGCTTTGCTACTTTGAATGTAAGAGGAGGAATGAATGAAAAGATTGATGAAGTATGCCAGATGATGCATGATAGGTGCATAGATGTACTCTGCGTGAATGAGACAAAGAGGAAAGGATGTGATACCACGAAACATAGCCCTTACACAGCTTACTGGTCTGGTGTAAGCAGTGATAAGAGAGGCTGTCAGGGAGTTGGTATCATACTTTCCGAAAGAATGGATGATTGTGTGAAAGAAGTGAAATACGTGAGTCCTAGACTCATCTGGATCAGGCTAAAAGTTGGACTTACTCGGATCTTTGTCTTGGGTGCTTATGCTCCGACGGATCTGGGCACCAGAAAGTCCAATAAAGCCCAAAAAGAAATAGATGAGTATTGGGAAAGTGTGAGTGATACGTTGAATGAATGTGAACCGAATGAGCGAATAATTATGTTAGGAGATTTTAATGGATGGGTAGGTGTGAAACGTGATGGATATGAAAGGACTCTTGGTATGTTTGGTGACAAACGGGTGAATGAAAATGGACGAAGTTTGCTTGGAATATGTGTGGAACATAGTCTTTTTGTGGCAAACACTATGTTTGAGCACAAGGGGATTCATGTGTATACAAGGGAAGAAGGGAATGCTAGAAGTATGATTGATTTTGTAATTGTGGACGAAAAACTGAAGAAGAAAGTTCTAGATGCTCGAGTATACCGCGGGGTCGACATCGATACTGACCACTACCTGGTCGTTGCCCGAATCGGTGGTCTTTTTAATCGGTGGCGCCATAGAAAGAAGGAAACCTCGAGCATTCTTGAACGAATAAAAGTGGAGAGATTGCAAGAAGAGGATGTTAGAGAAGAATATCTGAAAAATTTGAGTGGGCGATTCAAGAGTGAAGACGAAGGAAATGAGATTGAAAGTTTATGGAATAAATTTAAAGATGGAGTGGTTGGTGCTGCTATTGATGTATGTGGCGTGTCTAAAAGGAGGAAAGGTAAGAAAGAGAAGAATTTGTGGATGGACAAAAATGTTCAAGCAGCTGTGTGTGAAAAGAAGAAAGCTTGGTCCGATTGGTTGGCTACAAAAGCGAACCAACGAATGCAAAAGGCAACGAATGATGACGTAAAAAAGGCAAGAATGGAATACAAAAGGGTGAAAGTAATCGTGAAAGAAGCTGTAAGAAAGAAAAAAGAAGAATACAGTGATATGTATGATAGGAGACTTTCTGATGATTTTCAGTCAAACAAAAAGTTTTTCTGGAAATCAATACAATTTGCCCGAGGGAGATCTACTTCCTCGGAGCTTTGTAAAATCAGAAGTTTAGATGGAAGTTTAATAAAAGGAGAAGAATGGATATTGAAGAGATGGAAGGATCATTTTGAAAGTTTGTTTGAAAGAAATGAAGCAGAGGTAAATATGGCCTCTGCGGATAGCAATGAATGTAAGACAAGTGATAGCGAGATTAGTATGGATGACATCATGAAAGCGATAAAAGGTATGAAATCAGGTAAGGCTGCTGGGTATGACAGAGTGTCAGTCGAGATGCTGAAGGCTGGCCGCGGGATTGTGGTAGCTCAGCTGTACTGCCTTTTCAATATATGCTGGGAGAAAGGTCAAGTCCCAAGAGATTGGAGCAAGGCCGTAATTGTCCCTCTATATAAAGGAAAAGGGTCACAGCAGGAGTGCAAAAATTACCGCGGTATCAGCCTTCTTAGTGTCGTCGGCAAATTGTATGCAAAGATATTAATTGAAAGGGTGATTAATGAAACTGATGGGAAAATATGGGACGTGCAAGCGGGATTTAGAAGAGGAATGGGATGTACGGATCAGGTCTTTTCTTTACGGTGCATAACTGAAAAATGTTTGGCTAAACACCAAAAAGTTTATTGCGCGTTCGTAGATTTAGAAAAGGCCTATGATCGAGTGGTGAGGAATGAGCTGTGGTCAACGTTATCTACGTATGGGGTGAGCGGTTGTCTGATCCAAGCATTGAAGTCTCTCTATGAGGGTTCTAGTGCCTGTGTCAGAATAAACGGAGCGTACACGGAGTGGTTTCCTGTCGAAAGAGGTGTTCGACAGGGATGTGTTGCGTCACCATGGCTGTTCAACCTTTTCATGGATAAATGTTTGACAGATTTAAAAGAAAGTATGTATGGGTTAAGAATGAATGAATTACTCATCAAATGTTTACTCTACGCTGATGATCAAGTAATACTTGCGTCATCCGCTAACGAGCTTCAGGAGATGCTAAATATTATGAATGAAGCTTTGAAAGGGAAAGGAATGAAAGTGAATGTAAACAAAACGAAAGTTATGCTTTTTGAACGAGATGAATCTATGATGAATGGCAATATTTTGATAGATGGGGAACAAGTGGAAGAGGTGAAAGAATTTGTATACTTGGGATCTAAATTTACAAAAGATGGAACATGTGAAAGTGATATCGAAAGGAGAGTGAATGCAGGGAATATGGTAAATGGTGCTCTGCATGCTTTTATGAATAGCCAGATGGTGTCTCAAAGGGCTAGACTGGCAGTGCATGCTGGAGTGTTGGTGCCAACACTTATGTATGGTAGTGAAAGTTGGGTATGGCAGAAGAATCACAAAAGTAAAATAAATGCGGTAGAGATGAGAGCGTTGAGAAGCATGAGTGGATTAAAACTGAGTGACAGAGTAAGAAATAGTGTGATAAGAGAACGTTGTGGTATAAAAGAAGACGTAGTGACTAAAATTGAGAAAGGTATGCTTAGATGGTTTGGGCATGTAGAGAGAATGAATGAAAGGAGACTGACAAAAAGGATTTATGAGTCAAGAGTGAATGCGAAAGTTGGAAGGGGAAGACCAAGGCGAACGTTCCTGGACCAAATCCAGGACATTTTAAATAACGGCCAGGTCAAGAGTACTCTAAACCGACGAACTTGTATGAAAGGTTTAATGAGAATGAAAGAAGCGAAGGAGATATGCAAGGATCGTGGCAAGTGGAAGGATGTTGTCTCTGCCTACCCCTATGGGAATGAGGCGTGATGCTATGTATGTATATGTATATTCTACAGTTTCCCAGTTTTACAGGTTGGAGATGAATTCAACCAATCAGTGACCATTAATATCAGTCAAGCTGTTCTAGAGCTTTAAATGGTGTAACTCATCAGATTTTGTTGATCTATCTGGTACTTCAGTAACATACTATTGTAATTTAAGTAACTCATTGCTAAAAACAATAAAGTTCAAATTTAACATTTATAAAACACGTACTCAACCGGAAAAGCAATATTTTAGTATTTTAATAATGTAATTCAGTAATATAAACAAGACAATCTCAAAAACAATAATAAAACTTTTTTTTGCCGAAAAAACGTATCTTTGTCGAAAATTTATAATATAAATAAAAAATAGGTCTTCTGAATGTCAAATGTACAAGATAAAGGGCATTGCCGAAGTTTTTTATACGATTATATGCAAAATCCGGTCTCTCATATATTTCCGGCGCTGTTTTCCCTGACGCAAAAAAAAATCGCGTAACGTCAACCATGACTCACCCGAGAGTGAAAACTTGTAATGAACTCTATAATAAACTAGCTATACATGGAAAACCCAAATACCTTTATTCTTACCCATTGTTGTGACATTGTAGTCCGCTTGGGTGAAGTGCAGGCTGCACACTTTAGAGTATGGCGTAACAGGCTTCCCTCGTTTCAATATTGTATTCCACTTAGCGGACATCGTAGTGTCCCGTGGAAAACGGTGGAACTTTACATTTTTAGTTTTGCCGGCAAGCGAAGTGCATTGTGGAACAGTACAATAATAACCCATCTTTCATTTAATTTCGCATCAACCTTTGTTATGATCACACACGACAATCGCAAATTTATTTCTTAACACAACACTGTAGAGTAAAACTGTGAAATTATTTGTTGAGATCGCTATCACGTTTGCAAAAATTAGAATCATCACACTACAGCCTTGAAATATTTGACATGTATTCACCTTTTTTCCCTTCCCCACTTCACACTTTTTCAGAAAAATGGCCACTTGAGACCAAAAACAATATAAAATGAGCACAGGTAATTAATGTTATGGTATGTCATATAATGTCAACTTTGAAAAAAATAAATCCCTAAAACAAACTTCATACAAAATAATTATTAACCCGACAAAGGCTGTTCTGCCCTAAAAACATATTAAACAATTTGGGAATAAAATGGAAACTGAAAATGTGTGTTTTGTGAGTTGCAGAGTCTGTTCAAAAAAACACACCAAAATTCCAATTAAAGATAAAAGTAAGAGAAAAATATATAGATCGTAAAAATACTTTAAAATCTATTCCCATACGTTACAAACATGAAAAATAGGATGAGGGTTGCAACTGCAAATAAGGTGAAAACAAAATATTTTACATACCATAAGTAAGTTCATGTATTTGTTTCTACTATTTAGTATAAAATCCATGACATGTTCGTCATTTGATATATTAATATTTACGTTATTTTACTGAATATTCTGTTGTAATTACAATCTAGTCATTATTTACGATAATGTTTATGTTTTGAGTATTTATTACTACTTAATCTGTGCCCCTATAGTCTATGGCAGTACATAGAGTATTGATATTATCTTATTATCTATGACAGTAATGTCGGCACTTGTTTTGTGTTTATTATTGTAATTTGTATTAAAATTTTATATTGACATCGCGTTATGAAAACATTTGATAATATGTGAAATATAGTTTTTATTATTTTTCAATAAGTTATAAAATGCCGTACTATTGCACTGTACCGCGGTGTACATCAATGGCGGGGAAGGCGAAAAATGTATCTTTTCATCAGTTTCCTAGGGATGAGGAGCTTGCAAAGTTATGGAACAGGATATTAAAAAGAGGAAAGCCTTATACGAAGTACTCCAAGGTTTGCAGTTTACATTTTACGCCGGAAGATTACACGATGACTAGCGGCCAAAAAAATAAAGGTAAACAAACAAAAACAACACGTTTCGCTATAAGGAATAAAATAATTGATTGAACAAAATAACGACTATTGAGTAGCCCTAGTCACAGAATAATGGTATACTGATTATTACTTAGATAGAAATTTTTAATGATTCAGGATTATAAAAATCCTACAAAAAAGTAATTGAGAATTTTGTTCATCATATCATTGTTACATTTGGTTAACTTTAAAAAATGTTATAAGTTATGTTATTATTTATACAAGTAGGTAAAAGTGGATATGCAGCACATTTGATAATCAAAATTTTAAATATACCCAGCATCTATTCATCAGAATGTAAAAATGTATATTTTGTCTTAAAATAGTTACTATTAAAATTTAAGTTATCCATCGAAGCTGTGCTAATGTAAAACATTTGTGTATCAACATAATTACAAAAATGCACATATGTTCTATTATAATTAAAGGTAATCCATGTATTATTTCAGGACAATGGCGAACCCTGAGAAAAGATGCTGTACCATCTCAAAATTTACCTGCTGACTCACCACTGCCACACACAGGAAATAGCTCTTCTTGGTCACCGTCACCAAATGTAATGGATGCCAGGGTAACTAAAACTTTCATATTATTACTCAGTGACTAATAAAACATATTGTTAAATTCTGTCACAAATTGTATATCTCTACAGTAAAACATGAAGTGCAAGATTTGTCAAAATTATAGTCCTTGTCCATTCCAAAAAAATTATTAAATTTACTCCTGATTGTGGCCAGCCTTAGTTGTTTCAAAAGAATATTTATCTGGAACTATACCATGTAAACATTCACATAATTTTTTTCCTGTTAGCACATACCAATGCACACCTTTTTGCTTTTCCATAAATTTTAATTTCTGTGAATCAAATCCTAATTCTGGTTGTTGTCTCTCTGTATTCTACTACTATCATACAATCTGAAGCAATGAGACTACATATCCAGGGATACCCTTCCTCACAACCTTGTTGGGCTCTTGCACTGGCTTTTCACCCCCATTCACAACTGAGCTACTACATTCTCCACCTCACCCGGTTACAGTGTAAGTCAGTAGGTCCAATAGCTACAAAACATTTAGAAAAAAGTACTGATAGGTCAAAACCCCTTTGCTCTAGTAGTTAATTCGATAAAGTTTATTTTGTATTTTTCTACAGTTAAAAATGGCTTAATGAAACTTCTTGAAAAAAGTTTTAATTTTGTAAGTTAGCATAGATGCTGATAGTTTTGTTAAAGATACCCTCCTCCAAGATTTGAAAAGGATTGCTGCGGTATGGATTGCTTTGACTTTTGGTCTTACCATGTAGATCATTGAATTAAATAGACAGTATAAAAGAATAATTTAATTTTCAGATGCACCAACAGATGGCACAAGCTATATATGTTCAAACAATGCTAGCAATGCAGGCAGCAGGCATTACTGCACTTGGCACAGGTAACAATGACTTCAATATCAACATTTTAGTTATTACCTGAAGGGAACTTTAATTTAATTTCATTTTGCACCGACGTCTAGCACAAAACGGCCGCCACGCGGTGTATTTTCAGAAAACACAATTCAGCTGTGGCAAATTACGATTTCACGCCGGTATTTTTCTTGTCAGGGACCATGTTCGATCCTGGACCAGTAGACTGCTTTGTAGGTCATCGATCAGTGCTCACACGTTTTAATCCCATTTCCACACATAGCACGCGTTTGTACGCATAGCACAAACGTACGTTTCGCCCTTTTTCTCATTTAGTACCAACAGTCATCCCAACTTCTGATGTCGAAGAATAAGAGAGAACGGAGAAAAAGCACAGGGGCGCTGGACTCCCCGCCGACATTGTCATTAATGCCCCTGATATCCATTTACACAAACTCATTAAAAATAATAACTAGGACAGAACGCGACAGTTTCAATAGTCGACCACTCCGACCGACCGCCACTCAGAAACTGCCGAGAGACGCGGCGGAATGCCACTTATTGACTCTGCCCCCACGCCGATACACAGATGACGCCAGCGTTCCACAGACATTTGCACTCCGACATATATATATATATATTAGTAATCTAAAGATTTATGTTAGAAAATATTGATTTAACACTTACAATTTATCGAATATGTTTATGGAGCCTACAAGAATAACCTCTTCTAGTGCCACTTGTATAGATAATATATTCACAAATATATATCCAACTGTGAAAAAAATAATTACTAGTTTAGATTCTGATCACTGTGGCCAACTCATTCGCTTTTCAATTCCAAGAAAAAATGTAAATAAACATAAAATAACTTTTGTGCCAGTAACCACTGACAAAATTACTAAAATATTTAACTCAATATTTAAAAGTAAATCGATCATTCTTGCTGACACAATGGCATTCAGTGAATGGGCCACGGCTGATTTGCATAAAAGTAGGCACAAGTTGTATGAATTGTATGCTGAGCGTCAGTACAACACTAGTGTGGAGTTCAGAGATTATGTGAGATCATTTTCCAAGGATTTTAAAAAGAAATGTGTTACTGCTAAATCGCAACACATAAAATATAAGATACAAAACAGTAGTAATGTAATTAAAACAACTTGGAAAATAATTAATAATGAAACAGGAAAAGCAACTCCGCGTTTTAATGAATTTAATTTAGAGTTAGAGAATAAAAAAATATCGTCAGACTCAGAGGTTGCTAATACTTTTGAAGAGTTTTTTACAAATATTCCTGTCTCAACTACTAAATCGCTGAACTCATCACCTTCCATTGCACTCTCTTGGCTAGCTGATAGCATGCCCCAATGTCATGGTATCTTTAAATTCAGTCATGTCGATGCCTCTGATGTTATTAAGTCATTTAATTTAATCAATAACAAAAAAACTAACGATTTGTGGGGTCTATCGGTTAACCTTGTAAAATCATTAATTGACATTGTTGCACCTGACATGGCGGAAATTTTTAATAATTGTGTTGATTGTGGTGTATTTCCTGACTTAATGAAGTACAGCAAAATAATACCGATGTTTAAGTCAGGCAGTACTTCTAACCCTAGTAACTTTAGGCCAATATCGGTTCTCCCAACCTTTAGTAAAATATTTGAGAAAATAATGTTGAACCAGTTGCTAAAACATTTCAAAAAATATAATTTATTACATAATAAGCAATTTGGCTTTACTCGAGGTCGCTCGACTACCGATGCTGGCGTACAGTTATTACTCAATATCTACGAGGCCTGGGAGGATTCACGTGACGCGCTTGGCGTTTTCTGTGATCTGTCTAAGGCCTTCGATTGTGTTCAGTATGAAACCCTGATCGGGAAATTGCGACACTATGGCCTCGCGGGCACAGCATTAGACCTGATGAGTTCATATTTAACCAATAGAACGCAAAAGGTCTGTGTCAATGGCAAGCTTTCTGCGGGGTCTGTGACAAAAATGGGAGTCCCACAGGGTTCCATATTAGGACCATTTCTGTTCCTCATTTATATCAATGACCTTCCTTACTTTGTTAAGGGTGATCATGAGATTGTTCTGTTTGCTGATGATACTTCGCTATTGTTTAAAGTTAATAGACGACAAACAAATTATGACGACGTAAACAGCTCTCTCAATAAAGTGGTACAATGGTTTGAAGCTAATAATTTATTGCTCAACGGAAAGAAAACAAAATGTGTAAAGTTTACTCTTCCTAATGTCAAACAAACGCAAACCATTGTTAAACTTAATAATGAGGAACTAGACCTTGTAGATAGTACCGCTTTCTTAGGTATAACATTAGATAATAAATTACAGTGGGGGCCCCATATAAGTGGTCTATCGAATAGGCTCAGCTCCGCGGCTTACGCTGTTAAAAAAATTCGTCGTCTGACAGATGTTGATACTGCCAGACTGGTATATTTCAGCTATTTTCACAGCATTATGTCATACGGTATTCTACTTTGGGGTAATGCTGCTGATATAGATGCAATATTTGTGCTGCAGAAAAGGGCCGTTCGTGCGATTTACAATATGGGTCCAAGAGAGTCGCTAAGAAACAAATTCAAGGCAGTTAACATAATGACAGTTCACTGCGTATATATATTAGAAAACTTGTTGTACGTACACAAAAACATTGACTCTTTTAATAAAAAGAGTGAATGTATATCATATAACTTACGAAACAAAAACAAACTTGTTGTAAATTCTAGTAGGCTGCATAAAATTAACAACTCATTTAAGGGTAACTGTATACGTTTCTATAATAAACTCCCACAAGACGTTTTAGAAATGTCAATTAATAAATTCAAAGTCTTTGTTAAAAGAAAGTTGATAGAAAAATCGTATTATAAGTTGCAAGAGTACATAGACGATAGAAACGCGTGGGAGTGAACGAACTGCTCTAATTTGAATTGAAATATATTAAACTAACATGATATTGTAATGATGATGATAACAAAAAAAAACAGAATACCCGACTGAGTTTGTTGTGAGCTCTTCTCGGATCGGGGCGCGAAGGAACCCTCGTAACTTTAGATTTTAAGTCGTTCTGGAGTATCATCATCAGACGTACATTAGAATTAGTGTGGAAAAGAAAAGAAAAAAAAAATTGACGATTCAAAGTGTAATATGCCTACTTAAACATATATGTACTAGGCATTGTAATACATTTGGAGAGAAAAAAACATTACCTTTCCATATTTAAGAGGAGTTCAATCAAATAACTTTATTTTAAATGTTTATAAACTAATGTTTTGTTTTGTTACAGAACCACCATCTTCACCTACAGGAGTCAGAGATTCTGAAGAGTCTGAAATCTCCATCTGCCCTCCATTATTTACTTCGTTTAAACATTTAGAACAAATTACAACCCAAAAATTGCACCAAAACCTGTTTAGTGCTGTACTCTCAGATACCAGTAAATTAAATGGTAGTAAAAATCTTGAAGTACCCTTAAACCAAAGTAATCAAAGACAAAGGGATTCTATGACGTTTAAGTGTGAACAGTGTTCAAAATGTTTTAAGGATCCAGATGTTTTCCTTCTTCACAAACGATCACACACTAAACATGAAGCTGGCAACACTGATGAAATGTTGCGTGCAAATCCTATTTTAGCTAACCTCCTAAAGACTGACTCATCACAGACTTTTAGCAACAGCCAAAATTTTGATTTGGGTAATGTTAAAAGTATTGAATGCCAAATAATGGCAGCGCTAACTGCGAACATGGAGAATTATTTACGTAATCTATCTACAATTATGTCGCATGGCAACACTATGGACGCCATAGACAATAAATTTGAAAATGGAACACCACATTCAAAAGACTCCTCTATCTGTGATATAAAAGACTTAAATGACTCCTCCGACTCAAATTTAGTTATAGACGAAGAGGCTTCCTAATTTTTATTAGCACTCTTTATACAATTTGATTCTAGGGGGCAATTCATGCTCTTAAAAAAATAGACAATTTACCCACCATTTGTAGTAGTTTAAGATGTATATTTTTCTACTTATATATAACCTACTTTATTGTTAAAACACTACCATATTGGTAGACCTATAGACTGATAGCAACTTTATTGTGGGTTGGGCTTGAATTTCAAAGTGAAGACTGATACTAAATGAAAATCCTTTAAAACTAGAGATATAATAAGTTGTAAACCTTTTTAGTATTTCGTATAAAATTAATCTTGTTCTCTATATAAATTTTGTGTATTATAATAGCAGTGAAAAGAAATTTCCAATATTTACCATAAACTCTGAATGAAAGAATTTAAAGAAACCAATCAGAAATAAAGTTTAGGTTAAATATACTGACAACGAAAGCTACTTTTTATATTGACGCTCAAATCAATATACAAATACATTTAAACTATAAAAAAATATTTACTTTGATTTTTTCTTCAATACACAGTGGTAAAACAAAGGATACAAAAATTATGAACTTTCGAAAATTAGCATGCTCAAGAAATAACCAAAAAAGGCGTTTATATATATTTATAGTAGATTTGATAAAAATGAATTTATTATAATACGATATTTTTTTAATGGTCTCTGCAACAATAATAATAGCAATACAAAATAATTTTGCCACAATTACGAGCAATGTAATTATAGTCTGTCGTTTTATTTTTAAAATTCCAGGCCAATCTCGTTTTTGAAGTGAAAAAGACTGTAGCGAACCTTCGATTGGTAACCCACCGTATTTTAACAGTTTTCTCCCATTTTTGGAGTTAGTTTTAACTATTAACCCTTTCGCAGCCGCACTATTTTTTAATATCGCTCGGCCGACGCGACTTTTTACTAAATCCGTTCAATATTTGACAGACGTGATATTATGTAACAACGGTTGGCGTAATATTGTCTTCCAAATTATGTAGTTAACAAGTGTTACCATAAGCAATACAAAGTACTCTGTGTAAAATAAGTAATCAACAAATTTAATTTTATAAGCAATTCCTAAAACTGAATCATAAGTATTCCAAGTACAAGAATAATGTCTTGTTCTTGCCCCAAGTTTCTATGTAATATAATAGGGTTGAAGATATTTATTCTCAAAAGAAATAAAATCACTATAAGAAATTTAAAATACAACTGGCACACTTTACATATTGTAATTGAAAACTATAAATATCATCATATTTATACATTTGTAAACAATTAAATAAAGAAGTTAAAGAGCCATGCAATAGCATATTTTTAAGTTACAAGATATTTTTCTCAAATTGCGTCTTATGTTCAAAGCGTTAAAACAGACACACAAGAATTGGATTCGTCACTATCCTCTCAATATGTGGATGCGATTTTGTAACAACGGAATAATACGCCAGCGGTATATTAACAAGACTTAATAATACGCAAACCGCAGCGAAAGGGTTAACAAGTAGGGACCTTAGTGCCTTAGATCAGGGGTCGACAACCAGCAGGTCATTTACCGTAAGCCACTACAGGGCATTCTACAGGTATTCAAGCAATGTTAATATGGTTGAGAAATGCAAAAAAATAGATTTTTTCTTCATATCATTTGTCGCCCTTCTAGAAGTTTGCTGCCGGCCCCTGCCTTAGATTATCATAGACTGTATAGTTAGTTTATGAAATAAGCACAATATTTTTATTTTTTCTTATAGCTTCCATTAGCTATAACGACTGTCTAATTTTTTAACATGAAATGTTTTTGCTCAATGTATCAAAATCCAGAGCTCTAAAAAATACGTGTTATTTGTTTGTACTTATTTCAAGTTATTATTTGTTGGAAATATGCATGTTTCCGGACAGTTGAGGAAACAATGATTAGACAAGTGTATTATTATCAGCCTATTAACGTCCTGCTGCTGGGCACAGGCCATCTCACTCATAGGAGAGAGGGGTTTTTTAGAGCATACACTCACCACGCTATTCCACTGCGGATTGCCAGGGATAGTACATAATTTTATACGCTTACACAGATGCACTCTTATGGACTGATGGTCCTTTTTTTGTTACTTTAAGATCTCAAAAATGATTGAAAACATTTCAAGTCATATAAATCTTGAATGCCCTTAACAATTTTTTATATTATATTTTAGATTGAGATTGTTTTTTGACGTCACACGTTTATTAATAATGAAAATATTCTCAGACAACGCGACATGTAAGTAATAAACAATATATTATGTAAAATTGATCTCTAAACTTTGTATAAACATTTAAAATTAAATGATAATTTCTTCTTTCTTGTTTCATTTTTATTTATTAAATGGTAATTATGGTGTATGTTTATTTTATTCATATATTATGTCATATGTGTACTCTGTTTAATATTATTATGTATAATTCATTTATGCACCAGTTCCCTATTTTCGCACAATATCCTTATATTGGCGATGTGGAGAGTAAAATCCATTCTTACGTAATATTTTCTATGTTGAAAATTAATATAAGGAATTCATTTCGGATGCCGAATTGTAATCTTCTTTCCATAATTTAAATTTCTATTTACATAATTCGAGTGGTGAGGATGATCAACTAATACTTGCATAATATGCTAATGAGCTACAGGAAATTGTATATATTATGAATGAAGCTTTGAAAAGGAAAGGAATGAAAGTGAATGTAAACAAAACGAAAGCTAAGCTTTTTGAAAGGGATGAATTGCAATACTTTGATAGATGGGGAACAAGTGGAAGAGGTGAAAGAATTTGTATAATTACAAAAACAATTAATCAATTAAAAAACTAATTATACAGATATACATGTCTCACTATAATCAAAACATCTTTGATTAATATTTGGGAAAATCACGACTCATAGACAAAAGAGAAATAATATGTAATGCATGACTATTATACGATTTTCAAATTATCTTCTTCAGAGTAAATGTAACTAGATGTAGTTAGGCCAAGGATTTTGGAATTCCATGTACAATCAGTAAAAACTTTCAATATCGCAAATAAAATTATTTGAATGTAGCTATTATGTGACGATTAGAGCAGTCTGTTGACATTAATTTAAAATTCATACGTAGGTGAATCTCCATTACAATAAATCATTAACTACTATATAAGCCTACTAAAAGCTATGCTACCTCGGAAAGCAACACCTTACTTTTAAAGAAAAGTCCCCGGACATGGTTATAAAATTGAATAAGCCTGGTAACTGATCCCTTTGTATATTTTTCAGCCGCTTCAATAGATGTTTTTGAAATTCCCCGTTAAGAAAAGAATACATAAATTTCTAAAAAAAAAGTTATTGAGTTCTGATTAAATATTTACTTTTGCAATTGCTTTGCACTAGAATGTTCGTTTTAAGACCTTAAGTACTGTAAGTAAAATTATATCACCAAATCGTTATAAAAATATATTGTTACTAATTCCATTTCATTTCTAAGCATAATGAAATTATATAACGTAGGTAAGTATATAACGTAGATATTGTCTGCTAAAATATAAATATGTAACGCTTATTATATGTAATATTTTGTGTATAGAATAAGATTTAATGAATTAATAATAATTAACTAGTATTCACAACAAAATATGTATTGTTTTATTCAGCGTTGTATCTAATTCTTCATGTCAAAAATGTACAAGTTAAAACCTAGTTGAGACTTCAAAAGATTTTTGTGTTTTTAAATTTATTTCGTTTTCACACAGTACAAAATCGCAGACACACGTATTAAAAGTGAATATATATAAAAACTTACAAATAATCTACTATAAAAATACTAAACTGTTAAGATCCGGCAACATCATTAACTCAACATTATCAATGTTGCAACACTTAGCATTACTACAATAATTACATTTTATTAATGTACACATATATTTTATTGGTGGTCACTCTTAAACATATAATGTTATTAGTTTGTGGTTTTTGTAAATTACATTACGCAAGATTCAAATTACATTATAAAAGCCTGAATCCAAATCTAAGAAATATTCAAAAAGAAACAAAGTCACTTCACATAATCTATGATATTATCTTTGACAAATAATGTGTTGAAGGGGGATGCCCCAGATTAAATAGTAATTCCTTGTAAATTTCATTCATGTGAGCGTATTGTTTTGGTTTTCACATAGGCATGTTATATATTGATTATAATGTAGAAGTTCGTATTATTATATGAAGTTCAACGTTAAAATAACGATAAAATATACACGTGATAATTCAAAATGGCAGATGGTAAAACCGAGGTTAAGATACACAAACTACCATTAATAATTAAGAAGAACTCTATACAGAAGGGGCCGAACACCAACTACAAAATGTTATTTGGTTGTGTCGATAATACTTCGGGGCAATTTTTAAAAGAAGATGTGTTATATATAGCTAAGAATGATGACTTTCTTCAGGGGAAATACCCAAACTTGATAATGACGAACACTCTCAATGTCTTGAAAAATACCAGTCGTACAACAGCGTCGTATATTGCGGCGGATTTATCCATTGTTAAGCTGACATCTGACATAGTGGCTGAGACCATTGGGCAGGAAAACTACGATAAAGTGCTCGCTGCATTGTGTTCCGTGATAAATTTGGAGTTAAAAGTTAAAGCCATTCTTTCATTGCTCAGTTCTAACAGTGTCCCTAAATCTAAAAGTTATTTTAGTGTGGAAACTCAAACATTTGAGTCTTCCTACCCAGATTTGGTAAAAGCTAAGCAGAGAAAACAACGACGCACTAAAATCAAAACTATTAGGCCGTATATTGTTAAGGATTACGTTAGTAAAGTGACCAAGAAGGTAATCGTCCACCCGTGCAATGTAAAATTAATTAGACCCGAAGACATCAAATCTGAAATTGTTGAAAATCCAAATGCTATAACTGATACAGCATTTAGTGACACAGCTTGCAAGAACATAAAAATTGAAGTGTCCAATGTAGATTGTTCTTCACAGGATTGTATGGAAACTTTAGATGATAACAATGCTGCAAGAGAAAGAGAAGATAGTGTGAAAGGAGTCAAAGATTTTTTTCCAGAATTTAGGGACACTTTGTGTGAAGAGAGTAATATCTCATACGTAGGAAGTATTGATAACTTATCTGTAGGAAGTAACATTAGTGTATCAAACTTAGAGCTTAATGCTAAATCAATATTTAATTATATAGATCAACATACAGAGATTACTGATCAAAATAAAGATATACCATTAAATACTACATCAACAATAATTATGGTTGATGGGTCATCTTTAACCATAAAGGGAAATCCTGGTCTGTTTCATTTAACAACACCTGAAATTTTAAGTGATTTGCTGCCACAAGATCAGAAAAGGCTTATGATCCATCAAGCATACATTGATTGGAAATATTGCTTACTTCGAGATGAAGACAATAACTTGTAAGTGTAATCAAATTATTTTTTTTGTTTTCTACTCCTTTTTATTCTATTCTATTCATAACTCATAAGGCAATGGCATTTTAATGTTATTAGATCAGCATCATATTATAAAGTACTGAATGTTATTGTAAATACAGATTTCATATCCCAAATATTGTGTGATATTCTTACATTCCTCACTGTTAGGAGAGAGGAGAGACACTTTTAGCATAGACCTTGTTGCTCCACTGCCGTTTGGCAGGCATAGTACTGAACCACTCCCTATTCCTTCACTCTCATGGTCTGATGTGATAACAATCTGACGTGACCAGAGAGAGATTGGGTGCAGGACTGACAGCTCAACATACTCTCCAAGGCATATGGGTGGTACACCCTGTCAATTTCCAACTTGCACAAATATTGAGAATATCTTAAAAGAAAACTCAATATTATTTTTTAATTTGCCCACCCTGGGACTCAATCCCAGGACCTCATGTCTGTAGCTGAACATGCTTGCCCACTAAACCAATGAGACAGTTGACTGAGGAGGCTTGTGCCAGTAGTGGGATGATAATGGGGTCCTACTTTGTTTTATTCTTGTATTTACCTAAATTATTATGTTTTTAAATATCATTTTTGTACTTATTCATATATTTTAATATAAAGTGTGTAACATAAAAACAATATTTTATTTATAAATAAAACTATAACATTAATGACACTCTATTTATATCTAAAACACAAACAGTATTTCTGCCTATCCCTCAAACAGTTTAATTAGCAGGACAATAACATGGAGATGATTTTAGACTAATAAACTTATTCATTTATAACAAGATCTTGAATGTGATTGACTTAAAATTTATGGGTTGATTTCATCCTAAATCCCAAAGAATCTGGAACTATGAAAAATCACCAATCAATTCAGTAATATATATATATCTCTTTATTACTATATCCAATAGTTCCTACATGTAAATCTGCATTTTAGATATGTATTTGTAATTTTAATGATTATGCCACCCAATTTGTCAACCTATGTCATTGTTCTTTTTAATCATTTGCTATTTATTAAACATGATGCTTAAAATCATATCGTTAATACAAATGGATAATTTTATTTAACACTTTAACAAAATTAGGATGTTATACTTAACTCTTTCTATGTAATTTTTTAATTGTGTTCATTTCTCTTTATCTATGTATTATATATGTTATGTGGAGAACTAATAGTGTTAAATTTAGTTTTTAAATTTGTAAGTTTTTTATTGCAGAAATGATTATAGTCATTGTATATTTTTGTTACAGCTTTTATATCAAAATGAATGTTGGCAATTGTGTTAAAATAAAATTGTTGGCAATTAATTCATCAGAAATATAATAAATAATGTTGTCTTGATTAGCTGAATGTTATGATTAAATCATTTCAAATTGGTGTCAAATTTTTATAGTAATCATGTTTAATAGGAGGAATGAATTTTAGAATGTCCATCATGTACTCCATTTTTTCCTTGTCACATTGTTTATCAACATCTTGCTATTTATGCATAAACAAAATCATTTCTAGGCTAACTGGGTGAACATTACTATACTATGCTGTCCCCCATGTACTTTACAAATCCATAATTAGTAGTAAATTTACAAGTCAATCATAAATACTTTTAAAGATTGTGTGATGAGTGTCTGAGTTTAGTGGTCTAAACACATCTACCTTTCACTGAAAGCATGATTGAACTTTTTTATGTGTTTTATATACATGTATATAGTTAGTTATTCATCAAACTTTTGCACATTAAATTACACTTTTAGGACTGATTGCTTATAACTGTAGAATATTCACATAAAGTAGCACTTAGGCTCTTGTTTATTATAATAATTTCAATAAATAAATAGTGATAGGGAAATTGTTTTGATAAGTGTGTACTTTATTAAACTTTACACCTGGTTGGTCTATATAAATTATAAGTAAAACTGCTTACTATAATAATATATACAATATTATACATGTGGTAGATTTATTTTAAATTTATCAAAGTGACTGCTTTTGTTATGTAAACACTCAGTAGAAACACAATTACTGATATGCCCACTGGTTTGTCAACTGTACCAAGACCACCTAGTGTAATATTTAAAGGTCTCGAATCAGTATATTTTATCAAACTTCACTGAATCTGCTAGAGACCAGTATTGTTTAATATTTAGCCTGGGAATAGGTCTTGAAGCATTTTTATCCTCTTACTTCTACCCTCCATTTTAATGTCGCAATATAAAGTAGCATGGATCAGTATCTATGTATTTATTTGCAGACCAATACATTATGCGGTGCTAAACAACGACGTGGGTTTGTTGAAAAGACAATGTATTGTTTTGAAGACTCGCAATGAATCTATCGACATCACCGCCGCTGGGAACTTGGTGAGACTGCGTTTTTTTATATAAAATTATTACTATACTTGAAATATTAACAGCTTCGATGGCTTGGACAGCCTCGAGATATATGATGCCTTCGCATGATTCCTGCTATGTAAGTTTCGTAACACCGAAAGATAGATTAGATACATAGATAAACTTGGGTTATAAAAATTATAAAATTTAAGCTATACGCTCCGAAGTCTCAGCTGCTTAATTTATGTTTACTCATGTTTTAAACCATTCATGATAAGAAGTTTTACTTTAAAACGTAAAACACGCGTCATATATCAAATATTGTAATGGTAATACGATATGTAGACACTCATAAGGGAATTCCCCAATTCTACCAATAACATTTTTTTTATTTTCGCTATTACTGATATGTATGCTTTATGCGTTTTAATAAAAATTTATCAATATATTCGGCAATGTCAATGTATATAATTTTTTATAACAAAATTAATGTAATTCGATTAAGTATACTAAATTAATAAGCGCTATTCAAATGAATACCAAATCAAATCAAATATCACTTTAGGAACAATAGGAGTAAAACTTAAATTGAATTTTTTTTGCAAAAACAGGGAAAACTTATTTCTTTTTAGTGTTTCTATTATATAAATTTTTAAAGTTAAACTATAATATATATAATTGAAACGTTCTTCTAAAAATTACAAAAATATGGCTGTCTTTTTAGGTTAAGTCCCTGTTACCATTTTTATCATAATCAAATTTGTTATCTGTCACACCCTCTCCCTCATCTGTGATGAGACTATGTTCTTCGTATCAGCTAGTTTTTCTTCTAATTCAAGCCAAGGTAATACTTTAACTAATTGCCTACTTGATTGAATTCTTGATGGATTTCTTCCTTTTAATAGCCTAGCAGGGTTTTATACTCGCAGTAAAGAAAACTATACATAGATATTAACCATGCTCTCCCATTGCTGATTAATTATAAAATCTTCCACGAGATAAGCATTTCCTACTAACGTTCTCAATAAACAAGACATAGCAATCATATACCATCACGTGTGTCGTCTATCGTCATTGATAATGACATAAAGTAAGTAGCGGCCCATTAACGTCCCACTGCTGGCCACAGGCCTCCTCGCTTATATAGACCCACGCTGCTCCACTGCGGATTGGCAGGCATAGTACACAAGTGCACTCTCTATTCCTTCACTCTCATAGTCAGATGTGACGGTAATCCGACACAACCGGAGAGAGATTGGGCGCAGGACCGACGGCTTAACGTGCTCTCCGAGGCACGGGGGTGGATCACACCGCCAACTTCCCAACTTCGGGCAAATATTGAGAAAATCTTAATAGAAAACTCAATATTGATTTTTGAATTGGCCCGACCCGGGACTCGAACCCAGGACCTCATGTCTGTAGTCGAACATGCTAACCACTAGACCAATGAGGCAGTTGACATAAAGTATTTTTGTCCTATTATAGACCACATATCTCCTTTTAGAGGAATATAGTACCTCCTAATTGTTATTGCAACGGTGGGGTGATGGAAATATCCAGTTTCACCTCCTCTACCTGTTCTAAAAACACCTGAACAATTTTTTCAGTGTCCCAAAGTAATAGATATGTAACTAGCTTATTCGTGCAACTTCGCGTTGCGATTAAAAATGAGATTGGAGTTAGGAGGACGAAAATTACCTTACGACCTTTTATAAGGTTGCACAATGTTATTTCAAGTGCCAGTTCTATGAGAGCGCGGTACTTCCCCTGCCGGCCTAATCATAATCGACATTACATAAACGTTTGACTCTACCACAAGTATATGATTAGTTGCGAAATATTCTTTCGTCTGATCTGATGTTACCTCTTTTGTACCACTTGTACTTGTAAACAAAAAAAAAAATCGGTGACAGAGGTATTTCAATACAAAAGCATCGGGACCTTCATTATACTTATCAATAAGAAAGGTTTCTTACAAATCCACATCAGGTTTCACTGTGTATGCAATAGTATTTAACCTAAAAGTTATTTTAGGAGTATTCTACTATGCTTCCTTAAATATAAACTACTTCGAGAACTTTGAAACATTACTCGAGAGCTATGTCCTAACGCTGATCACACAATCATAATGGGCGATTTTAATACATGCCTTATTAAAGATGATCACAGAGCTCGGGAATTGAAACGAATAGTTAGTAGCACCAATCTGAATTTTATTCAAAATAATCCGACCCATTTTTTTCCTGACTGTTCGCCATCCCTACTTGATCTGATGGTTGTCTCCTCTCTTGACCGTGTTGCTACCCATGGTCAGTTTCCGGCGGAAGCGTTCTCATATCACGATCTCATTTACCTGTCCTTTAAAATTCGTCCACCGAAAGTTAGACCGATGGTAATTATGCGGCGCTGTTTCAAAAATTTCAACAACGAAAGCTTCATGCGAGATCTAAATACAATAGAATGGGATTCTATTTTGAATGAACCCTCTATTGATCACAAGCTTTGTATATTTAACACCTTGTTGACTGAACTTTTTGACTTGCATGCTCCTTTGAGACCGATCAAAAACACACCCCAGCACCTTGGCTAACTGAAGATATTAAAGCGCTCATGAGTAAACGCAATTCTGCGAAGTACAGATATAAAGCTAATCCAACTGAACACAACAAGTATAAATATAAGTGCATTCGTAATCGTTGCAATAAGGTATGTCGAGATGCTCAACGCATTTACATTCGCGGTGGAGTCCATAATAAAAAACCAGCACTAGAATGGAGGATTCGTAGAGTCCATGGGAATAGGTCGGAAGAAGCATATAATTTCCTATCAGACTGACCTAAATGCTCTAAACTTTTGTTTCTCTAACGTTGTTCCTAATCCACTTCCTCGGAAACTTGAGACCATAGGGGCTTTACAGAAACGAACACGTCCGAATTATCCTGTGTTTGTGTTTGAAACTGTCACTGCGGAAACTGTTAAGAAACATATTTTATCTACAACGTCAGATGCCACTGGCTATGATGGTTTTTATCGTAAGATGGTAGTACTAGTTCTCAATAGTATCCTGCCAATTCTATGTCACATTTTTAATTGTTCTCTTACTTCTAATACCTTCCCCAGTGTCTGGCGCACTGCTTTTCTTATCCTTGTTCCTTAAATCGCCAATACTCTATTACCTTCTCACTACCAGACTTTATCTATTCTCCCATTTTTAGCAAAGATTCTCGAACGCATAGTCCATTTTCAACTTTCAATATTTCTCTCAAAAAATAACATCTTAAGGAATTTCCAGTCAGGCTTTCGCCCGGGACACAGGACAGTGACGACCCTCACTAAAGTTAGTGATGATATTAGATTTGGCATGGATTAAAAGCGAGTTAGTATTATTGCGTTACTTGATTTCAGTAACGCAATAATACTAACTCGCTGTATTGAAACAGTGGATTTTGACATCTTATTGTCTATCCTTGAATCAAACACTATCTCACACAATGTTATTACCTAGTTTCGTAGTTACCTGTTAGGAAGGCAACAAATTATTCGCTTGGAAGATCGCTCATCATCTTCATGTTCTCTCAGCGCTGTTGTTCCCCAAGGAAGTGTTCTCTCTCCCGTCCTATTTTCCATTTTTATAAACTCGCTCACTGAACACCTCTCCCTTCCGTTTCATTTTTATGCTGACGACTTGCAGTTATATGTTACAACTCCAGTTGAAATAATAGACGAAGACATTAGTCTGTTAAATTCTAACCTTGATCTAACTATCACCGGCTGGAGTATGTCTTACGGGCTAATGATCAATGTAAACAAATCTCAAGTTAGTATAATCGGTACATCAAAACAACACGCTGAACTAAAAACATTAAATTTACCGTCAATTGTGTTTAATGGCTCCTCTGTACCAATCAGTCATGTTGTTAGAAATTCAGGAGTTCTGATGGACAATTCTTTGTCATGACGACCACACATTGCCGAGCTAAGCCGGAGAGTGTTCACTACCTTGTCTTAATAGATGGAAGAATTTCCTACCTATAAAAACTAAAATCTTGCTCGCAAATAGTCTAAATCTTCCTATTTTAGACTACGCTGATTCTTGTTTATGTGACTTATTTGAGGAACTACTTGAATAAGTTGAAACGCTTGCAAAACATTGGTATTAGATTTATATTTGGACTGAGGAAATTCGACCATGTGTCTCAATTTCGATCTCAACTTAAATGGCTTCCGATACGGCGGCGTGATCTTCACCTCCTTTGTCTTCTTTATAAAATTCTCTATTATCCTTGCACTCCTATACATATACCTAAAAGAACGTTTTTCATTTCACAATGTTAATCCTTCTGATATCAGTCTACGGTCCCAGAGTGACAATAAATTAAACATCTCGTTTTGCAACTCTAGCGCTTATTCCAATTCCTTTACAGCTAAAGCATTTAGGCTATGGAAAGCACTGCCTGTAGAAATTCGTTCAAGTAAATCCTTGGGAAGTTTTAAGAACCGCATCAAAAGTCATTACCTGCGTCTTTTGTAATATTTTAAAACTGTTTTTACTGTCGTTATATTCCTACTATGGTATATTATATTGTACTATATTATATTATATTGTTATTATTCACAAATATAACGCCTCAAGATTTCGGAAAGATTGTTTTCTAAAAGAGATCACTACGTAGTGATAAGGCCGCCCGTTGCATTCTTTAATTTAATTGTAGAATGCAATAAAGAGTTCTATCTATCCATCTATTTTATGAGAGTTTACATAATTTCATAATTTAGATGCTTTATTTAATTTGACACTATATTTATCACAGAAGGTCATCAAGTTTAATTAAAACAGCTTAAAAAATCATATAATTATTACAAAATGTTTATTTTTGAAACACTGAACTATAGGAATTTAGATTTTAAAAAGTTTCTATGTACATTTGGGTGAAAAAGAGAGATAATAACAAACATTGATATATGAACTAATGTCAAGGTAGACAGTAGTACATTGATAGGAAAAAATACGTGTTAAATTATGTAACGTGAGTATCTAATCTTGCTCAGATAAACATGCGCATCAGATATGAAATGAACAAAATAATGTTCATTCATCACTTCTCACTTGTTAAGATAGTCCATTGTTAAGTGGTGATTATTCATATTTAAGTATTTATCGATGGGACTTAGATACGAGGGACAAAACTATTGGAGCATTCTCACTTTTTTGCGTTAAATGCTACTACCACTACTTTACTTTACCAGGATAACTGTTTGACAGATTTAAAAGAAAGTATGTATGGGTTAAAAATGAATGAATTGCTCATCAAATGTTTACTCTACGCTGATGATCAAGTAATACTTGCGTCATCCGCTAATGAGTTACAGGAGATGGTAAATATTATGAATGAAGCTTTGGAAACGGAAAGGAATGAAAGTGAATGTAAACAAAACGAAAGTTATGCTCTTTGAAAGAGACGAAACTACGATGAATGGCAATATTTTGATAATTGGGGAACAAGTGGGAGAGGTGAAAGAATTTATATACTTGGGATCTAAATTTACAAAAGATGGAACATGTGAAAGTGATATTGAAAGGAGAGTGAATGCAGGGAATACATGGTGCTCTACACGCCTTTATGAATAGCCAGATGGTGTCTCAAAAGGCCAGACTGGCAGTGCATGCAGGAGTGTTGGTGCCAACACTGATGTACGATAGTGAAGATTGGGTGTGGCAGAAGAATCACATAAGTAAAATAAATGCGGTAGAGATGAGAGCTTTGAGAAGTATGTGTGGATTAAAACTGAGTGACAGAGTAAGAAATAGTGTGATAAGAGAACGTTGTGGTATAAAAGAAGACGTAGTGACTAAAATCGAGAAAGGTATGCTTACATGGTTTGGGCATGTAGATCGAATGAGTGAAAGGAGACTGACAAAAAGGATTTATGAGTCAAGAGTCAATGCGAAAGTTAGAAGGGGAAGACCAAGGCGAACTTTCATGGACCAAATCCAGGACATTTTAAATAAGGGCCAGGTCAAGGGTACTCTAAACCGACGAACTTGTATGAAAGGTTTAATGAGAATGGAAGGAGCGAAGGAGATATGCAAGGATCGTTGCAAGTGGAAGGGCGTGGTCTCTACGTACCCCTATGGGAATGAGGCGTGATGCTATGTAGGTATGTATGTACCATTATTTTTTGCTCTAATTAATAAATTTTACTCTAGGTTAAAACGCTGCTACAATAAAAAGCTTGTTCTCTTCAAAGTCTAAGAATTATATCAATTGCTTTATTTTTAACCGAGTTTAAATAAAGGATGAGGTTATCAATCATTCGACTGGGAGAACCGATTCAGATGAGTTTTTTATATGAAAGGTGGTGCTTCCCGTATAGTTCCCTTTTGATGGCATCCATGAGAAAACCACATAAGTCTTAAACTTCCATTAAGTATGTGCGCGGCAAATGGACGAATAACTCAATATCACACCAACCGATTTCGATGATTCGTTTTTTATTGGAAAGGATATACTTTAAGGGGTTGTGTGAGGATAGTTTGGTTAGGTTTTGATCATGATTCACGACAATTTTGCGTATTAGTGATGAACTCCAGCTGCCAAGTGGATACGCGGGACACACCTTCCTTGGCTGACACAGACTCCGAATATTATAATAATTAACTACAGTAACTACATTATATCATCGTTATATTTTGATACACTTTTAACTAGTCCAATATTTTTAATTTAATTTTGCTTAGGAAAGCTCCGAAAAAGCAATTATTTTTACTTTTTATAGCATATATAATTTGTTTGGAATAGTATGTTATGAAGGTGGTCTTGTTTTGTTAAAATTGTTGTTTATTCGGACTATAAAATGCACAGACATTAAGACGTACTTCAAATTCAATAATATGCTTATAAACGTATATAATATTGTATTTTTTAATTTGACTTTCGTATAAAATATATATATTTTTAAATTCTCAATATATAAAAACTTTAATTAGCTCTATCAGCAATCTTATCTAGGTTCTCACCTAGCAACGTTAGGGTACTCCCACAATTACGCCATTGTGTTATTATCATTCCTTGATCTTCACTTTATTTTCTATGTTTGAACGAAGAGTTCTATGTATAAATAAACAGATTTTCTAGTTGCGATTTATAATAAAATTTAATGTTAAATGTGTAATGTCGTATATGTTAACCTACTCATTTTGTTCCTCCTCTGGTCGTATCTCACTACTGAGCACCGTAATGTTTTCGACGAAGCAGGCTGTGGAATCCTGCTGTTCCGCTACCTGATCGGACCATCGTTTCGGTCTTCGGCCTCTGGGTCTTTTGGCTTCCATTCTTACATATATACAGTTGTTTATTAATCAGCTGTCGGCACAGGCTATCATTGACATGGCCTCCTCTAGTGATTTCCATTTGCTCCGGTCTATTGCCAGTCTTCTCCGACCCTTTGGCAGATTGTCTTTCCATCTTTTCACCTGCTTGAATAACCTATATTACGTCTAAATATAGTACGAAATCAAGGTCTCTTTTAATATTCTTACAGACACCATTACAAATGGCAATACTCAAAGATTTTCCCGATTGTACATCGCTTTTGTTGGCACAAGGAGCAGATATAATGATTAGAGATGAAGAATTGAGGACCACGATGCATCTGGCAGCTGAGCGTGGAGCAGAGCACGTGGCCACTCTAATGGCACATTGTAGAAGCAATGCTGGGTAAATTTACCATATTTAGAACTGGATTTGTATTACTCAAGCCCTACAATTAGTTAACACTCTCTCTATATATTCTCACTAGATGTATTTATACATAGATATATTTATTTGGTGTATAATTAGTAACAGCTTCTCCAACAATGTCTATAAGACCGCCTTATTCTGCTGTTTTGTTGTTTTGTTTAAGTGTTTTCTTTTTGTGCATTTCTTACTATACTAGTGTTATATTTATCTAACCTCTTTCAGCATGTTTTATTTTTTAATAAAACTTTTTGCAGGACAATACTGAAGGAAGAAGGCTTGTGGAAACCTGAGTTAGAAAACAAATCGGATAAAGAACTTGGAGACTATTTGCTCAGGAAAATATGTAACACGTGCAATAATCAAGGTATGTGTATATTATATACAAGCAGTGCCCTCGACTTCGTCCGCGTGTAATAGTGTTTTTGGGTAGCATTTAGGCTAATTATTCTACAAATAAGAGATACGTATAAATATTTTATTGAGTTAATTTCAGTGTTTTAAAGAACTTTTTGTCTGCCGTAGCTTAACATTTTTTAATGCCTCAAGAACAAAATATTTAGTTTTTAAAAATTGATTTGTTCCTTTAACAAATATAAATCATAAATATTTGGAAGAAATCGCTATGAAATTGTTATGAAAACATCGTAAGTAAAAATTCAAAACATGTAATGAAAAATTAAAACTTAAATTCAGAATAATTTTAATATTGATTTTTCTATTATATATTAATTATTTGAGATCCTTGCCCCCAAATTTGAATTCCTCCATCTTAACTATCAAATTACCCCCTGTGGGGCGTGGGCCCTACGTTGGTAAACAGTGCTCTAGACTATCGTTCTTTAATACCATCATTGGTTGTAAATTAGAATTAGTATGTGGGAAAAAATATATTTGATGATTCAAAAGTTTTGTTATAGGCCTACTTGAATAAAGATATTTTGACTTTGACTATTGTAATACTAAAGTTACGAGGGTTACTTCGCGCCCTGTCCTGAGAAGAGCCCACAACAAACTCAGTCGGGTATTTTGTATTGTTTTTACCATCATCACTACAATATTATATTTAAATTTAAATTAGAGCAATTGCTTTACTCCAACGCGTTTCTATCGTCTAAGTAATCTTGCCACTTATAATGTGATGTTTCAATCAGCTTTCTTTTAACAAAGACTTTGAATTTATTAAGCGACTTTTTCTGGGAGTATATTATAGAAGCGGTTACAGTTACCCTAAGATGAGCTGTTAATTTTATGCCATCTACTAGAGTAATAAGAAAAAAATCTTTATTGTAAACATGCTCTGACTTCTGAACTAATGTTAACCGTACATCAGAAGTCAGTTCCTTTCCTTACAGGTATTAAATACTGGTCTTTACAAATAGTAATAATAATAGTAATAAAAAAGATGAAAAAAATAAAACAAATAAAATGCAATCCAAATCTTCTACAAAGCTAGTGTATGCACACTTGTAATCACATGTGTGTGTGTGTGCGTGTGTGTGCGCGTGCGTGTGTGTGCGCGTGCGTGTGTGCGTGCGTGCGTGCGTGCGTGCGTGTTTGCGTGTTTGCGCGTATGTGTAATGCATGTATGATTATGCGATGAATGGGATGATAACATCTGTCTAACTTATTTTGCATAGATGTGAATAATAAAAAGCTCCTCTATCTCTTTATAATTTAAGTTGTTTAACGATGTTATAGCCTTTTCTTTTAATTTGTAGTTTGTAAGGTTTTTGTATTATATTTTTTATTGATTTTGTGATAATGAATAGGTGCGAGATTATTATATTTTTGCCACGCAAATTTGCTATTTACTTTAACTAATGGGAAGCGATCTCTCCTGTCATCGGTATTGGGTAACAAGGGGACAACACTAGTGTGATATTTTTATATGCAAAGGTACACGAAAAGTTTAAGTACTGATAAAACTTCTGCCATCTCGTAAACTAAATGTGTAGGGTGTTGAAGTGGTAGGTGCATAATCACCTTTACCAGTGCTAGCTGGGCCCGTTCGACTTTGAGTAGGTGCGTCTGTGCAGCGGCACCCCACGAACAGATGCAAAATAGGTGATTATACACTCTGCCAGTGCTTTATAAATTTTTATAAGAAGCGGTAAATCAGCAACCTCTCTGAGAGCTTTAGATGTACTCGTATAGATCAGTTTTCTTAATTTCTTTGCAACTAATGATGTGTGTTTTATCCAATTAAGATTTTCATCAATATTTATATCTAAATACTTTGTCTGTAGTTCTGCATAATTTTTTGCAAGAGCATTGTAAGTTTAAATTATTGTGAATTCGATTGCATGGAAGTGGGTGGATATGTAGTTGTGATTTAGTTGGCATGGACGATTTCGATTTATTAAAACCAATTTTTTTTTTTGTCAATGCCGAGTGTCAGTAGATTGTCTTCTAGCCAAGCAGTTATAACAGAGAGACCACATTCTGCTAAACAATGCACTTCAGCCCATGAACTCCCATGGAAAAGAACGATACTGCATAATTCATAAAGAAAAGGGTTGGGCCTAAATTACTGCCTTGCTGCACGCCGTATTTTATGTCACCAAAGTCACTTGTGTGACTGTCAACTCTCACATATTGCTTACGATTTGTAAGATAGCTCTGGAACCATTTAAGCACATTACCATGAATTTCGATATTCTCCAAGCGAGCTAGTAAGATCGGAATGAATATGGTATCAAATGCCTTTTGCAAATTAAGAAATATTCCGAGACGTTTCTTTTTATTATCAAAGTACGATGTTATCTTAGAAGATAAACAGAGTACAGCCTTATCTGTGGATATGGATTTTCGAAACCCGTATTGGTTTTTAGATAAAAAGTTGTTGTTTTCTAAATATTTAGTTTACCTATTATTAACAATTTTCTCTATGACTTTAGATATTGAGTTCAATAACGAGATAGGCCTATAATTATTTGAATCAGTTTTATCTCTTGCTTTATAGACCGGACATACTACAGTATTTTTAAAGTTATCGGGAGAAACACCAGTTTCAAAACTTACATTAATTAAGTATGACAAAGGCTGCGCTAGAGTAAGTCTATTATTTTTAAGAATCAAAGAAGATATTTTGCCTTAAATAGTATTTACAACTTCAAATAGTATTTATAACATCCTACTGGGTGGACAAATATAGTGACATAGGATTAAGGGGAGTCGTTATTGCTTTAGCTTTCTTTGATAAAGAAATATCATCAGCGCTTAATTTCATAAGCCATAATCAGCGACCACGTTTCCGATCCGTAGGTAAGCACTGACAAAACGCACTTTTCGAAGACTTTAGTTTTCAGGCACTAAGGGGTATTACACGAAAACGTCTTCCGGAAATTCCCGAACGCTGCCCAACCGAGTTGGATTTGGCGGTTGACCTCTTTCTCGAAATTGGACCTACCTAGGTGGACTATATGTCCCAGGTATGTGTATTCGTCAACAATTTTGAGTATCGAGCTCTCAACGATGACTGGATGGAGCGGAACATGGATATTGGACATAACTTTCGTCTTATCCATTTTTATTTTTAGGCTCAACTGTCGAGAAGCTCTGCTGAGGTCATTGAGCATTGCATTGAGATCCAGAGTCTCTGCCATAATGACCACGTCGTCGGCAATCGTTGGATAGACTCTGTGCTTTGGTCCTGTATACGGACTGACATAGTGGCGTTTTCGTACAAACATTTCAACACGTGTATGTACCGGTGGTCAATTCGGCATCTCTGCAAAGATCTCAACACGGCCCACGTTTCCACCGAATCGAAGGCTTTCTCATAGTCCAAGAACAACGCCAAGCAAAGTGGCCGATTATACGCCTCGGTCTTCTGTATAATCTGCCGCAGCGTAAATATGTGGTATGTGGTACTAAAGCCTTTTCGGAAACCGGCTTGTTCGAGGGGCTGGAAATCGTCAAACTTGCGAGCGAGACGATTCGTAATGACCCTCGAGAACAGTTTATAGACATGACTTAGCAGCGCAATAGGTCTATAGTTCTTCAATAAGGTGTTGTCACCTTTCTTGAAGAACAGAACTACCACGCTCTTATGCCATGCTTGTGGCACCGTGCCGGATGGCGGAATTAAACATTCGCTGAAGGACTTTAAGAATGGGTTTTCCACGCGCCTTCAGGAGTTCCGCTGTGATTCCGTCATCACCAGGTGCCTTGCTGTTCTTCATCTGTTTGAGAGCCATACTAATCTCGTACAAGTAATTTATGTATTTGATAATATTATATGTATATATACAGCGTTATACGTTTACCTAGTTATATCCCTAATACCAGTGGTAGAGGGCGCTGTGCTAAGCCAGGGAAAAATACTACGAGACCCGTAGCTTGATTCCTGAAGGAGTTATAAAGCCTACAAGATTTTCATGGCAAATGTTCGTGCCAGCCCTAAACACAGCTGACATGAATGAAACGAATAGATAATTTTATTATGTATCACATAAAAACTAAAGCTTAGTCTATACACAGTCCAGGTAGAAACAAAGATAAAATGAAGAAAAACATTCCAATTGGAATTAGATTTCTGACATTAAATTTTCATTTCCAAACCATTATGTAATTATACCGCTTTTGTGTGAGAAAAGGCATGTAACGTAACCCTTACATCACTGGCTTATAACTGATTCTGAATTCTAGCTTTAAAACAAGAAAAAGTTATCTCAGTTGTTTGGTTTTATTATTAGTGTTTTAATGAAATCATAAAAGTAAATCATCCTTAGTAATATTATAAACACGAAAGTAATTTCTGTCTATCTGTCGCGCTTTCACGTCTAAACTACTAAACAGATATTCTAACCCCTGACATAGCCGAAATGCGAAAAAGTGATGTACGGGATGGAAAAATCGTCACATTTAGAGCTAGAAGCTTGAAACTTATTTTTTAGGCTGTTAATTGGATAAAAATAAATAAGACATTCATAGTTTATAAAAAAATATCCTGAAGATTACTAAAAGTGCATTCATGCAAACTAATTTTTAAGTCTTGTTTATATTTACACAAATGTATAACTTTAGATAGACTTAGAGGGAGGGAAAAGGAAGATATATTAGCAATTTAATGAATTTAATTGACATTAAAATGTAAGATTGTAAATAAAAAAAACGCCACGTGTTTTTTGTGAATATTAGAAATTATTAATTAAATTTTGTTTTTGCATTTAAAATTTAGAAAAGAGAATTTATGAAATATTTTTATTTTATATTTTATGAAAAATAGTATATTTAGTAAATTATCAAATAACTACCTAACCTTCAAACGAATTAGCATACAAAATGCTGCTCATCTTCGTGGCGCTAATCACGCGTTTCATCTGTAAAAATTTTTACCCTGCTGCGCCTAAAAAAGTTGTCCTTCAATAACAATCCTTATCCTTACTAACATTAAGAAACAAGAGCAAGTGGTAGCCCAATAACGTCCTAAGGCTGGGCACAGGCCTCCTCACTCATATGAGAGAAGGTTTTAAACCACGCTAATGTAGTTACTAACATTATTAAAGCAAAATAACTCTTTTTGCCTCTGCCAGAATTACTGCGCTAACTTGAACGAATTTAGAGCTTCAGATTCCACTGCAAAATGCTCATTAAAATATTTATATGTGTCTTACTTGTAAAATAATAAACATAATTTGTAAAAATGTTATCCAAAAATACTTTACATTGGTAGGTATTTGGCCTAACATCGTTGTACATACAATTCTGTATTTAAAACCATTATTATTAAATATTCGAACATGGCGTATGACAGACACAATTTTATTTTAAAATATGCTTTAAATACAAGCGCGCGAGGTTTGTTATTATTTACTTTATTAATACAAAACGTCATTCTTTTATGAACTAGTCGGCAAATAGACAAAAGCGCAAATCATTTCATTTTAAAATGCGATTTCAATACAAGCACGCGAGGTCGGATTTTATTTACCCGGTAATTCTGTGACAGGTTTAAACACTTCGCTCTTGCGGCACTTCTCAAAGGGAATCGTTTGTTTTACATAAAGAAATTTAAATGTCAGTAGGTCATGGTCAGCTTATCGACGTGCGTTATGCTATTACGNAGGTGAGATCACAGTCAAGCGTTAAACTGTCAGTGGTACGGAACAGATTGTACTGTGTCTTGTGCATTGCATTGTTGCTCACAGATTATGATTTAGACTGGAAAGTATACGAGATCCTTAAAATTGCTCGATTTAAAAATATGGATAGATGTTGAATTTCTTTGAGAGGAACTATAGGATATATAGGAGGATAAAACTTCCATATTATTTTAGTAACAAAGAAACTTGATATTTGAAAAATTATGTAAGTAAACAATATTTACTATTGACGTCACCCAGTGACGTCATACAGATTGACAAATAATGGCCGGGCGAAATTAGTGTAGGTCAATACGCTAGAAAAGGATGTACTATGGTACGTGCTTTTCTAGCTTGCTTCATTCATTAATATAGGGTTGTCAATTTTAATTTCAGTCATATATTTTTTAAATTTGTATGGGACAAAAAAGTAATGTTTTCTGGCACGTTAATATTTTTTCTAGGAAGCATTTTTGGTGTATAATCATCTACCCTGTCTTTCCTTATATACCCTTTCAGGATCACCCTGTATATATAAGTTTATTTATGTATTTATTCTTATGCATGTGTTAGTATGTAGATATTTGTGTGTATGTTTATTTTATCGCCTGCCTCCTCTTTTACTTTCTGATTGTTTTTAATCCCAAGGTTGTCTGGAAAAATCGCTATTTGATTTTACTTTATTGTTATCTTTGACGTACGATAAAGTGTATAAATATCAATAATATTTTGCTTCCGTGTGCAACTCGTATCAAATCCAAACATTGTTATTTCTAAAATATGTTTTACATTATGATATGCCTTTTGTAAAAGGATGCTTTCGACATTATTCTGTTGTTGTATGTTATTGTATTATTTAAACTTAAATAACATATTGCAACAGCGAACAGTTGATCTGTTACAGCATTGATTTTGTCCCTAGGCTATACTCCACTGATGTTGGCCAGTAAAGTGGCCAACTTTAGCACTGTTGAATTGTTAGTGAAGACCAGTGACCTGAATATCACGATGCCCACTTGTGGGAATACAGCGCTATATCTCACCGTCGCTGCTGCTTGTACGGAGGCAACAAGTGAGTGAATAATTACACTGAAGTCTAATTAAATTTAATCTATATTTTGAAGTGATAACGTCCTTTATCGATGATTCGTGGTTGCGTTCACGAAAAAGCATAACTCATTGTGACGTTTCGCTTGAGCCGAGCGTGCAAGCGAGAGCGCGAAAAAGCGACACAGACGAACGATCGGCCTAATTCCATTGTTTATTACAACAACTTTTTCCTAATGTTTTCTTATGACATATCACGTAAAATTATCTTCCGTAAAGCAAGATTTTAAAGACAATTATAACAGTTTGTTAGGTTAAACTAATGTGAGGTAATTTACTTTAATCTCGTTTGGAAAATTGACTTTGACATAAACCTTTTATGGTAGAAGTAGTCTCGCTGATTATGTTATACTTAGTCTTCGTTATTATATCTCTTCGCTCATCTCCTATAGGAGATGACGTATTTGTGGCATATGCATATTATATTACTCTATTCCACATATCATCTTAGATATGCAGTTCCTCACGATGTATTCTTTCACCGAAAAGCATAATGATGAATTTTAAAAACCAATTAGGCACATAAGTTTTTTTAACCATAAATCTTCTGAATCATCATGTCATAAAGATAAGATAGGAAATGTAAATATAAAATGTTGAAGTGTTGAAATAACAATTCCAGGTCGCGGCGACAAAAGGGATGTCCCAGAAGATTTCAGAAAGACAATAGAAATTTTACTCGATAATGGTGCCGACCATACAATTGATAATAACTACGGCAGTAACGTGAACCTGTTACTGTCAGAGTTCAATATCGTCTCATTGTCCACTTTTATAGCGAATAAAATTATCTCACTGAAATATTTCCTCCCCGATAACATTGGCAATTGCGCAAAATCATACATACTTATTAAAGATAATGCGGGAAAAATTGACATTTCCGAAATGAATAAAAATCTGAATACAAATGCAAAACAGGCTCCCATTGAAACAGACGATAAAGCGAAAACTAATAATGCAACAGTTAGTATAAATGGTAATGATAAACAAGTTGTTGGGAATGCTATTGAAAATATAAAAAATAAAAGTGTAGCATCAGTTGTGAAAAAACCTGTGATATTAAAAAATCTGCCCGTCGTCACTAAACTAGTGTCACTTGACAAATCTAACAATAAACCTATTTTAATCAAAGGCATAAGACCTAGTTTCAGCTCTCAAAGTAACAAAGGTCTTAAAAGTCAAATAACCACGAAAATTGGCGTTAAAGAAAACGCTGCCGAGACACATATACCTTTAGGTAAAAGCAACAGTGAGACCCCTAAAAAGTATTTAAAAATTATTCCGAAACCTCAGTTGGACACTCCGAAAAAAGAAATAATTTTTAGCAGGAAACCGATAATTCTTAAAAATGTTAAAGCAGTTAAAAGACGGGTAAGTGGCGAAAATGCTTCGGGTACGGGCACCAGTAAAATACCTAAATCTTGAGAAAAAATAACCGAGAGTTACGCTTTAATAAACATTTTACAGGACGAGGGTGTGTTCGAGATAAAAAAGTTATAGTGATAGATATTCTAAAATAAATTATGCGTAAAATTTAACTTCTATCAATGTTTAATTGATTCTCAAATATTGGTAATACTTTAAATAAAGTATTGTGCTGAAATAGAAATCAGATTAATAAAATATTCATAAAGAACACTATATATAACGTTATTCAAATTAATTGAATACGTGCGAACAATAAAATTACTTAAACACGATACGATATATGTAGTAGAATAATATATTGGGCTTAATTTGTTCGTGCTTGCAACTTCTCAGCAAATAATTTCATTTATAGAAAAAATTAAATCGTATTTTTATTATTTCATAAACTGTTATAATGTGAAACATCTATAGCGGCGAATAAGACGGAATCATGCCGTGGCGAAACGTTGCCACGTCGCATCTTTTCTCACTTTTTATGGTGGTTCGTTAAAGCTCTTGGCTATGATGTTTCACATCTATCAAGGTTATGGAATAGGCTTTTATGTTTGGAGATCCCTTCCAATTCTATTCCAAAAAATAACTGACTGTAATTTAGCCCAAACATAAAATTAATAATGCTTTTGGCATCGCGCAAATACGAGTTTAAGAAAACCTTTCACTTCGAAAGATAGATGACTTTGTCAATTTTTTTATATTTGTACATATAACACGTTGATTTTCTATTAGGCATACATAAAAATTCGTTTGGTTTTATATCACAAAACAAGATGAAGTAGTGGGGTAATTTTTTGTAGATTTAAAAGCTGATATTAAGAAGTATCATTACAAGTGTTAGATAAGTTTGTTTACTTTAAAGTAACTGGTAAAATAGGGTCCTGTCAAATGCAATAATTCGTGATTGTTTACTTTATAAAATCAAACTTGACAGTAAAGCTGCAGAAGCTTGATTAAAAATATTCGCTTTTTTTGGGAACGTACGAGCCTAAGTGGTTTAAAAAATTGCAAGCAAAGCTATAGCTTGGCATGTCTGACTTGAATCCTGTCGTCATCGTCGTTGTTGATCGTCGATGGTCTTCCGGTGCATCTTCCAGACTCATTTCCAGAAGCAAATTATTTTAAATCACTTCTGACTCGTTCAGATACAGCATCTTCCCCATATTACGACAAGCTTCTGTAGCTTTATTGCCAAGTTTGAATTCATAAAAGAAACTTATTTAACACATGTAATCATACTTCTCATTATCAGCTTTTATATGTACAAAAAAAATCACCCCTATTTTATCTTGCTTGTTATATAAAGTTTGCATAAGTAAATAAAATCCGCACCGAATTCTTTCGGTTGTCTATTATTTATTAATTTAATTTACATTATATAGTTACGAGTGGTATCTCGATACCACTGTTTCTAAAATTTAACAATTTCCAATAATATTTCGCTGGACACAGCATAAGGAAATCGCCTTCGAGCGAGTAGATCTACCTCATATTATATTTCATATTTAATTGATTAACGGTAAGATTACTTATCATTCAAAGTAGCCAACGTCTACAATTATTTCGAGTGACATTGAATATAAAGTTGTTCTAAGCGATATACAGGGCATTTTTTTTCAATTAGGCGTGGATTACCATCTCGGATATTTTAAGATATAGAGAATATTAAAATCTCTTTTAAAAGCATTCTTTTAATTGTGTCATTGGACTTTTAAAACCATCAATATTTCTAACTAGGAGATATATATTTGCCTGTTGATTTTCAAAGAACAAAATAAACATCTTTTATTACACTACTTTGTGGTGTTTTAGATGTTAAACGTTTTATTTTTGAAATGAAAGGTAAGTGAAAGCTTTATTAGCATCGTTTAGACAGGAATCATTATACAGTGTTTCTTATTTTTAATGTACAGGTTAGCTTCATTTTTAGATAACCTCATAAAATGCCCGGCATGTGTATAATTATATATGTATAATTTTTATGAAATAATTTTTCAAATTTATAAAAAAAAAAATGCGTTTCAATACTGCAATTGACACAACGTTTTTTTAAATTTGGTTTATTAAACGGTTGAAATTCTTTTAAATTCTAATTCTGAGCCTGTCCAAAGATTTCACCTTCTGGAAATGAATAAAACAAATGGCTAAACCAATAAAATTAAAAAAAAGGAGGCCAAACTAAAGTAACTGACACCTAAAATTAGATTTAAATGAGGCCACAGAATCAGAAAAAAAAATGTAACAATGGTTACAAAATTTTTTCAACAAAGAAAGAGAACATCCTCTTGGTTTAGTGTTCTGTTACAGGTGAAATTCAGCGACCTAATAACACACGTTAAACTAAAGGGAAAATTTGGATTTTAAATGAATTGAGTCACATTTTCTGATTTCATCTTATCTCGTTATTAAGTTGTTTAACAGTCGTTGCTATTTATAACACGCTCATTTTAGTATAATTCAGTATAAAATGTCATTTGATAATCTAATAAACTAAAAAGAAATAGAAATACAATTTATTGTATTTTACCGAAAGACGTGGTACCTTTGAAAGTTTTTAATAACGAATAAAATACCCATTGACAATATAACAATCATTTGTTTTGACACAATTATTTTTTGAAAGTCACTTAGAGGTCAATTTTGGAGATTACCCATTATTGAAGTTAAACGATATATAGGTTTAATTTAAAGAATGGAACGATATAATCGAAACCATTGTCCTTTTACACCTACATGAAAATTTGCCCGGTGTATTTTAGGCCTCCATATTTTTGACATTCACTGCCATTAAAATGTGTAGATTTATGTGAGGCTAAGCCTTCGCTAAGAAAGTCATTGACATTATAATAAAAAACTAATTGTTCCTCCTCCCTTTTTGAAGTTGATTAAAAATAAAATGAACCGCCAGGACAGCCCTGTCCAAGGAACTTCAGAAATCTATAAAATGTACATAATGTTGTGTGATAGTTTGTATACAATCTCTTGTCTTTATTCCATAAGACGAATTTATATCAAATAAAATGACATTTTATCCTTACAAAATATAGTTTACAAATAATAAAGGGTAAAAAATATAGTGAAATCTGGATAAGAAGGGACATATTTTTATCACTTAGTCTATAATTTAACCAGTTTCCAAAATAGGCAGGTTTACATGATAGTTGTCTTATTTATTAAGAGTGCAGATTTTTATCATACGAAAATTTAGATAGTTCTGACAAACCATATAAATAGAGAAGGATATATACTGTTTGTAAACAAGCATCTCACAACCTCTCTAATCTTCATAAATCTAATTTATGGGGGCGTTTAATATAGCTAGACATCTGAGAAATCAAGTTTCAATCGAGACTTTATTGTAATTATGAATAACAGAGGTTTCTCGTATATCATATCCCTACAATCCAGGTTTCACTGTATTATGAGTTTGCATTAGGAGATATTAGAGAAAGGATAACATATTTCCCCTTCTCTACTAGTTCCTCTCTTAAATATGAGCCATGCTGTTATAGCAAAAATATCAAAAGATCTGTTTAATATTTATGGTTATTACAACCATAAAGAATTAAGTCTCCATTAATGTTAATTGTTCTCGGGTAAAAACCACTATATAAAATTATTATAGTATTTGTGTGTACCATCAATGACTGTATAGTTGGTGGTACATACAAGTGTACGACGAATTTATAAATGAATAATTCTTAAAGGTGTTGATCCAGCGATTGACGTTTTAATTATTGTCAAATAAGTGTCTAATTTTGTAAGAAAAATGCTTTTAGTGAATTGTTACACTTGTACAATTCTTCTTTTATAATTACTCTAATATCAACGGTATTTTACTCATGAATGATGCATAATATGTTACAATATATCATATTAATATATGGCATTATATATTTAGTAAATACCGTCTAACTAACAATTGAAGACATAAAATTTATATTATTTGATATCAGGGATTCCCAAACTATGGGCAAGCTCCATTTCTAAAATGAAATTATATTTCGGATCTTCATAGCAAAAATTACTTTAAAAATCGCATCTCTAGTTGGTTCCTATCGATACAAAACACTTACCAATTTAATAATTTTACGGTTGCTTAAATCAGTAAACTTAACATCATTTTCTCAGCAACACAATAAATAGATATGAAGTTTTAGTAATTACTTTTTCTAAAGAAAATATTAAACTCGCAAACAAAAGATTTAAAAAATCTATTCTAACAATCTCCTATACTATTAAGTTCTAAAAATCGTCTTAATAAATCGAAGTCTAAAACTTTTTGTCCATATTATTGAGGATCGATTTTTGATCTTGTTGCCCTAAAAATCAATTAGCGTTTAAATAAAACTATGAAAATTGATTTTGACCCCGATGGGATCGATGTCGTAAACTTTGGGAATCCCTGCTTCAATTGAAGGTGTTACAGACCTTAAATTAAAAAATCCCAAGGTGTATTATTATTTCTAAAAATATTAATTGCGATATATATAGATCTTAATTGAGTTGTAAATATGTAGCACCTTTATTTAACATAAAATATACATTACGTCCTTAATTTTTTTTATATATATAAACGTTTTTTTATTTGCATATTGGTTTTATGATTTTGTCGTCTTGCCTGAAAAGTATTGTATATAAAAGAAGATATCGATTAAGATGTGTCATTTCTTATTTTTAGTATTTTTTTTTTACTGTAAAAGGTTACTTTATTAAAGTGTTATATATATATATAAAGAAAAACTCTTTCAGCACTTAACATTTATCATTCAAAGTATGATATATCGAAAAAACATATTACTTGATCCATTCATACACTTACGACTTCAAATATATTTTATATTGATTTTTCGTTGGTTGTATTTATATGATTTAGGGAATTTATTGTTGGGAAGAAAATATTTTAGGAGTCATCTTAATGCTTAATCATGTGCAGAGTGTAAAAAATAGTGTCGATCTTAATTGGTTCTCTCTAAATTAAAATTCGCAAATTTTTGTATCGTTGTTTTTCAACAAAGTGTTATTATAATTTAGTTCACCAAGAATGTAATTGAAATATCATATTCAGATGACGTCAAATACCAATGTTTTTTATTTAGATAATGGCACCAATGTTTGTAAAATATTGAATATGGATAAAAATGCATAGGTAATGCGCTTCTTTGAATTTAAATTTGTCAATTTTAGATTAAGTTCCTCTAATCCTCTATTTTACTCGAAATACTATCGTCATAATTGAGTTTACTAATAACGCTATACAAACGTCATATGTAGATTACATTATAATCTGAATATGATTTTTTAAGTCTTAAAAGTTTTAAAATGTAAGTCTAAGCAGAGTAAACTTAAACATATTGGGCTTTATGAAAAGGGGATTAAGACCAAACCTTACTAGTTCGCGATATGAACACCTTCGCTTTCATATTGATTTTGTTATAAAAATCACTTCAATCCATTACTATAATGAGTCGGCAACCTTTTAATATAGAAGCGCCACAAATGTCATCAGAGTATTGGTGCGGGCCACATTTTTCCAATAAACAGAGTTTTGTAAGATACTTTTAGCATTTTTAAACATATATATCGTTACTATTATCTGTATGCTTGTGGGTCGCAACGTCGTGACTTACAGGCCACATCTAACCCCGCTTTGACGGAACCCTGGGCTAATTTTACAGAGTGGATTTATTCGGGGTCGTTGTTTATTAGATCATGAGTAGCCAACTACTGGCGGACCGTAGGCCACCAGTTGCCGACCATTGGACTAAAGTAGACTTACTACACAGAGTGGATTTATTCGGGGTCGTTGTTTATTAGATCATGAGTAGCCAACTAGCGGACCCCAGGCCACCAGTTGCCACCATTGGACTAAAGTGCAATTTTGTCACAAAGTGAATTTATTCGAGCTCGTTGTTTATTAGGTCCTGGGTAGCCAACTAGCGGACCGCAGGCCACCAGTTGACGACACTTGGGCTAAAGTACGCTTACTTTACAGAATGGATTTATTCAGGGTCGTTGTTTATAAGATCAGGGCTAGCACCTAGCTGCCCGCAAGCCGCATCTGGCCCGTAAGCCTTGTGGTGTAATCGGCAGGTATACAAATACCAATAATGATAAATAAGATGCGAAAAATAGTTTTGTCTTGTATAATAGAAGGGTGCCGACCCGTTTATTAGATCAACTGCTAATATGCAATGTAACGTCAAAAAAGGCTGTAAATAACATAAATGTTAATAAAACTTTATACCGGCGGTAAACAGGGGTCCGTGGGGGTTTAACGTTAGTCCCGCAAACAATTTGCGATTGTATTATAATGATAAGAATAATCTTAGTCCTTGCTTTAAAATGTATGAAATTCATTAGAATTAAACCTTATTTTATAATAAGGCTCTTTGTATTTTCAATAAGCCATCATAAACCGAAAATGATTTATTAATTCTTCAATATTAGAAAATTTCGGTTATAGAATGCTGATTTATGTATACCAATAAATTTAAAATCAATGTTTTGTGGGTATTCAAAGAAATGCAAAAGTATTTTCTTCTTTTAAAATTCTTCATAATATTGGTTAAGTTTTATTTTAGTATTATAATAAATTGAACTATTATTTTTCTATAGCTTATGTATATATGATGTTACACATAAATATATACAACTTGTAATGTATTTTTCGTAAATAAATTGTTTTAAGTTATGAAAAAAAATGCAAAAAAAAGCAAAAAAAAATTAAAATAAAAAAAAAGTCTGGGAACATAATACACACTACATTTGAAATATATATTTTAGTTCATAATTAATTGTTATTCATCTGGACATTGGTTTATATGGTTATACGTGGTACATATGGTCCTTTAGTGTACTTTGTCATATTTATTACGTAACCAAAAAAAGTTCCATGCGGTTTTATTATATGAACTGTATATCGCAAGTTGGGTTATTTTTATACATTTTAAAGCTGATATTAAGAAGTAGCATTAAACGTGTTAGATATATTTGTTTACTTTAACTGCAACTAAAAATTTTGGTAAAGTATGGACGTGTCAAATGTCAATTCGTGCTTGTATATTTTATGAATAATTACAGTTTTATTTGTAGTAAACAAAGTTATCTAACGCATTTAATGATTCCATTTAATATCAGCTTTTAAATGTACCAAAAATACTCGATTACTTTATCTTGCTTGCAATATACAGTTCATATAAATAAATAAGAAATAAAAACCGTACGAACTTTTTTCGTTGCCTAATTGTTTCTCTTTTAACCCATTCATTGCTGTAGACGTTCATGAAAGTCCGATGCGAAATTATTTACATGCCTAGGCTTTACGGCGCTTTAACTTATATTTTAAATATCTCGTCCAAATAATAAAAAAAAACAAAAGTTGTTTATTTCGTTACACACAATATACATAGACAGTGTTGAGACCTCTCAGTAAGCACGATATTACTTGTGTCTTGCACTTCCATAACAAGGATGACAAAATAAACAAATTGAACGCAATCCTATAAAGAAGGAAAAACTAATTCAATAAAACTACGAGCGTTCTTGCGTGTGTGTGTGTGGGAGAGAGAGAGAGAATCTTACTACAAAATTTTAATGTTTTGCCTAATACTTCCTTTTACTTTTATTACTTTAATGCTACAACAGCCTGTCGATTATTTTCATTAAAAAAAACATGTCCCACGGCGCTGACGCCCAAAGGAGTTTTTTGCGCGTCGTCAAAGATTGTCAACAAAATTACGCGACTACAAATCATGTCCTTGAAAAGTTCTGATTGTACTTATTTTCTTAACAGATGTTAAGGAAAGATTAAACTATATTTATTAATATTATCTCATACCCCCTACGTCTAAATATAGGGATATGTAATGTTTGGTGAATCTGAAACAGTTAAATAATGACATTATTTATAATTTTATTAAGTATAAAGTGACTGAAGAAAAGCATAACATACATAATACTTAAATAATAATTTAAAAAAACCCCTCACGACGTAATTTCTAAAAAATATATGTGGAAGCTCAGAGTAAACTAATAGCATATTTATCATGTTCATTGTTATTAAAAGTTTGAGCATCTCTGGGTTAAAGTAATTTATTGAATAAATCCCATCACTTCGTCTATCTTACTTTTCTACATAATATTTTTTTAATGTAGCATTAAAGTAATCTCAGTGAAAGTATTACCCAAAATATTAAAATTTTGGTCGGCAATGAATAGGTTATCCAAGGTTGACTATTTGATTACTTGAGTGTACTTCATATCATTATTCATGTATTTTGACCAAAAAAATTACCGAGCTGAGCAGTTTGAATATTTAGTTCTCTCGTTACATATACTTAATAACATTATAAAATACAATGTGGCAAATTCTTCAGTTCCTATATTAAGTGTTATTATTTTCAAATTAAGGGCGCAATGGGGCGAGTACTTGCTTCGCTTTCAAAAGTCCCGGGAATTTAGGAAATTGCATTTTGTAATTTGTTTGAGTCTGGACTGGTGGGAGTCTTTGGCCGTGGCTAGTTGCCACCCCACCAGCAAGTGTCGGTGACTAGTTACCAATTTCCCTAGTTTAAAAGAAATCCATTATTGTTAATTGAACATTCGAAGCCTCTCACTAATTCATACTTGGACAAATTCAAAGAATAATTTCATAGAATTACTATTTCGATGTAGAACCCGGGAAGTGAAAGAAGCATTCTCCACGATAACGCCATTCATCAAAAAACAAAAAAATTGTTTTTAATTTTATCTTACTCTCTTCGTACATCTTGGGTACCTTGTTGTATATATAATAGGTATCATAACGTCATTATGTATTCATAAAGGATTATTTTTGTGTTCAAATATTTCATTAAGTAAATAAATACATTGCAAATTATTTGTTGGTTTTATTTATCTTCACATTGTTAATTTCGAGTTTAAATTTATATAAAAATCTCTGTCACTCGTTAGTTTCGCTAAAACTCAAGATCAGCTGAATTGATTTGGCTAATTTTGGTTTTGAATTATTCGTGGATGTCCAGAGAAGGTTGAAAAGGTGAGTAAATATGAAAAAATGCTTGAAATATAAGAAAATAAAACAAAAGTTGTTTCATTCTGAACAAAAAACTATTCTTACCTGTTAAACATTTGATGTGCGTCTAGTCATTTAGAAATCAATTAAATTTAAAAGTCGTTCAGAAATTAAAAGTATTCAATTTTGGTTCTTAAATGTCAAACTGATGTTAGTCTCGTCGTTCAGAAATCAAATGAAATTTATAATAATACTTTTTTTTATTTGTGATTGATAACTAAAAATTTCTGATCGCAACTATACGATTATTTTAAGATTTGACTGGAAGCTAGGCGTAATGGTTGCGTTTTTATGATGACTCATTCATTTCGTTTCGATTTAGTTTTCACATATTTCACTAAAGTTGAAACATTCTGCAATTATTTAACACCTGATGGCAATATTGGTCATTCTGTTTATAGAAAACCCACACTTACGGACGTTATCTTATCTCGGACGCGACAGCATTGATCAGTCGGGCTCACGGTCTGTGATGATCAAACTGTTCAGGATGAGATAGCGCATGTAAAGGTTCCTACAAACCGCCATCAAGCAGAGACACAATAAACGACCTTTGGATGTAGGTGTGAAAAGAGTAATGGACAGAAAGGCTACTTAAAAACAACAGACTAAAGCATTAAGACTATGCAAAGATACCTTGCAAAAGATGAGAAACCTCCACCTCTTCACAAAGATATCTTATCTAATTTCTTAAATAATGCTAACGTGGTCCTCGAACAAATTAAGAATAATCTAATAGTCGGTGATTTCAATCTAGGATGTTTGAAATGGGATGGAAATGATAGGGAATCAGTTAATGATATATCACTAAGTACAATATTGCTAGACTTTGTAGAACTTAATAATTTAAAACAATATAACCACATTACCAATACAAAGGCAAGAATTTTGGATCTAATTTTGAGTAACATACAGATTGTGGACGTAAGTAGAAGCAATAATATTCTAAGCATTATCGATTCTCTACACCCACCCTTGGAATTCTATTCTATTATATCGGGAAACAGGACATTACCTAAAATCAAGCAAAGATTCAATTTTTTTAAGGCTGACTACGATTCTATTATTCTACAACTAAGACAGATCGATTGGAATGATAAATTTGTAGAGATAAAGTCAGTGGATACAATGGTACAGATTTTTTATACTATAATTAATGAATTGATCAATCAATTTGTTCCATACGCACGAACATGCAATTTTAAATATCCTCCTTGGTACACCAAAGATTTAATTAGATTGTTGAGAGAAAAATACAAGTATAGAGTAAATTTAAAGAAATATGGTAATCCAATGGATGGCATTAGCTTCAATATATTAAAAGATCGATGTACCAAACTGCA
>JACTOM010000050.1:1347781-1386652 GCA_015832385.1 Elymnias hypermnestra
AATAATTTGAATTATTTTAGATCGGCTCTAAAAAATATGTAAAATTAATATATATTTTTTTAAGTTAGTATAGTTTATTGCTTCATTATTTTGTTATTATAATTTTCATTATTCATATATATTACAATTATTTTTAATTTAATTTTTAATATTATTCTAATTTAATTTTTTTGTCATGTGCACAATTTAGTTACACTAAATTTGTTCTGCGCACTTTCTATAATGTATGAAATGTTTAATTATTTGTAGCACACGGGAATGATGTGTGCACCTATAATTGGGTATGTACTTAATTGATCTTAGTACTCTGCAATTTTATATAGAACTATGTTGTAAGTGCATACCTGTTGGTGCTCCAATAATAATAAATAAATAAATAAATAAATAAATAAACATGGTAAGATCTCCGAAGGATTGTTTACCATATCAATGTCCGGACATTTACAAAATTGACTGCTGCTGTGGAAGCTCTAATATTAGGAAAACGAAGTGATCTATAGCAACATGTGTATCTAACACATTAATCCTATCAAGCCAAAAATCGGCAATCGCGGAGCAAGCAAGGAACTACATTGGATGTTACTGTTGCATTTAATCATTTTAGACAGAGTCATCTGTAAGTGTTGCCAATTTAGACCAGCTTGGCATACTGGTTTCCGTCGCCAAAACTAGTTCGCGAGGCCATTGACAAAAAGTATTCAAATTTCAACCGCGAATATAGTTTTAAACTGAAGGATACGTGGAATCCAGTGGTGAAGTTATGCAAAATGAACAAACGACGCAGTATTTCAAAATTAAATCGTGACGCTGTAGTATGCCGAAAATTGGATGTGGCTCCGGTGAAAAACAAAAGGATTAGACGTAGGACAGATTTTGCCCCTGACAGCTTGACACAACCACCTGCAGCAGTTACGTCGTGATCCACGCAACTGTATCAAAATATCGACAAAATACAATAAAACACCACCTTGGTATGTACCTACCCACCGTTAGAACAGTTTTCAATATTCTGCAATTATTTACCTTTTTTGTTATTGATTCTGAGGCGGTACGAAGTTTACTGTATCAGCTGGTATTTAATGAATATTCGCTTTATTATGGTACGCCATTAATTGTGGAACGGCGGCGAAAAGGATTCCATCGTCCAGCGGTTAGAAGTAAAAGGTGTAATTTAGATTGAAGTGAAACATGATTATTTCGCGGCACCATCAAAATATAAAACTTAAGTACTGCTAAACGCTGGGGTCATCGCTGGCTATAAGGCAAAAAATTGTATTGTAGTGATGATGATTAAAAACAAGGATATCCGGATTGCGTTTGAGGTTTTTCAAAGAACAGGGCGCGGAGAAATCCTCGTAACTTTGAGTTACCAGTAGGTCCAAACGGTAAGCATTACATTTTCTATGATATGTTAATCATCATTATATTTAAACAGAAACCTACAAAAAGATGGCGCTGTACAATTTTCCACAAATTATACTGGTACGGGAGCTCAGCAGTAAGCCGGTCGGGTGCTGGATTGACGGCTTCTGTGATAATTTAAGTTATGACATGGTGATGCTGGGTCCCACAGCAGGCTCAATAAGAGATTTGTTTATATATAACGTGGCTAAATGTGAATACCTGATATTTGAGGCCCCACGAAAGCATGTTCAATACGAGCCCCAAATTACCTTTAATTGGGCTCCGCTAAGGAGGGTAAAAATTTTTAAATATCTCGGACATTACGTTTCGGAGGATCTCAAGGATCAGGCGGACATGGAGAGGGAGCGCAGAGTATTGGCAGTACGGTGTAATATGCTGGTTAGAAGGTTTTCCAGTTGTGTAGCAGGGAGGTTAAAATCATGCTTTTTAAAGCATACTGCCAGACCTTCTACACTGGGAGCTTTTGGACCAATTACACCCAGAAGATACTGGACTCATTTAGGGTACAGTATAGCAACGCGTTCAGAATGCTGTTCGGCCTGCCAAAATTTTACTCGGCATCAACTATGACATGTAACTTTGCCACACTTCACGAATGCCAGCACCTCCACCTTTTAAATCGCGGACATCTTTTAAGATATCAATTTTAAGGAAATACTGTTAAGGGCAGTTCCATCTACAAGAAACATAAAACGTATGTAATGTATTTAATTGACTGAAAACAACGAATATAACTGAATTGTATAAAATAGCATGGTAAAAAACGCGTGCTTTTAAATTGTGTGTTTTGTGTGGGGATGCCTAGCNTGCAAGGTTATGTCGACGATATCACATTCATTACAAATCGTTGAATTTTTCGGCTTTTATGTAATAAACTTTGTATGTATTATGCATATAAGCCTTCTCCTTGAAGCACCCTATCTATTACTGAAAGCTGCATTAAAATCCCTTGAATGGTTTCAAAGATAAAGCTAACACATAGCGGAACTTCATTTTATACTATTAAAAGATTGACAATTTGAACAAGACCTTCATAGGGAGAGTGTACGTAGTAATAGGAATTTAATAAAAGAGACATCTGTAATATAACTTACACCTTTATTCATTTATTTACATTACGCACGTATCAATTAAAAGTAACATGCCTTTTAGTCCCAAATTTGAGCAAATTATAACATAGATGTGGCAACACCGATATGTCGATTAACTTTAAAAGGGCTAGAACCCAAGCCGTTGATGTCAATTCTGATTATTTAAATGAAACCTTCTGTAGGCACGCTGTGCACTTTATTTTGTGGATCTTGAATGAAACTGAGCCGTCACGTTCGGCTATGTAAAGTACGTTCGAGCAAAGTCGAGTCACTGCTAGATTTTAATTCATTATATTGTAAATGTTATTAAAACCAAAAGAAACAACAGAACAATACAAGATATGAATATTAGAAAGATAATACATATATCGTCACAAATAAAAATTACATAACTATAAATATACATTACGTTATATGTCATTAGTTCAGGAGTCACTTTAAGATTTTAAGCTCTTAGTGTTGCCACAACGAAATATTAGACTAAAATCATGACAATACTGTCAATAAAATCTTATTAATTGAATAAATTTTAACGATTCAATTAATTTAATGAGATTAAGTACATTGATTTCATAATATTTAAGTACAAAAAAAAAATGTATATACGTAAAGTTTTAAAAATATCAAAAAGCAACGTCACAATATGACTATTAGTAATTGTATATATCTTTTTCTAAACTAAAATGTATTGGAAAGTAACAAAATATGTCAAAAAGTATACCTTTTATATAAAATTATGTGAGCATATATAGCATATTCAATTAATATTTGTAATATCATATAAATCAAAATTGCGTGGTTGTAGAATAATTATATATGCTGTCATTGATTGGTTAAAGCCATTATTTTTTTTATTTCCATTTATTTTCCATGATTTTCCAATAGGAAAATTAAAACAGTAGAAAAGTTAATTTAGTCACTAAAATAATCATCCAAAAATAAGTAAAATTAGCTATAATATGTTTTCAATATACTTATTTCAAATCCGTAACAAACAGTCCATGTTTTACCAAATTGTATGATATTTAAGACAAACTTTTACGAAATTATCAGTCATTATTGAATTAAATAATTATTTTGTCTATGTACCCTATGTATATCTATTTTACGTTATGTATCCATTTATACTGAATGATTACACGTCTTTAAATTATTGATAAAGATATGAAAAAAAAAATCACCCAGAAGCGGTACAATTAATGTGATGTCAACGAGAGGTAACAATGAAATAAATTCAAGTTAAATATGACTAAAATTAAGCTAAAACCATTCCTCGATTGATTTAGTGCTAAGAAAAAAGCATATGGTAAAAAAAAAGTATACTTAGACCTAAGGGACGGATACAGACTAGTCTATCAGTAAATATAATATACACTTCAGATATTTGGTGATATATTGCAATTGATTTTCATTTTAAAGTTTTACTATTTCGAATTATGGAGAAGGACGATACTTATTTAAAACACATTTATATCGCCATATTAAAATTTGCTTTCAAAGACTTAATGCCATTTGTTAAAAATGATCTCAATATATCACCATATATCGATATAAAATTTTGCGATTCTATCCTCCATATTACAATTAAACTATTATATGACAGATTCAATTTATCGCAGCGATCGCAAATTTTTCGTCTAATTTTTACATCTACCTTAAAACCGAGTAGATTTTTTAAAAATGGCAACCCGAAGCCCGACCTAAGTGTGGAAAAAATATTTACAGTTAAAAAGAAAACAGTCATTCAAACCAAATTCCCGAATGTCATTAAAAACTAAATTTGTTCGAATCTTAAATTTGAAACTATCACATTCGTTGAAAAATAAAACTTAAAAAAAAATGAACTAAAAGTACCTCTAACGTTAAAAGGTGGTACCTAAACGAGTAAAAATGGTATAAAATACTACATGAGATACCATTTTTATCGTAAAATTGGCGCATATATTTTCATTTGGAATCCAAAATAGAGAAAACGTATTATATAGAATAAATTTAGATTCAAAAATCTCAAAACTTAACAATGATCTAAATATGGGGGGGGGGGGAGTTTAATTTGAAATAATAACATTTTAGGGCTATTGTGTCTAAATTTATATAGGTTGTGAGTATAACTGTGTTTGTGGCGCAAGCAAATTTTGAAGTTAATTACCCAATGAACAACATAACATTCAAAGGTCATACAAAGATGTAAAATTTTATGAACACATGACGTCATGCTGACTTTATAAAGGTAATGTAAGCCAAATTTATGCAAGTTTTACGTCAAGTATGAAATAATGACTCGTATCATACGTAAGTTCTAATATAGCATAACATCACATCCACGTAAACGTTTTCACTAGGTATGGCGACTTTATTTACGTATTAAAGTCATCTACAGATAATATTTACGTCATGGTTATGTAAGTTTTGTATTAAATTTGAAATATCTTATGTCATACGTAAACGTCGACAACATCACTTTGACTTAAACTTGTTCACTGAGTAAGCAATTATTAAAGTTGAAATTAAACAGGCGAAAATTATTTAATAATATATGTCATTAACCTGCGAAATATTTATAACCTCCATGTGAAAACCGCATTAAAATTAGTAATTTTGATTTTTATTATCCGCAACAATACAAACTCAAAAAGGCAATTGACTTATCTTTTTACTAAGCACAATTATTTAGTACTCTTTAAAGTATTTTCCACAGAAATTGGTACATTTAATTGACTGGTTATTTTGACTTCGAATAACAAATAATCACATGTAAAAACATTAGAAGGACATTGTTGTTACAATATAACGCAAAAATGTATGAAAGGTGGAGGCAAATTATAAACCTTATTAAATTAGAGGCGATGTTTTACATTTTAATCGTAACAGGTAAGTTACCAAGATTTATCTAAGAAATCTATAAATCATCAGCAAGGATAATTATAATGTATAAGCGTTTAAAAAAAAACCAACATTTTTTTAATCATTACTAAACAATTCATAATACTGAATTAATCGTAATAATTTAGTACTTTTTGACTAAGTTTTGTTGCAACTCTCGAAACAAATGTGATACATTTTTAATGAAAAAATAGAGTATTTTAGTGCTGGTATACCAGGGCTCTAAGAGGACTAGAACCCAAGGCCGTTAAATAATGTAAACCAAATGTATAGGTAATTTTATTAACATATTCTATAAGGACTAGAGCCTACAACCGTAAATACCATAAATCAAATTTAATATATTACTAAAGGGTTCCATGTTCCATGGTTGATAACATGTCATTAAGCATTGATTAATATTTCGTCTGAATAGAACAAATTAAGCCACAACACAGTCACGCGCACATTTATGATATATAATTAAGAGACAATTTACATGTTATCTTCTATTATTTAATTCGTATCCATTTTCTTTGCCGGGTATTTTGGCTGGTGGTGGCTTGGCGACCGCGTGACCTTCCAGCCTTAATGTACTTTGACGGTGTGATGACCTGAAAAAAATTGAATTTTATTTATAAGTCTATTTATACAAGCTGACCCGGTGAGGTTCGTACCGCCTCAATCCCAATAAATAGAAAAGCTAAATTACGATGGCCGAATGTTTCGACTCTCGAAACAAATATAATTCGTAATTATAAAAAAAAACGACCTTTATGCTCAGATTCCTTGTCTGTATACTACCATTGTTGCGTTCAGAAATTGTTGGTTGTCAATGTCAAAAACAAATGGAAAAGAACAAAAGTATTTTAAATTGAATTTATCTGAACGACTGGACACATATCAAATATTTGACAAGTAGAGGTAGTTTCCGAGGGAAAGCAAAATTGTTGTTTTTACTATATTCCAAGCTTTTGCTTCATATTTACTCGCCTTATAAACTTTCCCTGGACTTCCACATTTCATTCAAAACCAACAGCCAGCCAAATCAGTCCAGCTGTTCTTAAGTTTAAGAGAAACTGAGCGAACACCAAATGATTATTTATTTGTCTTAATTATAAGGGCGTTGGTATTGATTGACTAGCTGTTAGGCCTGTTAATATATATTTCCTTAGCCTGTTTTTCGAGGCGAAACCTTGAAATTAGTCCCTAATTCGTAAACGAAATACAAAAGATAATTACAAAGAAATAGTACAAGATCAACACATTTACAAAAATTACGCATTTTCATTATTTCACTCATAAAACTGACAACGATTTAATTTTGGTGCTTCGAGCCCGCACGTAATCTATAATAATGATTAATGACTACGAATCTAAATACATTGTTAACAGTATAAATGAAAAGGAGTAATTGAAAAATTATGTTTCTTACCGAATAAGACACGTGACTGCTAGTAAAATGAGCAGTATTCCTAATGCAGAGAGACCCCAACCGAACACCGATTTTGCGATTGGTGGTACCCTTGTGGCTAGCCAGAGCATTGATGTCACTGACTCCGGAAGTGCGTCGATACCCTGGATGAAAAGTATGTAATTTAAGCCTTCAATCTCAACCGCAAAGAATCTATGTCATAACATGCAAAACAGTAATTTTGACATGAGTACGCCTTTGAAAATACATACATTTTAAGCAATTCAAAAGCGAATGATAACAAACAAAATCGACGGGTACAGTTTGGTGTTGTAGCTTCATAACTATTACCTCCTTCCGAAATTCAAAGTCAAAAAATCTTTAGTTAAGTAGGCCTATTACAGCACTAGAATCGTCAAATATATTTTTTGGTATTAAAGAACGACTTAAAATCTAAAGTGACGACGGTTCCTTTGCTCCCTGCCATGAGAAGTGCCCACAATAAACGCAGTCGGGTACTTTGTATTCTTTTTACCATCTGCATTGCACTGTCATATAAGTTTATCATGTTTAAATATAAATTAGAGCAATTCGTTTACTCCCACGCGTTTCTATCGTCTAAGAAATCTTGCCATTTATAGTATTTCTTTTCAATCAACTTTCTTTTAATAAAGACTTTGATTTTATTAAGTGACATCGTTAGAACGTTTTGTGGAAGTTTATTATAGGAACGTATACAGTTACCCTTTCAATAAGTTGTTTATTTTATGCAGCCTAGAACAATTTATAACAAGTTTATTTTTATTCCATAAGTTATATGAGGTACATTCACTCTTTTTATTGAATGAGTCTACATTTTTATGTACGTACAACAAGATTTCTAATATATATACGCAGTGAACTGTCATTGTGTTAACTACTCTGAATTTGTTTCTTAGTGACTCTCTTGGGCCCGTATTGTATATCGAACGAACGGCCCTTTTCTGCAGTACAAATATTACATCTATATCAGCAGCATTACCCCAAAGTACAATATAAAGTATGACATAAAGAGAATAACGTATGACATAAAGCTGTGAAAATAGCTGAAGTATACTAATCTGGCAATATCAACATCTGTAAGACGACGAATTTTTTTAACGGCGTAAGCCGCATAACTGATCCTGTTCGATAGACCACTTATATGGGGCCTCCACTGTAATTTATTATGTTATGTAATACCTAAGAAAACGTTAGTGTCTACAAGATCTAGTTCCTCATTATTAAGTTTAACAATAGTTTTAGTTTGTTTAACATTAGGCAGAGTAAACATGATACCTTTTGTTTTCTTTCTCTTGAGCAATAAATTATTAGCTTCAAACCATTGTAATACTTTATTGAGAGAGTTGTTTACGTCGTCATAATTTGTTTGTCATCTATTAATCTTAAACAATAGTGAAGTATCATCAGAAAATACCACAATCTTATGATCACCCTTAACAAAGTAAGGAAGGTCATTAATATAAATGAGGAATAAAAATGGTCCCAACATAGAACCCTGTGGGACTCCCAGTTTTGTCATATACCCCGCAGAAAGCTTACCATCAACACAGGCCTCTTGCGTTCTATTGGTTAAATCTCACTCAACAGGTCTAATGCTGTGTCTGTAAGGCCACAGTGTCGTAATTTCCCGATCAGAATTTCATTCAATCACACAGCTAAATAGCTAAAGGATCAAAGAATTAATTATGCCAATTAAGGGCTGTTACACATTGCGCACGTTTGAGGGGGGGCAGCCCCAGTTACGAGACGTATTCACACACAATAAATGGCCGTGTCTCTAACACAGCCACACCCCATTTTTTTATACCAAATAACTATCTTGAAAAATGAGCTTTATTGAATTGTGTCTCACATTAAACTGGTGTCATATTTTACAAAAGGTGTTTTACCTCTTCGAACCACAGTATGGGGAACACAATGTCGGGGAAGTTGGCGACCTGCTTGATGTCCACCACTTGGGAGACGGCCAGGTTGATCTGAATCCTAGCACGCGCTCTCATCGCTGTTCCCATCTCCTGAAATATCATATAGTAGTGGAAAAATTCGAAGGTACAAAAATTTTAAATTTTTTAACGATTTTTCAAATAGATATATTTTATAAAAATGGTCGAGTCCGAGTGATCTTTAAATTTTTTGCTCAAGTAACACGTATCGCGCAATCTTAATGAGTGTGATGAAAAAAATTTGATATTTTTGTGTACGTACTTCAAAATTTTTTTTAAGTTCACAACTATATGGATTGGATTGTCTATTCAGCTTCAATTTAGTTAATTTTGGTATCAAAACGAACAATTCTCTCTGAGCTATCGAACTTTGAATGTAAATGAATCATTTTCTCTATTACTCTCAAACACAAATTCTCAATTGTTCTTCCGTGCACCCTGTCGTTGACAATTGTTTTTAGGAAATTACGTAGTACCTAATATAAGTATAAAGAATACAAATATGCAATATTAATAATGAAATGGGGAATTATAAATATAATTACAAAATATTTGTTTCCGTGTGAGGGTATCAAAAAAAGATATAAAAAATAAATAAAACAGAAGATACAAGTAAACACCTTCTGTCGATGTTCCAAAAGATAAGCTTATCTCCCAAACCAATAGTCACACAGAAAAACGGTGGGTTTCTTGAACTTTAATAACAGGTGATTTTTTAATTAATCGGGTTTTTTATAATGTAATATGTATGTAGTATACACGTAAATCTCCCTCTTGAATCACCTCACCTATTTCTGAAAACTGCCTTAAAATCCGTTGAATAGTTTAAAGATGTAAGCAAACAGAAGTTGTGTTATAAGAATTACACTTACAGGTTGTACGTCGATATATAGGCGATGCTTTTCAGCTTCTGGCGGCGAAACGCCTTCAACAGCTTCGCGTAATTTTGGATCCGCTAAGTAGAAATGCGGGAACGAAAGCATAATAGGCGAATCTAGAGTAGAAAGAAAAGTACGCTTTAGAACACACGACTGAAGTAAAACACGGACACAAGACGGAAAGAGGAGATTATATGGGGTGTGCGCTCATTTTTAGTTCTTATTTTATTCTATATTTGTAATCCAAGAGTGTATAATCAGTAGTGACTAAAATTGAGAAAGGTATGCTTAGATGGTTTGGGCATGTAGGGAAAATGCATGAATGGAGACTGACAAAAACGATTTATGAGTCAAGAGTGAATGCGAAAGTTGGAAGGGGAAGACCAAGGCGAACGTTCCTGGATCAAATCCAGGACATTTTAATTAAGGGCCAAGTCAAGAGTACTCTAAGCTGACGAACTTGTATGAAAGGTTTAATGAGAATGAAAGAAGCGAAGGAGACATGCAAGGATCGTGGCAAGTGGAAGGATGTTGTCTCTGCCTACCCCTATGGGAATGAGGCGTGATGCTATGTACTCATGTATAATCATCGTGGGCGGCATATCTCGTTGTCGCTGGTTAAACGAGATTTTTACTGGAGAGCTTAATTGGGGTAATGCTCGCCAGTGAAGTTGGGTGGAGGGCGGTTGCCTTCTTTTGCGAGACCGTCATCTCGCTGAAGGAGGCTAATGAGAGGCCAAGGCAAGAGGCTGCAGCCCTCCCTCGCCGTCGGAGAGGTCTTGGTGGTAGAAATCGCACGTATGCACTTCATGCTTTACCCTATTGAGTGGTAGATCCTCATAGTCGTTATCATCCTAGTCAGCAGAGTGGAATGCAGCTAGATTTTCATCTCAAATGATGTCTATTTATATAATTAAGAATAATAGAGTAAAGCTTAAGCCTCAAAAAATTTTTATGTGTGTGCATTGTGTGTAAGTGTGTGCGTGTATGTGCGCGAGTGTGTGTCTGAATATGTGCATGTGTGGATATTATATTTAATTGTTTTCATACTCCTAATAAAAAATCTTACTTTTATTAAATCTTTATGCAATAATGATATTTATTTATGTAATAAACAATAACGTTATCAATTCATCCTCACTAAATCAGCTGTATGCTTGGGCTGGCACAAATCAAACTTCAGATCTAATATTTTTACCTGGATCACCACAACGCCCTTCCTCTATAGTTGATTTTTGACCCTGTATACATATATATAATAATTTTAAATTTATTAGGTTTGCCGTCCGTTTGCCTTGGCCTTGCATACTTTTCGTAACGCTCTCGTGACGCATTCACCAGCTTACTCACCAAGTCAAGCGTTTTACATCATAAATATATATGTATAGATATTTGTTTGAGTGAACTTACCATATTGGCATAGAGATACATTGAAAAGTCCATTGGGTGCACACGGCGGTCCCGCGGGGCAATAACACTTGTTGTGCTCGTCGTCGGCGAATACGTCCTCTGGTGGAGTGAATCTAAAGCCTTGGACGCCCGCATTCGACTCTACGTCTTTCAAGTACCTGTAGATATTTAAAAAATAACACTTACCATTTTTTACCATATGTAAGAGGCATATTTAAACAGTATTAATAGGTGCATGCTACGATGGCAATTATGTACAGTCAAATCTAGATAAAGGAGAGTTAAAGGGACCGCCATATCTTTCTCGCTTAAAGTAGGGGAGCCTAAGAATTTTACGCTTTACTTGAGCGCGATATGCGCTTTTAACCACCATTTAAACCTCTGACATATAGAGGTTTAAATGGTGCACTTTTTAAGCGTACTTAACATTTACTTTGAATATCTGTCACGCACTAATAACTTATTGATTGACGGCCACCCCACATTAGTTTAAATCGTCAGATTTATGTGTATCCTATAATCAGAAGCACCAAACGCGTATACCCTATGAATTTCTAACGCGGCCGAGGATGTTTTTTAAACTCCTACTCGCACTTAAATGGAAATTCTTACATAAGTCCCTATAGCACGTGAGTAACTGCAAATTTAGCATTTTGGGCTCTCCTATTATTATAGACGTACAGAGATACCCATTCTCACTCACTGTAGGAGTAGTATAAATTTTGTAAGTAGTAAATTTTATCGGTGTTCAAAAAAATAAAAGTGTATGCGTACAAAGTGCTCATATCGAAAATGAAACTTCTTTGGCAAACCAATTTTTAATTCTTGTTTATATTTATAAATATCTAAATTTTGTTAATAACTCGAAAATGAATACCATGCGTTTGTTTTTTCAATATTAGAAATTATTAATTAAATATTGTTTTTGAATTTAAAATGTAGAAGAGAGATTTAATGAAAAATAGTATATTAAATTGTTAAATGCCAATTGGCAAATTATATTGCCACATGTTATTTGTAAATAATAAACCTACCTAACCTTCATACGAATTAGCATAAAAAACGCTGCACAACTTCGTGACGCGTTTCATCCGCACAAATTTTACCCTCACGTCTAAAGAAGTTTGACTTCAAAAACTTGTACATCTTCTCTAGAGCATTTAATATTTTTGCTTTCATTGGCATGTTTTTTATTTTAGTATTAAGTTGTAGTCGGTCGGCTTCATCCTCATTCAATAAGTTAGTACTTATGGATACCAATGTTAGTTGTAGAGGTCCACACGCAGATATCTGAGGGTCCATGCCTCTCTCTTATCAAGGTTTTTATCTTTCAGAGGTTTCTCTCTTATCCAGGTCCAACTATATAAACCAATTTTGTCGATATTTCGACCCAGTTACTTAGATCGTGGTCACAACATAACTACTGTAGATGGTTGTATCAAGAAATATAGTTCTACTACTACAAGAAATATAGTGAATATGATTTATGAATCATTAAAGTGGAAGCGTCTCAGAACAGTGCGTGTTTCAGTCGTGTGAACGTAATGCAAACAAACAGATACAACGATTGTTGGATAAAGGATTTCGTAATGATAAACAATCCGGAACACCCATTGTCTTTGTTCGTGTTATGAAGTGATTATAAACATGGTTAAATGTAATTAATGTATGCATAAAAGAGCTTCTGGATTGGACGATCCCATAATAAATGACGGTCCTCCTGTAGTTAGTGATAATAATCAATACTAAAACTAGCTGGCAGTCATTCTGATCCAGAATACGATTCAGATTCAAAAGAGCTTTTTGAGTTTGAAAAATCAATATTTTGGCTTTAGACTATACAATAAATGAAGTGTTCACTTGTTGTGTACTCTGAAACACATGCTATTGAAGTGTAACTTCCTTTTTATGGATTAAACGCGTGATTAGCGTCACGAAGATGTGCAGCGTTATTTATGCTAATTCGTTTGAAGGTTAGGTAGTCTTCATATTTTCAAATAACAATTTAACGTGCAACTCGTTATTTAATATACTATTTTTCATAAAATATAAAGTAAAATTATTTCATAAATTCTCTTTTCTACATTTGAAAAATAAAATATAATTAATAATCGCTAACATAAGGTATTTCCAATATTTACAAAAAATCACAAGGAATTTTAATTTAATATTCATCATCTGAGATTTTACTGTATTATTTTTGAACAATATAAAATCATAATACATCCAGTATTTTAATAATTCTTTTCATTAATTATTAAATTCAAATAATTTTTCATTTTCAGATCGCAATGCCAAAAATGTATTGCAAGAGTGTGAAACATTTTAATGTAAATATCGAAGAAATAAATTAAAAAAAATATATAATTTGTATTAATGTTCGACACTTTAAATATTTTAATGACAATTAAATTCCTAATATATCTTCGTTTATCTCTACCTCAAAGTCTCTGAAATCTAAAGTTTTAGATTTGTATAAATATAAACAAGACTTTAAAAATTTGCTTGCCAAAGAAGTTACACTTCTGACATGTGTACTATGTCGGCACACATTCATAATTTTTTTTTATTTGACTTACCGTAGAGGCAGAAGTCTGCACAAGTCCTTGTCATATATGTGAAGTGTGTCGTTTCTGGTAATATGTGGTGGGAATATTGAGCCGTCTGAACCCGCTATGCTGTTGCACTCATCCGTGGTCCAGTGGGGAAGTCGTTCACGGTGGTTGTACCGTTGGATGATACCGTACTTTGTTATATCAGAGCCTCCGCTGAACATTGTGACGACGTCTGGCGATGTGTCGTTTTTCTATAAAGTATAATAAGTAAATAGAAGCCCATTAGCGTCCCACTGCTGGGTACAGGCCTCTTAACTCATAGCTGAGAAGGTTTTCAGGGCATAGATCAACCACGCTTCTTTAATACGGGTTGGCAGGCATAGAACACAAGAGCACTCTTTCTATTCCTTCCCAATCATGTCACGGGAATCTGACACAACCGGAGTGAGATCAGGCGCAGGACCAGCGGTTTAACCTGCTCTACGAGACATAGGGGTGGAGCACATCATATTGAGAAAATTCTTAATAGAAAACTCTATATCCACTAGAGCACCCTATAAATTACATTAGACCTCTTTTACACAGCATCGTACTGCAACACAAATCTCTTTGTTTAGCGATGTATCTTCACACCAGTCCTACCCAGATACAAAATACAATTTCCTAAACTTGTCCTACCGGGGATCGAACCCTCTGCTAACAAAGCTAGTACTAGCACCACTGCGCCAGCGAGACCTTTTAACAAGATAATAATGTACATCTACAATACGTAATATAAAAATTCTTTTTTTTGGAGCAAAAACTATTTTAAACGCAGCTTTATTTCGAAGTAATTAAACGCAATGATAGTCTGTTTTAGTCACTTTTTTATAGATTCAACAGTTAAACTTGAAAAAGAAATTGATAGACTAGCAAATAGAGATCATATCATTTGAGTTTTCGTATAAATATTGCGGAAATATTCATATAAATTCAGTAAAAATTTGTCAGGATATCACTACGATCAGACATTTAATTAATTGATATAGACAGTACAGGAAAATGTTCTATATCAGCTCTTTGGAACTTGGTTTATCAATGATTTTATCATTAGTTTAATCTGGGCTACTTGACAATAAAGATATTAAAATTATTTCTCACCCCATAAAAGAGCCCAAATTCCTCATAAGGAAGCTTCTGTTCTTTAGGCACTACATCTTTGGCCAGTTTCAGAAGCGGATCTTCATACCCCCAAAGAAGTTGTCCCACGGATACTTCTACGAAGGGTTTGATCTTGAGGATGTCCATGATCGAAGCCATTGCGAGTCGGAGGAATCGTGCAGCGTGTTTGGATTGTGATGTTGCACTCTGTGGATAATGAAAACTTCTTTAGCAGTGTGCATTTAATTTTGTGGCTATTTATTTAGACAGAGCCTCTCGTCGACTAAGGGAATATGAAACATATTGCCATAATTTATGTACATTACTGCTATAATTTATGTACACATGTTCTGTCGTCTTAATTGAGTTTTCTTTAATGTGCCCGTGATCGAATTTTCTTTAAATTTGTTATCTCGTATGATGAAGGTGATGATATAGTCTAAAAAGGAAACTCATCAACCTGGTTACAGATAAAGAACCATTTATAATATCACGGTTTCTACACAGCGTCATACTGGATTGCAAACTAAGTTTTCGAATGATGAAATCATCATCAACTCATTTTTTCAATTCCTTGTTCCAATATTCAGTTAATATTCAAATACAAAGAGTATTCATCCACTCAGCTTCAAATAATTTTTTTACTTATATTGTTTAACCCTTAATGTTAATACGCAGCTTTGTCGAATATTATAATTCAGTAACGAAATTTTATTTAGTTAAATATTGTACTTATATTACACTATTACTACTTTACTATGATTCTTTCTATCTAATGAGTTCAAGGAGTTCGTGTTAGATAGAACAGAAATTGACTTTATTTTTTTATATATACATGTCGGAGTGCAGTAGTCTGTGGAACGCTGGCGCCATCTATCTATCGGCGAGGGACATAGTCAATTGTAACAATCCGGCGCGCGTCTCGCTAATTCGGTAGTCACCGCCCGCCGGTGTGGTCGACTGATGAAACAGTCGCGTTCCTATCTATTATTGTTTGTATCTGTGTAAATTGTTATCAGGAACATTAAGTGATTGCACATAATAATCTGAGCTAATGAATAAAGTGTTTGATTGCACCAACATTACCCACCAAAGCCTACAGTATGGAGATTGAATTATGGATGCCACTAACAATGATGTTGGAGGAGAACCCTACGCCCCTATGCTTTATGCTCCTTCTCTCTTATTCTGCGACATACATATATTATTTATTTCAATTAGACATTTTACACACATGTAAAGTTGAATAGCATAATATTAATGAATTTATAATGAATTCGGTTCTATATCCTGTTTTCGCCGAACTTTCTCGGCATTAAAATTGCAGGGAAATAAATGCGAATTCTGGTCACAAAGGACATATAAAAATAACTAAAGGTTGTTTCTGTGAAGGTACATTGCGGCCATTGACATTTTTGTGAACTTGCAATTGATTTTTGCTGGATCATTCCCGAATTACGACACAGCTCTTCTGGCGTTGTTTGTTCATAGGATGTGTCATTTGTATATGTTGTTACTTCCAGCACTCATGTGGAGCACAATTGGAATAATTAAGTTTGTAGTAATAAGTATAGGATAGCGTCTAGTGTAGTTTAATGTATAGTGTTATATAGTGGCATTTAGGTTTAATTTTTTTAAATTTTGTAGTTGTTTATTTTCCATTCTATAATTGTGAGTGTTAGTATTTAAAATCTAGGATATAGTTTAAATACAGTATAGTACTGTTGTAATTTTTATGTCAACTGTCGCAATGATGTCTGTGAAGTAACTTAGGTTTTCCCTGAAAACCAAAGTCCTAGCTTGCTACGGCTTCGAGCTGACTGGCGAACCTTATTTGCTTCTTCTTCTTTTTCTTTTTTAAACTATTTATTGTAAAAAGTGTGAAGAAAGCGAATAAATTTTTTATTGTTTATTTGTTTATGAACTCAGTTCTAGAACCTAGCGACCAAATAATATATGTATAGCTTTTTTTTTACACGTATTTTAAGACACCAAATGCCGATACCTAAAATGTTCAAGTAAATATTACCTCTTTTTATTAGACCGCAATAAATCCTTAAAGAGTTAATGGGCTTTGAAAAGAATAAATTAAAACAGGGGTTTTAAACTTGTTTCAAATTGCCATTGCAAGCCTGTCAATATTTTTTTCACAGTATCGCAATGCGCAAAAGGTGCATTTTTAGCACTACAACGCTAAACAGGTTAATGTTTATAAATAATATGTGTATGCGTAATTGAGGACGCTACTACGCTTCCATGGAATATCAACGAGAAGAAGCAACATTATGTTGCTGAATTGGGCAAGTAGCATCCTATAATAATAACGTGTCAATTCTGGGCCCAAGTCTCCACACTCATAGGAGAGACCAGGACACAGTAACTCCAGGTTGTCTCACAATATTTTCCTTCACTGAAGCATTGCTGGATTGCATGTAGCAAATGATAAAACTATAGCGAAGGTATGTATTCGAAAAGATGTGATAAATATTCCAATTCAAACATTGGACCTAAAAGAAAGTTAATAAATTTTTTCTCAATATTTTTATTGAGTTCCTAACGAAACAAATAAGCACATAGAAACGACTAAAGAAAACATGAAACAATAATTTGTATTTATAACGATGATAAAACGTATGAAAAAAAACCTTCCACCAAGGTCCAAATTTCAAGGAGGTTGTAGTTGATCTTAATGGTTTTATTATACAGAAGATTGTAAATATTACAAGAAAAAAAAATTATAATATATTTTTAAAGTATTTCCTTCTTGTTAAATACATCTTACTTTATTTAAGCACTTTAAAAAAAGGCATTTTTAATCCCATATTAAATTATTAATTTGACAGTCAGATCGACTGGCGCAGTGGTGCGAGTACTCGCCTTGCTAGCAGAGGTCCCGGATTTGATCACCGGTAGGAAGAATTTAGGAAATAATATTTTCTAATTTGTCTGAGTCTGGTCTGGTGGGAAGCTTCGGCCGTGGCTAGTTACCACCCTACCAGCAAAGACGCACCGCCAAAACAAAACGCGCTTCCATCTTAGATTGTATCATCACTTACCATCAGATGAGAGCACAGATAAGCGCTAAACTGTCAGCTATAAAAATAAAAAAATTGCATTTAGTTTCGTCCACCATGGCCGATTTTATTGAAAATACGTTTATTTTTTATTTCAATACGTTTGGACATGTAATAAACAATGATGTAAGTACTTTCAATAACAATAACTAATGCCATGTAGCACGAAGCTTCTTATATATATACAAACATACAAGAGATATCGAGGTATGTATTGACTTATCACGATATCTCCGGAACTATAAGGCGTAGAGACTTGAAATTTGGCAGGAATATTCCTTTTGCCGAGTTTCTTATTTGTAAAACAATTTGCCTGAATTAATGAAATTGCTACACAAAAAACATTCCACGCAGACGAAGTCGCGGGATCAGCTAATTTATTATATACGATCAAACATTTTAACCTTATACGTGAACTATCACATAGATAACGCTGTACAATTTTTCGTTTTACACTTTATTATCATCAAGCTTCATCCCCCTATAACTATAAACAAAATTTTAGAAGTTGAATATTTCTTGTTCAAATTACAATCGTTAATAAAATACTTTTTGTTCATTGGGAAGTAATAGTTGAAATTGAAAAATTTCTTACAGCTAAAACGTAATGAAAAACTTATCTAAACTAATATTATGAAGGAAACATTTGTGTTTTTGTATGTATGTTTGTAACGTTTTCACAAAAAAGTACTGGACCAATCAATATTTGTTTTCACCATTAGAGAGCTGCATTTTCACTGAGCGACATAAGCTTTATTACATTCTTAAAAAAGCTTATGCATAAATGTAACCCAAAGTGTGAAACAAAAATCTGTTATCGCGTGCGTTGCGGAAATTATTGATGGTAGAACAAACAAATGTTCTATAATATAATAGAACGTATTAATATCCACAAAAAAGTCAACGATACCATATGTCCAACTACTGTAGTTATGCCACTGTAACTACTTTTGTAAGTTAATAGGAGTACCGAAAATAATCAAACCATATTATTCACACCGCTGTGTTAAAAATGATATTTTATTAAAGACCTTTTCAATACCTGTAAAATACTTTTTATATTATTAAAATAGGACATTTCATTCAAAGGTTATAATGAATTTGAAATTCTTTCTAATGCCACGAGATCGGAATCTACTCGTGCGTGGGTGAAACCGCAGGGCATGGCTATTCATTTATAATTAAAATAATCCTAGCACTTTAACACTAATTGTTAATTCAATGTGACCCCCTAATTAAACAATCTGGGGTCACTTTGAGGCGTCAGTCATTTTGTAACGTTTTTTATATGTCGGGTGTCATGAGTATCTGCTACATCATTTTGTAATACGAAGCTTGGAAAAGACTAGCTATTAAACATTGAGAAAGATCTCCGTGTTACATAATATGCAATCGTACGCCAGTTCTGAGAATTAACACACTTAATTTCACTATACAGGCGAATTCAGTTCTTAAAGTTATTGTAATATAATTTATATTTGCATAGACTTACTTTGCGAAGTAATGTTATAAGAAAAGTAAACAGAGTTGGTAAACCTTTCGAGTGCTGTTTGTACATTATATTTGTGAGCAAAATTTAAGTGTCCAGCTAAGAATAGAAAATTACTATAATGTATTTATTTTCATACTCGCATTTCGATATGAGACCAAGATCAGGGTAGAATTTATTGAATTCGAATAATTTAATCAGGAATATATTTTAGTGAAGAAGACCGTAACCCGGTAGTCTCTCAAAGACGTATAAGCAGTTCTTAGAAAATGTCTCGGAAAAGTCGACCTTTGTTGTCACAAAGTTTAAGATAAAAAGAAGTACACCCCATTACCTATAACCTTAGATATCTTATGTTTAGAAAAAGTAAATAACATAAAAAAATCCATATTGCACGAATTTCTTAACCTACATTAGATGACGCTAAAAACATTTTTGCAAAAACAAGTTAATTAAAAATTTGAACAAGTAAGATATAAGAAGAGTAATAGTAGAAATTGGAAGAAAAGACATTCATTTCCAATAGCTGTACACAAAGAGTGTTGTTTGTTTTAAGAAGGTTATCACGCTACTCGTTTATTGTAGCAAATAAAGAAATAATATTCATAATTAAGAAATATTTCCTTGAAATCTGTTTTCGGCTTTGATGTATATACTTTCTATTTAAAGGGTAATTATTTTTAAGATATAGCATTCGGCAATTATAAACTATCCTTAGTAAGAGTTAATAACCCCTGCCTTATTGGATGTATACGTTAAGAAGTAACGGGTTTTCTGTATAACAATAATAAACGGTAATAGTAAGCGTTTATTGCAGTTTCAAATACTCATTGTTTACGCATTTTCATATGAAGTTTTAACCAGTGTATGCATGATTTTTTAATGCTGACCCGTTGAAGCTTAACTTTAATCACACCTGAAGTGACAATGTAGCCTGAGATAGAACTTGGTAAGAGGTAGTTTTCCCCTATATTTTGTACACAGACTTCACTGGTATTGTGGTAAAGAGCCACTTCCGCTGTGTGGTAAAGACTCAAACAAATTAGAAAATGTAGATTCCTAAAATTGTCCTACCCGGAGTCGCACTCATGTCCTCGTCAGAATGTGTATATTAATATTAAAATAGATTTATAAACACACACAATACAAATTGTTTAAAAATATTCCTTAAAGAGACGATCAGAACCCAGAATATAAATATTTATTATCTTGTATAATAAAGTATCATTATGTCCTCGGTTAATTTTCTGTAATTACTTACAGTTTCTTGTGTCACTATTCTTTCAAAGCAGCGTTATTTATTCATTAGATCGCCACCTCTTATCTTGTGTAGGTTATAGAGCTATAAGTGTTCATTAAAAGTCTTTAAACACGACCACAATGTTACGCAAATATTTTGATCGTATCAGGTATTGAGGTGTTGCAGTAAGTAGTTAAACTTGTCCTCCACCATGTTTCAATTTCATGTTCTGAAAACTACATCTATACTATTCTTACAAAGTTCAAGTAAGGAGTAGAATAAAAGGAGGTAGATTAATTACTAACAGGGAGGCTCGATAGCTTGATGAGACTACATATGTAAAGAATACTTTGAATGTGATTTTGTTTTTCAAAAAGTGAACGGATAATTAATGAAACGCCTACCTGCCATGAGTGTGATGCAACAGTGCAGCACACTCTGGCAGAATGCCCGGCGTGGGACCCCAGCGGCATCTATTGACGTCGTTGGTCGGAGGAAACCTTTCGCTGGAGGGCATAGTTGGCGCAATGCTCACTGGTGATAGGGGGTGGAGGGCAGTGGCCTCCTTCTGTGAAAGTGTTATTTCGCTGAAGGAGGCACATGAGAGGCGTAGGGAGAACGTCGTGGACGCTCCTTTACTTCGGCGCAGGAGGTTGGGAGGTAAGACACGTAGATTTGCGCTTCTCCTTCCTCCTTCTTAGCTTGCGTCTACCGATCTTCTCGTACTCCACAAAAGGATGCGGAGGATATCGCTTGGTTTTAGTGGGTATTCTGGTTTACCAGCAAGTCCCAAATTCCCGATAACCGATAAGACTTTACTCTATTCTGGGTGCATAAAGGCATTTCCCAGCGTAAAAAAATACAAAGTTGACGTCATAGAAAAAAAACTGTTATATATATTTTATACTCGTTAGTATCATTCATACACGTACGTAACATCAGCGTTAATTTAAATAAAATTTATTTAAATTAACTAACAAATTAAGATGATCATATCTGATTATCTCTGTTTAATTAAGATTTTATGAACATTATAGAGGCGCGTTTTATATAAGGACCGTAAAAAGAATGCATAATTTTGATGTTATTCAATCACCGTGGTCACCGCTTAGTTCCTGATTCTATAAAGTAAATATGGGGCAATTTATTATTCATCGCTTCTAATTGTCAATCTAAGCCATTTTTAAATACACTTGAACATACAGACACAGTTGCATCAAAATAGGTCCAGCATTTCCGTCACTAAACATTCGTACAGATATACATAATTTCGGAAAAATTAAACTATTTAAGAGTTAATAAATTTCGAGGCTCTATCCACTTGGTTTTAGGATCCACGTGTTTTAAAATGATAACATTTTATAATAGATCTTATAATTATTAGCGTAGAACCGATTATAGATTGTGTAAGTAAAGTTCAATGCACTAGGTTCAAATAGGTCCCCGATCACGTATAACATCTGCACAGGTATGTTGAAGAAACTTAATGCTGGGTGACAATTACGTATAAGCTTTTGTAGGACACTATCATGCCGTAAAATTTATTAATTAAATAAAGTAAAAAAGGAAGAGAACTTACTAAATAAAACTGAGATTTGTATAGCGTGCTTTGCCAAAGTACGACACTATCTTAAAGGCCATTGAAATGTTACGTGAGCTTTATTTTTGTAGTAAGGTAGTTAGTGTAGGTAGGGATTTAATATAATTTTAAAAAAGTATCATAAAAATAAGGTAAACATTTCGTTTTCACCGGATTCTCATGAGCATTGATGAACCCGGTCAACTTTAGAGCGCTGTAACAGTTTTTTAATTGAATGAACTTAAAAAAGATTATAGATCAAAATTTTCCTCGAAAGACCCTCTACAAGATTGGTCTGAGATATTTATTTTAGTAAAATGTATGAAAAAAAATATAGAGCAAAAATAAATAGAAATTTTCTCACTTTTTTGCTTATAACTTCTTTAATTTTAAAATAAGGCCAAAAAATATAGGAACATATTTGTAGGCAAAGCGATTTGCTATAAATTCTGTGGTTATGATTTTTTTAGGATGCATAGTTTTCAAAATATGGCGAAAAAGGTGTTTGCACCCCTTTTTTCAAGCCTTCGAACAGTGCGTGTTGCCAGTGCTTCCCTACGGCTCGGAAACGTGGTCGCTGACTATAGGCCTCATACGACAGCTCAGAGTCACTCAGCGTGCGATGGACCGGTCTATACTCGGAGTTTCTCGACGCGATCAAATTAGAAATGAGGAGATCCGTAGTAGAACTAAAGTCACCGACATAGCCCTACGAATAGCGAACCTGAAGTGGCAATGAGCGGGGCATAGAGTCCGACGAACCGATGGGCGTTGGGGACTGAAGGTGCTCGAATGCCGACCCCGCATCGGACGACGCAGTGTAGGAAGACCCCCCACAAGGTGGACCGACGATATAAGAAGGGTCGCCGGTAGCCGCTGGAGTTAGGCGGCGCAAGATCGGGCCTTGTGGGCATCATTTCGTGAGACCTATGTCCAGCAGTGGACCATCCGTTGAAGCGATGACGACGACCCCTTTTTCCAAGATGGCAGCCGGGGACAATGGCGGTAACCCCACAGACTTGGGGTTAAGCATCTATTGACCCCCACACATGTCCTAAAAATAAAATCGCTTCCACTAAAAAATGCAATATTAAGTCCTTCATTTGTAACATTTCAATGGACTTTTTAACTTCGTATCGGGTTAAGTGTTATGTTCAATAAAATCTTACGTTATAATAATATCAGAGGACGTGTTTTTCTTATTATTAGTGTGTATTTCAATATATGAGTTATATCAATAATATACACTATTAGTTCTTAGTTTAAATCCGTTCTACGATATTTTTTTAGTCAACAAAGAATTACAGTTATCTTTAATTGATACAGAAGCGATAGGCCTTCTTAAAGGTATAATATCTCTAATAACATTTATGAGAATGACTACTATCTCTCTAATTTGATTAAAGAGTTTTGCTGACTTTTATAGTACTTACTAGTTTGATGTATGCAAAATTAGTAGAAAATGGTCTATAGCGTAACTTTTACATGGTGTTCCTACTGATGGATTGCTATTTGCGACTGAATAAGCAGTATGAATTAACAATTGATTCGGAACGTGGATCTTATAATAAAATTCACAAGTGGCATTTACAGTAGAACTTGTAAAACGTGAAACGGCACTAGTGATTCACTGCTGGTGACGGTTTGTAATTGACTCGTACTGTAAAACGTAAACTCATTTCTAACCTAGATTTTATATTATAAATATATAGGAGAGATATAACAAAAGATAAGCTTACAAATTAAAACAATTTTTGAATCAAATAAAAAAAAATACTCATAAAAAAGGGCCAAAAGGTTTGCATTGTCAAATATTCCTTTCATTTATCATTGTCTCGCAAACTCACAAACATTTAAATAACTAGAAATCGTGTAACAATGGCGTGCATTTTCACTTTTATAACATTTTGTGGGTAGACTTTGCGGAGAAGCATTTTTATAATGAATTCATATGTAAAACTAAAAGCAATGGGCTAATAGATCACATTTATTTTTATATAATTACTAGAAGCCCTGGCCATTGGCTAAGGTTTTTAATAGACAAATAATTTGCATATAGTCGCAATAAAATAATATTGCTACTATACTTTAAGATGTAAGTTATCCTATCTATCAAGTTGGATCAAGCTGCGAAGATGTGTTCATGTGATTTTACCCCTGCAATCCGGGGCCTCCTTTATATGTAGATGCCATTTTCATACAGAAAAGTTTTTGATACTTTTACGTCGTTTAAAGTTACTCCTCTTAATTCGTCAGCGACAGTTATATAACATAAAAAAACAAATTCGACTAAGTGGTTTCACTAAATTCACATATTTATTGCCATAAGAAATTTCAGTTTTGAGGTTACACTGACGTAAACAAATTATTTGCAATATTTTCCTCTTGCGTGAGCTTTGTCGTGTTTAATGACGTCTCTCTCTCCACATATTCATATAATTTATTGCAAACTTTGCACATGAAAACTTGCTTTACGAGTTAAGCTAAAGATTGTACAGCGTACTTTGTTCAGACTGAACTGACGTAATTATGACAAAGTATTTGCGAAATAAAATTATTTTCTTAAGCATAAGTCTCTTATACACTTATATAATTTTATAAATAAATATATGTATAAAAAATTTCGTTACTGTGTTTGATCGTGATTAATTACGAGACTACTCAAACGATTTTGACGATTTATTTTCCATTTTTCTGAGTTTTTTTTCAACTTAGTTTATAGCATTGGACTTTTTAAAGTATAATAATAAATATTATTAAGTTCTGGTTCTAGACATGGTGCCGTACTTTAATTCCCATATTTAAATGTAAGCAGATGAAGTTGAGCGGGTCTGCTAGTATATATAGATTATTAAGCAATATTATATTATAAATTTACACTAGATTTTATTGTGCTGTAATAACAATGTCAGAAGCACATTATAGTAGTCTTTGTTAATATATTTTAACTGCCCAATGACCTGATTAAGTCACTCATGACATTGGAACCGTATAATTACACTTATCTACACTATTGAGTTATAGCATGCCAACTTACACCATCATTATAAGTATTATATATTAATCTAATAAAAGTACACACAATACATTTATTTTTAATGCACCCAGATTTTGATTGCCTTTAACAATTGTAGAAATAAAAACTTCTAAATGATTGAAGACATATTTTTGAAGTTTTTTAGTTATTTTGAGTCTCAGACCATGATCTTAATAGCAAAACGTGACGTCACGTCATTTTATTGCCTTCCTAATGAAACGGTTTGGGGCGAATCAGTTGGTTTCCAAGTGTATAACGGACATAGGTTATTTCTATTACAAATTCTCACTATTTTTCCGTCTTGTCTTATTAATGTGTCATAATGATAATTGTGATTTTTGTATTTTATATTTAATGTCAATGGATATTGATGATACAATTGCATTTCTATGTTTATAATAACATGAATAAAACAGAGTAACTATTGAGTTTCTTACCGGTTTGTTTATAGTAGTAAATATATTCCGAACCGGTGGTAGAGTCATTGTCAAGAAGTTTATTGAGTTTAATGAATATTTGTTTGGGTACTCTTTTATTATGAAGTCCTATTCAAAAATAGATAAAATTATGAGCATATAACTAATTTACTGATTATTTTTCTTTCCTGACGCGCTAACCTGGAAAGAGGTAATTTACTTCGTGGTTTCTATACAATATCGTAGCAGAACGCAAATGTTATTCTTAGCGGCATGTCTTTGTTGGTATCTTGTTACAACCAAAGTCTCCCACCAGTCAATCTTTATACCATCTCCAGTTTAGATGGGTAATATCTGTGAGAGATTTGCTGTCACAGCTGACATTATTTATTTCTGTACAAAAAGCTTACGTCTACTATATACTTCCGTAAAAACTTGAACGATCATAAGCAGACGTGCAATCGAGATAAATAAATAAGATAATTACGAGTCAAGACCTGAGTTATGACTGTTATATAAGTCCAGAGACGATCTAGGTGCCCTAGACGCGCCATTGCACAACGTCACAGTTAGGTTCCGTTCCGTATCGTTTCCTCTGACTGCACACGGATGCGAGATATCATTATGAATTTAATATTGCACATATTTTAATGCAATACAATAAACGCTAGTTAGGTTTAAAGACATTTATTCTCAAAAGAATACAGAATTCACTTAATGAGAAATTAACAAATAAACAATAAAAGTATACGTACGTTATGTGTGATACAGAGGAAATCTTAAAAGTAGGGGAGCAAATCTTATTTAAACAATTAGATATTTAAATGGCGTGTTTACCAAGCATTTTGACAACATGTGTTGAGTTTTTTAATTTAATTCCAATATATTTAATTTTACACATGCACGCTCACACATACATAAATACACACAACTACTAATATAATTTTATACGTTATGTTTTAGTTTTAAATTAAGTTTTCATTTAAAATTTTACCTTGAATAACTAGACTAGGAATAAATTGTAAACTTGGGAAGACACTGACCCCTAAGTCACGGGCTTACCTAGTTTAGGGGTCCAGGGTATTTTAATTCTGTATCATTCTTTTTATCCCCAAATAAATAAAGTTATTATTATTCACGAAAAGCTTCCCATAAATGAAGGTTTTCACACAATATTTCGTAAAAATTAATCAAGCACCTAATTTTCATAACGGTAACCTGAAGGTTTAAGGTTAAAGGAAACTCGACAAACTTTGGACAATTGCTAATATAATAAGTTTTTATATATACATAATTGACATACAATAACACCATATTAATGAAGCAAACTTTCCCCCTAGCACCCTAATCAATTATTCCGCTATAGCAAATGGAGTGTGATAACGAAGTTTTCTACCGATGCGCGCTATATGTTCCTATGTATTATGCGCTTTCTCTGTAATTGTGAACAATTTACTACACCATCAGAATAAGTATACAGAAGAGTTATGTAACAGAAATAGTACTTTATCAGCAAACAGTTGATAGATACAACTCTTGTCATAAAAGGGTTAAAACCGCCTTCCTTTTCTTTGTTTATATAGATATAAAAATCTTGTGTCAGTGTTTGTATCAACTCATTATATGTAAACCATAACTATTCATACATTTTGCAGGTAAATACGATGTGTTCAAACCCATGTTGCCTCTGAATTTTGTTGTTATTTTATCAGACAAAGATGACAAAAAAAGCGAATTAATTAACTTCCTCTTTTAGGCTTACATTTAACTTTATGTATTACATATACGTGAGCAATAAAGGACTATATCTATTCATCTATCATATTCACGTGGCCATGAAAATTTTCCACGTGATCATGAACACAAAGTTTGAAACCATTTGCCTTATACGTACATGAGTGTATAAAAACTAGACCGCAAATGTGTGCCGATCGCTTTCACTGGCCGATGACATTGTCTCCACTTTCAATTTTACACATATCAAAGAGATAATGTTGAGAAAAAGCGAACATTCAAAGAATTCGAACTTACTTATTGTATGAATGATTTTAATAAAAAGATATCTGAGTTTATTGTGGATTCTTCACAGGCATGAAGGAAGCCCCGTACCATTACATTTTTAGTCGTTCTTTAATATCTTCATCAGTCGTAACTGTCAATGATTGTATATAATGACACAAAAGTGTCAACACAGTTTTTGTCTTATATAGTAATAGAAAAACCCTGCGGTGTCACCCGCGTAGATACCGATCTCGTGGCAGTGTAATGTCGGACTATAGACTTTTTTATATTTGGTTCGTTAAACGAGTGTAATCTATTTGTAAGTAAATACATTTGAACTTGCCATAGATCTCACCTTCTAGAAACGAACACGGCTTGCTTAAACCATAAGAATAACCTAATATTAAAGAAAAGCTATGAAACTATAAAAAAAACAGTAAAAAGAAAAAAAGAACTAATGAAATAAAAAATAAAAAAAGGTGAGGCAAAACTAGACTAACTTACTCCTAAGGGAATATCTAAATCATGCACAGAACTAGAAAAGATGTCGCAATCTTGTTAACAAAAAAGTTTTATTTCACTTAGTTTTTAATTACTTTCTGTTACATTATTAGATACAGACTACTTACTTACTTTCTGTTACATTCATAATGTGATCAATATACAGATTTTACTTTACAACGAATATATATCTAAGTAATACATTTTTAAATTCGTATATATAATACAAACAAAAACTCAGAACTTCCCTACGTTTGACACTCTAGAGTTCGACTCGGGATACATTATTTTCTTTAGATTAAGATTTTAAATTTCGTTATATCTTTTGAAAGGTAAGCCCAATTTTAATGATTTAAAAGTCGTTTTACAATCATAGAAACACTCTTTACTAAAAATATTATTTAATTGGATACGGATTAATACCGAGGTATGAATAGTTTGATTATTGTCGGCAATTTTATTAACTTTTAAAATGCAAAAAAGTAGTTCTAATGGTATAACTAAAGCAAATGGATATATGGTACCACTGACTTTCTTAAAGATATAAATACGTTCTATAATATTGTAGAACATTTTTTGTTCTATCTATATTTGCATAATATTCTATCTATCTATTGTAATAGTTGGCTACTAGTAGACAATTTTTTTCACACCTTGGATTATAGTAATGCGTTTTTCTTAGGGATCCCTCTTTATAATAGAAGGAAAGTAATATAGCGTATGTAACTCAGTGAAAATGCAGTTTTCTAATGGTGAAAAAAATTTTCAAATCGATCCTGTACTTTTTGTGTGATAGCGTTAAGAACATACATACATACTTACATACAAAAATACAAATGTTTCCTCTGTATAATATTAGTTTAGATATAGATTATAACTTTTATTATTAGTATGAAGTATGACAACACATTATTATGACTGTAAAATAGATAATCACTTGCTTTAATAATACACGTAGTAATAACTACCACCACATGAACTTGAACTCAAGTTCTAATTACACCACTAGCTTAAAAAACTGCTTCCGCATTGCAATAATAAATCAACATGTTATTTTTTTCGTATATGTAAAAATAAAAGGCTATTCAGAAGTGTAAAAGGTCAAGAGCGTTATGGATTTTGCAGGAAAACTGCGAAATATATTTATGGGAAATTGTATCAAAGCTAAATATTTGTTCACAGCTAGTACCTACATATTTATATGTTTTCTGATTAAAATTCAATGGTTTTGAATCATATATTTCATTTTAAATCTCATTTCATAATAACCTCTCCTTCTGTTTAACCGAAAGTGGAATAACCCAATCAATATTACCAAACCAGCTATAGACAAATACCGAAATCGTTCTTATATTCCAATGCTATGTTTTTCTAATTCATAAAGAAACCACATTTTATAAAAACATATATCTATTTGAAAAAGATTTACGAAGAAGTAGGCCTAACTGGGTTTTCGACTGATCTAGATGGGGTAGCTTTGACTAGTCATTATTATTTCATTATCTCTTAACTGAAAGACCAAGGTTCGGGTATTTTTCACTGGTCTCTTAGACGAAGACGAAAGAAGGGTTGAATGCAGATGGAGGAAGTTCGGAAACTGCCTTCCTAACAATGACGGATAGAAAAAGCATAAGGCAGAACCTCCCGCTTCGATTTCTGTGTATTTTTAAAAGATATAACGATCTTATCGTTCATTGTCGCAATGGCGAGCGAGCGATAATATTTACTGAGAATTTCTTAACAGAAAACCCAGACTATATTTTGTACTGATCCGACTCTGGGATCTTATGATCTATACCTAAACAAGCTGACCCATAAGGCTTTTAGAACGCTAGACAAAATATTTTATACACGTTGAATTACGACAACAATATTGCATCTCGGTAGAAAAGATAAGATAATTAAGAAACCTGATACAAGAACTTCACGACCTTTGAAATTATAAAACCTGTTTAGATATAGCAAGGAAGAATTAATATACAAAAAATCTCTTAACCTTTTAATATGGGTATTTACAAATTGCGTAATAGATAATTAACTAAGCTTAGCTCTGGGATATAGGTGTATCAGAGGACTAAGAGTGTAAAAAAATTTAGTTGTTTAGTTTGAACAGTTCAAAAACACGGAATTGATAAACTTTGAGTGAACGACTATATTCGTATATTCTAAAAATATATATAAGAATGTACTCTTACTATGTTATGTAACGGAAAGAAGAAAAAAAATAAGGTGAATCTGTTCAACACGCAAATTTCTCACAATTCCTATTATAAGATCACACTGTCCCTATATAATATAGGTACACTATTTAAAGTCTAGACTTTTAATAGACTCTAAAACCTCTTGAGCATTATTTATTTCTTATGCCCCAGAAACACCATTGTAATGAAAAAAATACATTCTTTTATGTTGATATTATGCACGGCAAAATGGATGTTTTTAAGATAATTACTTTGTTCTTTTCTTTGTGTTAAACTGTTTTTCCTTATTCTTTTTAATTGAATTTTATTTTACATAAAATAACTCTAATATAGTATAGATATGTATATGTATTAGTAATTAGTGGAAACTTGATTTTCGTGTATTTATTTGTAATGTAGTTTTAAGAATAATAATAATTAAAAAAAATAAAAGTGCGTGCGTACAAAGTGCACATGTCAGAAGTGAAACTTTTTTGGCAAACTCATTTATAAGTTGTGTTTATATTTATACAAATGTAAAACTTTAGATTTCCGAGACTTAGAGGGAGGAGAAAAGGGAGATATGTTAGGTATTTAAATGTCATTAAAATATTAAGTGTCGAAAATTAATACAAGTAATTTAATGAAATCTGAAATGACGATTTGTAAATAAAAAGGTCATGAGTTTTTGGCAATATTATTCATTGTTAATTAAATGTTGTTTCTGAATTTAAAATTTAGAAAAGAGAATTTATGAAATATTTTATAAAAAATAGTATATTAAATTATGTATATAAATTAAAATGCCATAAGTTATTTGTAAATATTAAAACTACCTAACCTTCAAAACCAATTAGCATAAAAAACGCTGCACATCTTCGTGACACTAATAACGCGTTTCATCCGAAAAAATGTAGCCTCATGCGTCTAACTTCCCACTGCTTGGCAGAGGCCTCCTCATTCATAGGAGTGAAGATATTAGAGCAAATACGAAGACGGTGCACCGGGTACGGGTTGGCAGTCCACACATACCCCTGAATAATTCTTGGGATATGCAGGTTTCATCACGATGATTTTCTTTACCGAAAAGCATAATGCTGAATAGAAAAGAACACCCTAAGTTTTTACCATGTCAGAAATAAAAAAAAACTTCTTAATAGTTCAATCCGGATTTTACAACGATACCTACGACTGTCTTCTATAATAGCTAGAATCTTAAGAAAAGAAGCAAATTATAGGTATTTTTTGCATCCATATATATCATTGTCTTGATTGTCGCAATTGTTACACGCTCGTTATCATAATTAATACATATATACTTCCCTCTTCTAAGAGTCGTAAGTAGTTTTGCGATTATATACTCATAATTGCATACTATTATCTTGTTGTATTACACGATATTACGTACAAAGCAAAGGCAAATAGGATTATTGCATTATATTTGAATCCTACTAAATTGATTGATTGATTGATTGAAACATCGAGTAATCCAAAAATTTAAGCTTAAAAATTTGTGATTATCAATCAGATATTGTTCTTTATACATGCTAAGAGGACTATCTTCTATATATATATATATATATATATATATATATTTTAGACATGATATTGTAGGTAACAAGAATGATTAAAAGGATGTAATAAATGTGGAAATTAATGCTCAAAGGGTAATGCAAAATGACAAGGTACTACGAATACACTTCAGCCTTACAAAATAGTTTTAAACACGTTGTAGCTTCGTCTTGTCGTCATAGGCATTCGTAGGACCTTGTAGGTTGGGCGTAAAAAATTATCAAATTAACTGAAGTCTACGTTTTGAAACGAAATTTACACAACAAATTACATATGCAGATTATATGAAATCGCAATTGGTACATATTCGTATCAAGGACTCATTTATATCATGTTGCAAACTTGAGTGTTATATTAGATAGATAGCATCACGCCTCATTCCCATAGGGGTGAGCAGGGGCCACGTCCTTCCATTTGCCACGATCCTTGCATATCTCCTTCGCTTCTTTCATTCTCATTAAACCTTTCATACAAGTTCGTCGGTTTAGGGTACTCTTGATCTGATCATTATTTAAAATGTCCTGGATTTGGTCCAGGAATATAAGATAAAAGTAATTTTATAAAATCATCGATTACAGAGAAATTGTGTCTTAGTAATTAAAATATAGTAATATGGACGTCAAATTCAAAGGGCAACGTTTTATTTATCGCATGTTTCGATATAAAAACTTAAATTTATTTTAATATTTTTTTGGGATAACTTTATTTAAATATCATTTCATTTAGTTTGTTAGAAAAAAATAGGCAAATTAATAGTATTGCCTTGGCGAAATCTATGATTATAGAAATATTATAAGATAGTCTTTGACAATAGCTCCTTAATAATGTTCTAACTTGTTACCAATAGTTCAAATAAATAGATGATTCTCATTAATATAACACACTGATGTTGAAACTGTTAAAATGGTGTATTTCGCTTATTTTCAGAGCATTATGCCGTAAGCATATTATATACTAGCTCAACCTGCCGACTTCATCTGCGTGGAATATTTTTTGGGTAGCAATTTCATTAATTTAGGCTAATTGTTTTACAAATAAGAAACATGAACTCTACTCGGCAAAAGGAATATTTCTACAAAATTTCAAGTCTCTACGGCTTATGTTTCCAGAGGCATCGTGATGAGTCAAGAGATACCTGGATATCTCTTATATATATAGATTACAAAATAGAGCAATACGTGCCATATATCAAATGGGATCGCACGTATCCTAAAGAGAAGAATTCCAAGAAACATCAATAAAATATAGTAAAAAAGCGAAATACACAATTTTAATACAAGAAATAAAAACAAACTTGTAATGCCTTATTTTAAAGTCAGGAAGGGTCATAAATCATTTGTTGGGTTGAGCATACGCATTTTTAATAAACTACTTGAATCACTTTTGGGTTTGCCTCTACATCCATCATAATACAAAAGGCATATTATAATATAGAAGATTATTTAAGTGACAAAGATGTTTGGAATTAATTCCAGTTGCACATGAAAGCTAAACACATGTTTAAAGGAATAATCGTTAAGTTTCTTGCCGATTTCTTCTCAGCGGACTCAACTTTATGAACCGGTGGTAGATTTGTTACCAACGGACAGACCAATGACGATTTAAAAGTGCTTTTTAAGGCTACTAGAATATACAATATTTTGATTTTAGAATAAACAATAAACAATTTTGTACAAATACTTGTAATTAATTTAAAATGAAATCCATGCACTCACCAACATTGGTATATTGGGTACCACAACGGAGTCATCATCAGGGCCCGCGCTGAGCTCGGGTACAAAGGTGTAGAATCTTTTATAGTGAAACGACAATGTGCCGTTTTCGTTGTCCGTAATGTTCACCTTCTCCCATTCTTCTCTGTGGATAAAAAACACAGTATTTTTTTATATATACTCATAGTTAGATACAATTAACACTCATGAGTTTTTTTGAAATGAAACTTCTTTAGACGCATGTGAGTAAAATTTTTACGGTTGAAACGCATGATTAGCGTCACGAAGATGTGCAACATTTTTTATGCTAATTCGTTTGAAGGTTAGGTAGTTTTAATATTTACCAATAACATGTGGCATAAAATTTGTCACTTACCATTTAATAATTTCAAATACTATTTTTCATAAAATATAAAATTAAAATATTTCATATCTTTACTAAATTTTAAATTCAAAAACAAAATTTTATTATTAAATTCTAATAGACAAAAACACGTGGCATTTTTATTTACAATTCGTCATTTGAAATTTCAATAAATTATTATCGACATTCTAAATATTTTAATGACAATTTCCTTTCTTCCCTTCCTCTGAGTCTCGGAAATGTAGTGTTAGATTTGTATAAATATAAACAAGAATTAAAAATTAGTTTGCCAAAGAAGCTTAAATTCTGACATGTGTACTTTGTACGCACGCACTTGTAATTTTTTTTATTGCTGATAAATTAGCGCTTGACTGTGATCACATCTGATGGTAAATGATGATACAATCTAAGCTGGAAGCGCCCTAATCTGTTAAGAGGCAATTTACCTCTTATGGTTTCTATAGTGTCGTACCGGAACACCTCTTTGCTTGGCGGTACGTTTTAGCTGGTAGGGTGGGAACTAGAAAATGCAATTTCCTAAAACCGCCTTACTGAAATTGAACCCGGTACTTCTGCTAGAATAAATGATGTTTTATTTTTAAACTAGCTACTGTTTTGCATTGATCTCACAAAACGGTTATACGAGATAACTTCTTTTAAAAAGCTAACATGCTTAGCAAAAAATATGAGGAAAAAGATTTTTTTTTGCGCTGAATTATAAAATAAATTATGTACCCACAAATTATTGTGTAAATTATTGCAGCCTAAAATTTGTAATTGGTATATTTTCCTTAATATAAACGAGTACATTTTCCTTAATATAAAATAAATCGTATCTATAGATACCTATAATTCTTCTAACGTCTTACTTCGATTAAAAATTAAATATACCTTTGACGGCCTCGATGGCGGAATGGTAAGAATATTCGATTCATAAGCAGAAGTCCCGCGTTAGATTCCCAGTAGGACAAATTAAAGGCTAAATTTCCTCAATAAATTAGTTTTATATATGTTTTAGTCTTTTATGTTCATTTATCTATTGTGTTGTAATTGTATGTATATTGTTATGGTCGCACCACTTGCTTTCTATTAGTGACAGTTTCCTTTGCTCAAAGGTTTCCTTTTGCAATAAGATCGCCTTTGCATGCTGTGGTTTCGTAATGATTATAGGTTTTCCTTATTTTTGACGTGAAACTATTTAAGGAGCATGAGGGTAAAATTTTTACGGGCGATACGCGTGATTAACGTCACGAAGATGTGCAGCGTTTTTATGCAAATTCGTTTAGTTCGAAGGTAAGGTAGTTTTAATATTTACAAATAACATATGGCATTTTAATTTGCCACCAGTCATTTAATAATTTGAAATACTATTTTTCATAAAATATAAAATGAAAATATTTCATATCTTTCTAAGTTTTAAATTCAAAAACAAAATTGTAGTATTGACAAAAAACACGTGGCATTTTTACTTTCAATTCTTCATTTGATTTTTCAATAAATTATGTAAAATTTTCGACATTAATAATTTTAGAAACAATTAAAATTCATTAAATTCTTAACATATCCTTCCTTCCTTTTTTCGTTTAGATTTGTAGAAACATAAACTAGACTTAAAAATTAGTGTGCAAAAGAAGTTTCACTTCTGACATTTGTAATTTTTACAAACGCACTTTTAATTTCATCTGTATCATTTATTAATGTGTGTCATTTATTAATCTTATATAGATTGCAATGTCACATGACACATTCAGAAAAAAAAACTCGCAGTGAGACAGCGTTGTTTATGTTGTCTGTGCCCTATACACGTTTTTCCTATGAGGAGTCCCGTGTACGGGACACCTCATAGGAAAAACGTGTATAGGCAGTGGGACATTAATAGGCTGATGATTATTTACCTTTTCGGATAGTATTTACATAACAACTAGCAGCATCTTTAAACAACTGTAATAACTAGATGTCAAGGTTCAATGCGAAAAGGAAAACGCCATGTCCTTTTGCGTATAAGGTTTTGTAACGGAGAAGATTATCGTATGACACGCGATGTTGCATGACATATAATACGCAACTAAGTGATAAAAATATTCATTCGTGTAAGGTTGTTTTATATAATTACAAGTTGCTAACTCTATGTTTAGAAGGACCAGATAAACAGTAATTATAAGAATTAATTTTGTCACTTATAAATTTTGTTTTCCCCGTTTATCATATACAATTGATTAGAAAAGATTCTTACAAGCCTTTTCCTGCTTTTGTAAAAAGAATGCACAACAAAAACTCAGTCGTCATTATTTCACAATTTAAATAATTACGAAACAGTTTATATCGTTAAGCTAAACTTTTTAAATTAATTTCTAATTGTTTTCGTTATAGAAAAAAAAATACGCCATAACAGGACTAATGTGGATTAAAACTGAGTGTCAGAGTAAGAAATAGTGTGATAAGAGAACGTTGTGGTATAAAAGAAGACGTAGTGACTAAAATCGAGAAAGGTATACTTAGATGGTTTGGGCATGTAGAGAGAATGAAAGGAGACTGACAAAAAGGATTTATGAGTTAAGAGTGAATGCAAAAGTTGGAAGGGGAAGACCAAGGCGAACGTTCATGGACCAAATCCAGAACATTTTAAATAAGGGCCAGGTCAAGAGTACTCTAAACCGACGAACTTGTATGAAAGGTTTAATGAGAATGGAAGAAGCGAAGGAGATATGCAAGGATCGTGGCAAGTGGAACGACCTGGACTCTGCATACCCCTATGGGAATGAGGCGTGATGCTATGTATGTATGTAGGACTAATAAATGAATATTAATAAAGATATCCATATAGATGTCTTCTGAGAGTTTGTTATAAAAACTTAAGCTGCATCTATGCATCTATAAACATGTAATATATATGTTATTTTCTTTAATTTACCCTCTGCAAGTTTGAGTACATTATCTTCATCAATATTATCATTATTTTCAAAAAAACCGTTAAACAAATCAAAGACATTCTATATATATTTTCTCTATAACAGAGTCGATTTTAGCGGATAATATAAAAACATTAAGACATTCTTGTTATGACTCACAGGAAAACTAATATTTGACAAACCTTTTTTAGTAGAACTATAGAAAGAGTGAGAATACACTTTATTGTACACCATAAAAAATACACGAAATAGATGCAATAACTTAATCGTATGGTACAAAAAGGCGGCCTTATCGCTAAGTAAAGATTTCTGCAGGCCGACTTAGGGGTTAGGGAAATTTTGTTACGAAAATGAAATGGGTAGGTAGTGTACAAACATATTATAATAAAGTAATACACACACACACACACACACACACACACACACACACACACACACACACACACACACACATATATATTAGTATGTATTACAAAGAGCATAGTTTTATGGGGAATAATATTTAGTTTTTAGTTAGAATAATTATAGTAATTTAGTTTAAGGCTCCGGGACGGCCATACGCATCAACTGTCCGAATCACTAAAACTAAAATGTTTTACTATACAAAAAGTATTTGATATATATAGATAATGGGGGAAAATTGCGAATCGAATCAGTCCTAGTTTTTGCTTAGGTACGTATAAAGTATTACAAATATGCTTGTTCAACCGGTTACCGGCAAAAGACCGCTAATTCAGCGATAAAGCCGCCAATCCGCAAAGTACTTAGACCACATCGTAGTCAATTTGTATGGTATTAAAAAAAAAATATTATGAAATCGTGTTTTCTTAATAAAGATTTAAATTGAAAAAAAAAGGAGTTAAAAAGTACACTTCTTTGGCAAACTAATTTTTAAGTCTTGCTATATTTACACAAATCTAAAGCCTTAGATTTCCGAGACTTCGAGGGAGAGAAAAGAACGATATGATAGGAATTTAATTGTCATTAAAATATTAAGAGTGTCGAAAATTAATACAAATATTTTTTAAAAACTCAAACGATGAATTGTATATAAAAATGCCACGTGTTATTGTCAATGTTAGGAATTGTTAATTAAATTGTTTTTGAATTTGAAATTTAGAAAAGAGAATTTGATGAAATATTTTCATTTTATATTTAAATGACGAGTGGCAAATTAAAATGTCATATGTTATTTGTAAATAGGAAAACTACCTAAGCTTCAAACGAATTAATGTGTAAACAATGTTGTTGTATGGGACATGTAAATTATGAGACGATTACAAGATGACTGACTTTATTTCATAGATATGATGACCGTGTACATATTTATTATAAGGTTACCCACAACATCTCCCTCCTATCCACAACATCTCCCTCTTATATAAATTTTAATATATATATTACATCTTACTATACTTATTATATTATTACTTCTTACTATGTTTATTACATGTATAAACTAAACAGGCTTATTTTATTATAACAAATCAACAATCTTATTACAACAATTTAGTACTTGTACTCGCAAGCAAATCGAACTGGTGGGCGCACAACTCGACCGCTTGTTGTAGTTTTAATATGTGAATGCGGGGACTGTGTCGCCTGAGCAGGATTACCATTTGTATCGCCACATGGTTGAATTGAAGACGAATCGAAATCATCCCACAATAAATCGTTTCTAACAAGTTTTTGCTTAGTCGTACTGTTAGTATTGCCATGATCCGGTACTTTCATTATATGCTGTCGATTACGTCTATAAACGCTGCCATTTTCAGTTTGCAACCAATAAGACCGACTTCCCCGTGCGGGGCGCATTACACGCGATTTAACCCAGACTTTATCCTGCCTCATTCTTACCGGTTCGTTTGTATTAAGTGGAATTAAATTTTTTGACCCCCTGTCGTAATACTTCTTATACTGTGATATTTTTTTAGAGCGAACGTTTGACATATTTTCTTTATTTACTATTTGAGGTTCCAACTGCGATGCTACACAAGGTAGTCGTGTATTTAAGCGTCGACTCATTAACAATTGAGC
>JACTOM010000050.1:1387439-1598249 GCA_015832385.1 Elymnias hypermnestra
CTCACATGCTTGATTGCGCGCGCCGCCGGCTCCGCGCGAGCCGCGCACGCCGCCGCTTGCTCGCTCGCTCGTTCCGCCGCCCGGCACCACGCGATCGCTTCTTCTAAACTCAGCGACGATTTCGATAATAGTTTTTCTCTCATCAGCGGATCTTTTAGACCGCGTATAATTTGAGTCAAAATAAGACTATTTTTTAATATTCCGAATTCACAACTTTGACTCGCTCGCTTTAAAATTCCCACATATTTATCGAATTTAAATTCATTCTGGTAGGTTTCGAAAAACATATGTCTCTCATAATTAACATTTTTCTTCGGGTCGCAGTACTCGTTATATTTGATGCACAACAATTTGTAATCGTATTTATCTCGATCTGTAAAATCGAGCTCCTCTAGAATTTCTCTGCCGTATTGCCCCAAACAATGCATAAATAATCCATACTTTTCTTTATCACTCGCAGCTTCTTTGCCCGTAGCGATTAAGAAATAATCGAAAGAATTCTTCCATTCTTTCCAATTGACGGCCATGTTGCCATCTTGACGCATCGGCGCCGGTTGTTGTATCGCCGCGTAAACATTATCGCCGCGACTTTCATACGCCATTCTGTATTTGTTATTTTCGCCAACTTATATACGATACTATTTTAATATTTAACACACACAAGAGCCACACCTGACACCATGTTGTATGGGACATGTAAATTATGAGACGATTACAAGATGACTGACTTTATTTCATAGATATGATGACCGTGTACATATTTATTATAAGGTTACCCACAACAAATGTCATCAGATCTCCGGCTTCATCGTTCGAGTAAGCCGGAGTTCTCACCCATTTAAAGTTTGAGAATAGGTTGAGGTCGTTTCGGCCCCAATGCTTCTTCAAATATATCTTCGTAAAAATCCTAACGCGCTTAAAAAGTTTCACTTCAAAAACAAAGGCATATAACTTATGTTTTTGTTTTCGTGATTTCAGATTGGAATACGCGTACCCAAGTGCGTGTCACACGACTTTTTTCGGGCAAGATTTCTGTATGAAAAGATTTGCAATTTTTATGCAGTATATTGAAATCATGTAGCCTTTAATTAAGTAATAATAAACGCCAAGAGTATCTGTCCCAATAAACATTATATTAACTGGTAAATCTTCCATTCATGCGTCACGACCAGAGTTGATTCCGTGAAATTGACCGAGGCCTTGCACTTGGTAAACAATGATCATTATTTACGATTAACAGGAATTCAACATACATATGTATGTATCTATGTACTTTAGGTATGAGATAATAAAAAATCCCTACGTTTAACTAATTGTTTAATTAATTCTCTTATTGTGAGAGCTAATTCGTTCCATAAAGTTATGGCCTGAATCGTGAAAGAGTCATCATAGAATTTGGTGTTATGTGGTATGACGTTGAGTTGAGTCGTGAAACTCAAACTTCTGTCATAAATACGCAGGAGCACGAGGACTAAATAGCATACAGTACATAAGTTATAATATAATGATGATGAGAAAGAAAAGGACACCAGACTGAGTTTGTTGAAGACTCTTTCCAGAAAAGGACGTAAAGAAACCCTCGTAATTTTACATTCTGATTCATTCATTAATATTATCATCATTAGTACGTTGGGATTAATATATGGAATAATACTATATTTGACCATTCAAAGGTGCCACAAAAGCCTAGTTGAATAAGGAATTATTGAAATTGTTTGGCATTAAAAAAATGTGTGGCAAAATAAAACTGTTAAAAGTGCGTGCGTGCAAAGATATACATGTCAGAAGTGAAACTTCTTTGGCAAACTAATTTTAAAAAATACATTTATTTTATATTGTTTAAAAAATAATATAGTAAAATCTTAAATTAAAATTTGTCGTGATTTTTTATAAATACCTAAACTCAATTCAAATTTATACAAAATCATTATAAATGAATTATAACTATAGAAATTCTAATTTTAAAATTTCGTGAAGTGAATTTATCAAATATTTTTATTTTATATTTTATAAAAAATAGTATATCAAATTATTAAATGACGAGTGGCAAATTGAAATGCCACATGTTATTTGTAAATGTTAAAAATACCTAGATGCTAATTGCATATAGAAACCTCTACATCTTCGTGACGCCTCGTGACGTGAATGTACCCTCATGCGCCTAAAGAAGTTTCACTTCAAAAAATAAAAAAAGATATTTGGAAATATACAACAGATTAGAGATACTTACGAATATACATAGGGTCCCAACTCGTCCAATATGGGCTTGGACCCATTATTTAGGAACTCGTCAGCGTTCGTCACATTGTAGACGTAGACGTTGACGAATGGTCGTACCGGCGGTCGCGCCCACCACTCGAATGTCATCGAGCCAGGGCGGAGTACCAGCTCCTGATGAAGATAATTGCATTTTTTGTATGAAACAGTTCATGAACCACCAAGCAACGATAGTTCTGCATATATAGGAACTATTATATTCCTTTCTAGTGGATAAGAAATTGTTACACATGAGCAGGAAGTGTCAAAAAGCAATTAAGTCATGTTACACTATCTGTCGGACTAATTATTTATTTATTTTATTTGGGAAACATACGATTTACTTATAGACTAACATAAGTTTTCTCTTCCACTAACAACTAAAACATAGCGTTATTGTGCACTTATCTCAACTATTTGTTTCTTATTTTTTACTTGACAGGTAAGATATAATAGTTCTCTTGACTAAGAATTTTCCATCATTAAATATGTCGATATCACTTAGATTATTGAACATTTCATAATTTGTATTACATAAGGGAACACTAAATAATTTTTTGACTGAATGTATTCGATCCAGTCTTACAGTGTTATTTTGTTCTATTATTTTTTATGACCTTAGTTTAATATTAGTGCGGATGAATTTAGTTGATATTATTGTTTATGAAGTTTGTTTCAAATTTGAAAGAATTTTCTGTACTTTTTTTATTTAGGGATTTTATTTTATATTATATGGTCGAATTTAGTTTGATTGTTTACTTTTGTATAGAATTTATGGCTGTTTTTGACAGTAGTATATGGGGACAAAGAGTCAGTGTTTTGCGGAAGCTAAGAATTGTGTATTGTATAAGCAATCATTTCTTTAAAAATAAATTGAAGTACGGTAAACAATCTTGTCGTTTGACTGCAAACATCAGAAACGCTTATAATTGAAAGAATATTTTGTATGTAGAGATAAGGATTGATTATAAAATATTTAGAAGCAACTAAGTTGAATTATGTCACGCCTATTTCAACTCGATAGATTTAATTCGAGAAATTACCGTTTGTAGTAGAAGAATATTAGTTTGTTCCAAAAATATACAGAAAAAAGTTTAGAAACAACTGAGTTGAGTAAAACTCAGATCAAATTTGATTCAATTGCCTTGAATCAAGAGTTATTGTACTTACTATAAACGTCAGAAACATTAACAGTTCAAAAATATCCGTTTGTTGCTAACTTAGAAGTCATTTGAATGAGTGAACGAATTTAGTCGTCTAAATCTATCTAAATATGGACATGATACCACGGTTTATAATGTTTATATTATCTAGTTTCTATGCCAAAAACTTTAATTAGCATAAATAGTCGCCTTCAAGGTTCATCTCACAGTAAGCACTGATTGTTTTACAGTTTCGAAAGCACGTGGGAACGATCAGCGATACGCGCTCACCTTCACCCAAATACTGTGGTTTAAACAGTTGTATTGCATACGAAGCTAGGTTTCCGAACGGTTTACTAGATCATCTAAAAGATAACTTGAAACTGTACAATAAAATGTACAAAGCGTTATATACGCTTCCTAAAGATCTCAATTACTGTGTTAATGAAAATGCAAATACAGAAAAGGCTGTCTTTGTCGCACATACAAAGGTTTACAAGATTATTTATATATATCAATAAAAGTTAATGTACAGCACGTTCACTCTTTTTTCTAAACATTTTAATCAACACCTGTTCCTTTGTAAAGGTAATCTTTTAATAGTCTGTTCCAAATTTTAATGATACTATCAGAGAGAACCTGTCACTGTAAATTGTTATTGCTCCTTTCTTAGCCTTTCTCTCTATAAAAAATAACGCTACAGTTGCTTTTGTAATACGTCAGAATGATTAGAACTCTTAGACTATTTTTAACAATTCTTTCATAACAAGAAATAAAGTCAGAAAGAATTTCCTAACTTCATTATATAAAAACGTACAAATTTTCGCAAAACAAATTCAAATGTTTGAAAGAACTGTATTAACATCAAGTGTCATCCACTACAGTATCAAAAAAGAAAACTTTAATGATATATTTTATTAACGATGGAAAATCTTACCTAAATATATATAACGAGAGTGTGACCTAATAATAGGTAATGAAAACAGGTAAATCTTTTCGAAATAGAGACAGAGCGTAAGAGCGTTACAATTAAAGTGTATTTAATTCAGACTTTTTGTCTGATGTGGGTTTTCGCACTAACCTTAACCGTAGGGAATTGTGGAACTAGATCAAAAACACCGTGGATTACTTGCTAATACCCAGGGAAGACTTCTTGAGCCCTGAGTGGGACATAAGTAATAATTTTGTCTGTTCTTTTATAATCAACCCTTATACGTTAGATGAGTTCCACGTTCTACTTAATTCAGCCATAAGACTACATACTTTCAATCAGATTATTTCATTGATAAAATCTACTACGTTAGAGGTACAGATTTTGATTTAATGTTACCAAACACGGCAAGTTGTTTGAGAACAAGTCCAGTTACCTGCCTCTTAAACGAGCTCTGGCCTACTCTCATTGAATTTGTGCCACACACCAAATACAAAGACTTCTATAATAACTTCTTAACTGGAAAAATCAATATAGACAATAGTTTGTTATATTTTTATTAAATAATGCTGATGTTATACTAACTTATAAATTTTAAAATTAATGTGCATGTCCGTAGTCGAATTAAAATGAGTTTTATTAACGATTCATAATTTGCACAACATGTAGATGTAAAGAATGTAAACTATTAGAGGGAATTGCAAAAAAAAAGTTTAAAATATGCAGTTGCTTTTTAACTCGAAATTCTCCAAGAACCGATTGAAATCATAAAAAGTAACATAATAAAATATGGGCAAAGTGTGTCAAAGAAACGTGTAGGTGCATGATTTATTATAAAAATAAAGATAATCTCGTGTTCACCGACAAACACCGTTAATTCTTAACAATCCGAATTTACTATTCCGCCATTTACTAATACAGTGTGTGAATCGATTCCGTTACAATGTACGTCATAGAATAACGGTTGACTTTGTTAAATATACAATTTATATGCATATTATTTAAATAAAGTTTTATACATGGAAGTAAGACGTGTGGACGTAGACAGATAAAATTTATGCTTCAATGTTTTTTACTCTATTACCATAGATGTTATATTAAAAATACTTGACGCTTATACTACAACTATAACTAATATAACTAACTAAATATTTCTAAAATTTGCGAAGATAAAATGTTTGGTTGCCTCAAAACAAAAGGTCAATAATTGCTTAGTGACACAATGATAAGAGACTCAAGTTAACGGTTGACATTTAGAAGAAACCTTGAAGATGTCACACAATTTAAGCGAAAATTAAACGTGAAAACAAGAAACATAAAAAAATGACAATTGCTACGCCATAATAGCACGAAGTTTTTAAACTCATTACATAGAGAATAAATGTTTAAATATTTTACGTGAGCTTTAAATAGATGATGCTGTTTTCGAGAAAAAAATTTAAGTACTTCGTATCTGAAAAAAATTGTGTTAAAATCACGTCATATCGTCCACTACAACTTTAAATATGCATTTTTATAATTGCTGACCACCCTGCTACCACCAGTCTTTTACATAATAATAAAACACATCACAAATACGCAAAAGCTTCCCTCCCCCCTCACTCGCGGCTACCACAGCTTCACACATTCCACGCCTTATAAATATTGCAATACAGCAACAAACGTGAGCTCATTGCCATTTGATAAAGATAGTTATAAATTCTGCCATAAATCGCAACCTTACTGCAAGCCTTAACGGAGTATCATTGATCATCATATTTACCTACGATAATCACTTGACCATGCCGACGTTATGGTAGCTGACTGAAATATCCGGATAGCTTATAAAAGATTCGGCCGAGTATCGTTAATTTGCTCCTAAGAATTGAAGAGTTCCGTTACTTTGTCAGGGATCATTGGTCGTTTGTCATGATCAAAACCTAACCTAACCAAACTATCATCAAGCAACCTTTGAAGTATATCCTTTTTTATAAAAAAACGAATCATTGAAATCGGTTGACGTGATCTTGAGTTATTTGTCCATTTGTCGCGCAAATGCTTAATGTATATTTAAAACTTATCCGGTTTTGTCATGGATGACATCATCAGAACTGGACCAAAATAAATGGGATTCTACGACAAACACCACATTTCATATAAAAAAAAAGAATTATCAAGATCGGCTCACCCAGTCGGAAGATATGAGGTAACAAACATAAAAAAACATACAGACAAATTGATAACCTCCTCCTTTTATTGAAGTCGGTTAAAAATAACAAATATTGCATGAAGCAGACTGAGACAGAAAACTGCTATATTCTTATTTTGTTTTAAAGAATTTAATAACAACAGTAAAGTTAATCGCAGTTAATGACTTTTAAATCGCTTTAATGCATTGTGCAAGTTAATTTAATGGCTAATTTATCCTCACCTTTAAGGAACGAATCATGTTGTATGACTACTTGATTTTAATCACATGATGTTCGTCTTGTTTGACATGTCCACACTAATTTGTAATAGATTGTTATTGTCATATTTCATAAAATTATGTACAGTTAAATCTAGAACTGATTGAAGTATGTTGTTAAAAATGCGTACACCCAATCTGGAAAATTATTCCTGAACCTTCTTCACCAAGTTTATGTTTATTTCTTGTTATAAATTAACATCAAAATATTCTTTATTTAAGTAGGCTCAGAAAGCCCTTTTGAATCGTCAGTAGTCTCTCAGTTGGTAGTTAATCTACCACCGGTTCGGAAAGTTGATTCCGCTGGGAAGAAACCGTCAAGAAACTCAACGGTTACTCCATTAAACAATGTGCTTAGCTTTCATGTGCAACTGCAATCAAATCCAAACATCTTTGTCATTCAAATAATCTTCCACATTATATGCTTTTTGTAATAGGACGTTTTTAACATATTTCTTAAAACTACGTGGACGCAAACCCTGAAGTGATTCGGGTATCTTATAAAAAATTCGTATGCTCAACCTAACAAATGATTTCTGAACCTTCTTTACTTTAAAATATGGGATTACAAGTTTGTTTTCATTTTTTGTATTAAAATTAGATGGTTCGCTTCTTTTGCTGTATAAATGAAAATTAATCACGAATTTGAGGATTTATATTTCTTTGAATTTTCTTCGTACTAATAAGCCAGTGAAAATGTCCTTAAATTATAAACGTCAATCGCGTCTTTAGAAAAATATACTTCATTTTGTCTTACAAATGTATCCTTGATGTTAGTATGTTCAAAAAATATCTTAACAAAATAAATGTAGCTATTGTTTAACATAACACTTCATGTCAGTAAGTCGTAAGCTTTGAATGTACCGTAGTCAAGGCAATATGTACGTTTACGTTGGAAACGATAATGGGAAAATATTTTAACTAGAGCAAACGTACAAACACTTATTATATTATCTTCTCAGAATGAATATTTTCTTGATTAAAATATGTTATAGTATGTTGAATGGTCTAGAAGTTAAAGATGCATTCTTCTCTACAAATTGTTAGACTTCGGACTTAACAACGTCCGTTTATAAAATTAAAATCAAAATATTCTTTATTCAAGTAGGCTCAAAAAGTACTTTTGAATCGTCAGTAGTCTGTCCGTTGATAACAAATCTACCACTGATTCGGAAAGTTGAATCCGCTAAAAAGAAACCGGCAAGAAACTCAGCGGTTACTCTTTTATAGATTTCAGTTATTTAGATAACAATATGCTTTTAGTAAAAGCATGTTTTTGACATATTTCTTTAAAATTATGTGGAGGCAGATCTAAAACTAATCGCGGTATCTTATTAAAAATGCATTTAAACAAAGCGACAAATCATTTCTGAACCTTCTTCACTCTAAAATATGGCATTGTAATTGTTTTTATTTCCTGAATTAAAATTGTGTATTTCGTCTTTATAACAAAATTATAAAGTCATGAAGAATTATGTTAGTATGATTTTTTTCTTGCATTTTCTTGGTGTCTTGCTAATTGTACATTAATTGTGCAAATAAATTATTCATCTCTATTACTATTAACTATGCTACTTTCAATTGTAATGACTTTATTATTAAATATATTTTAATGACTTTAATAAATTAAAGGGAATATATGTAATATAAAAAGTAATGCTGCATTAACTTACATGGTCGATATACATGCGGATCCAGGTGCCGAAAAATATAGCGCAACTGATGCCCAATAGAAGAAGCACCACTGCTGACGCCAGCACGAACCCTGAAATGAAGAAATTAATTTTGAAATAATTATATTATTGTCGCTTATTTTGCAAATTACTTAATTATTATATACATTTTTTTATGACAGATGAGCGCTGTAATGATTGTTAGTACTGAGTCTTTGTACATAAGGCAAAAGTTAGATGGCGATCCACAGTGGGAGCTCCGTGAAGAAGTTCTCGCGGCCATCTATGGGCACAAGGTGGGACACAAGGGCACTTGATGTGCAGGTTGGCGCTGATGAGGTCTGGAGTACCAGGTCTCGACCCGACCACGCTCTGATTCAACGATGTAAAAGAGGATCTCAGGTCTCGGGCGTGTCAGTGGCGATCCGCCCTCATCCGGAACAATGGCTTTCCAGAAAGCACGGGCCGCTCACCTACAGTTTGGTGAAGGTTCTGACCGGACACGGATGTTTCGCAAAGTTCCTGCACAGAATTGGGAGGAATCACCGGCCTGCACTGAATGTGGTGCTGCTATCGACTGAGCACAGCATACTTTGGCAGATTATGCAGCCTGAGGCCCTCAGAGTCACCTCTTATTTACACTAATGGGCGCGAGAGCAGTGTAGGTGCAATGCTCTCTAGTGACAGAGGTTGGGCGGGAGTGGCGCTATTCTGGGAGACGTTCACCTCACTTAAGGCGGCCCACAAACGAGAGAGGGAGATTGAAGTGGATGCCCACTAACTCCGCCGGGAGAGACGGGGTATAAGAAAGCGCCTGTTTGCGTACATCCTTCCGCCTTTATCTCGGAAAGTTGATGCCTCATTCATGGATGAAGTTTCCACTAAGTTTTAGTGGGTATTGCGAGGCCTTCTTGCTCGCCGAGACCCAGACTCCTGACCCACGGTCGGGGCCTGTGAATAAAAGCATATCCCAGCGAAAATAAAAGAAATTAGAATAACTTAAAAAAATTGTTTTGACTCGACTTCTACGAGCTTTTATTATTATTTATTTATTGACTCTTTTAAAAATGGTAAATGCACCTCATATAATTTTATTTTTATTTATGGGTAGTTGTATACGTTTCTATCTCTCAGAAGACGTCATTTAATAAATTGAAATTCTTTGTTGAAAAAAAGTTAATTGAATAATCTTACTAAAATTTGAATAACTACTTAAAAAGAGTGAATGAATTGCTCAAATCTAAATATAATAAATAATATTGTAATGACGATGGAAAAAAAACAAGTAACCCGATTGAGATTGTTGTGGGCTTTCAGTCGTACATTGGAGTTAGTGTGTGAGAAACCCTATTTTTGGATATTCAAAACCCTACTTGAATAAAGATTTTTTGAATTTTGATTCTGAATGTTTTTAATGATTCGAATAGACGGTGTTTAGGGCACTCGCAGAGCCTTAAAGTAAATATTTTCCCCATAATACTACGTTCTTTGGGCAATCATTTGCGGGATACGGAGATTGAATTATGGAATGAACTACCTCTGACGATCAGAGACGCAAAATCTTTGAATATATTTAAAAACCACGTCAAAATTTCGTCCCCGTCCACTTAAACGACGACTATATGTAGTTATTGATTATATATGTATTTTTGTATTTATCTTTGTCATGTATTGTTTGTGGTGTACGATAAAGTGTATTCTCTCTGTTTCAAAGTGCAAAAAAAAAACGGCATAGCATATGTCTATCTTTGAAGGTTAAACAATTATACATTTGTCTTGGTAACCATTTGGTCACTCTCTGGTGTGATATAAAGGAAGCGGATTAGATAAACCGGAATGTGAGAATGGGATGGATCTCATTGCCTCTGGTATTCTGTATATTTCTCCGACTGAACCAGCCTAACTGGAAGCTGCAGTCAGTTGACTTTACCGTTAAAATACCTATTACCTCTTTGTATCGTTTTGAAGTAAAAATGGACTCCTTAAGTAAACATGTTTACGTTATAAATATCTGATAATGATGCGATGATACTGTCAATATTGAGATGATTAAAGTTCCAAAAGATGATTGGTCATAAATACCTTTTAAACCTAACTTTGACAATTAGATATGATATACTGTTTTGTAATCTGCATTAACTAGTATGTATTATAGCTATTAAGTATTTATTTAGTTATATGTGAAGAAGGAATAAGCAATTATATATATTAGATTTTCGCATTAAGTTGACTCACTATTCACAGAGATTGAATCATCCTCATAAGTATATTCTAAATTGCAAACACAAATGTTTATTGTAAACATTCGTGTTTCCTAAACATTAAGCGTTAAACATTATGACAAATAAGTAATTTCCCTAACGTATTCGTCACACCCTTGCTGAAGGTTAACGCTCTGAGATTTGTAATGACTTGATTTCATACTTAGCGACTTATATTGTTTAGCATAAGAAATCCATTTCAGCATATTTATTACCTATTTTCTAAGTCATGTCAATTTTCCTGAGAAAATGTTCTAAGAAACATTTTAAGTTTTAATTACCTCTAATATTACTATCCGCAAACAATAATTTTCTTAAACAATATTCAGCAATCTCAATGTCTTCATTTTTCATAATTTCTCTAAATCGTCTACACTCTATAAATACCTCTCTAATATATAACAGAAGATATGTAACTACGAATCGTAATGTACGAATCTACGTCAGCACAATGTTTGTACTTATCACATATCACTTCTATTTTGAATATAACTATAAATACAATAATTGATTTATAAGGGAACTAAACGGAAGCGAAAAGGGAACTAAATGGTATACGTAACAGGCACGATTCAAAAATCTATTTTCCTGCCAAACAAATATATTATTTCCTACTAACAGTGTAAGTTTAACGTGAACGAAAATAGTGTAAAATTGTCGGTTATATCCTATAAATCTAGACTCAGATAACCTTTTTTTTTTTAATAAGTGGCCAAATGATTTGTTCAAAAAATTCAGTCCAATATATTTACATCGAAGAGATTATGGTAAATCTTGTGTTTTTTTTATTTGCATAAAGGCTTAAAAACTAGAACTCATATAAATACTTTGACTCTTAAATTAAAATGAGACTGATTTCCATTTTTGTACAGGTTTATACTACGTTTTCACAAAAAAAGGAAGTAAATTTACGTATCCAATTAACATTTAAAAAGAAAAACAAATATGTATTTAAATTAGAAAAAACTTAACGTAAGCAACTAATGCCATATATTTAAAAGTTAAGTGTGATTATGTTAATGTATTTAGATATAAATTGAAAACTACCTTTTAAAAATGTTTTACGTTGTTTGAAAATAAGTCAATATCCCTAGTAATTTTATCATTTCAGTAATTGGTCTGTATCAGTCCATTAACGACTCACTTCTGGTCTTCCTACACATAGGAGAGAGAGAGAGACAGTTTTTAGAGCAGAGACCTACCACGCTGCCCCACTGCGGGTTGGCAGGCATAGTACTTAAGTGTATGCGCTAACACAAGTGCTTTCTCTATTCCTTCACCTTTCTCTTCTCATAGTTTGATGTGTCGGCAATCCGACACGACTGGAGCGAGAACAGGCGCAGGACAGACAACTTAATGTGCTCTTTGAGGCTCGGGGGCTTCGAGCTACGAGCAAATACTGAAGAATTTCTTAAGACAAACCCCAACATCAATTTTTTAATTCGTATTTCGATAGGCATCAAGAAAAATATTGTTATTATCTTTTAATATGACGAACAGTGATTAGTTTGATGCGCATCTATTGTCTAATTGGAATAAACAATAGATAATAATATTCTAAGCGGGCAGAACTTTTCATCATATTTTAGATAAAAATTTGGTTCTTACATCGGGTATAAAATCATGCATTTAAGAAAAATATCCCTTATAAAAGTGAAATACACAGTTTCGCAAACATGGTCGACATAATCTCGGTATTCTTTTGTATTTCATAAAGTGTAGTAATGTTTTTATCTATGATATGGAATGTCTCAAAAATAATTCTATTGTTCATTCCACTTGCAAGCTACACAAAGACCAGAAAATAGGAGGAAACGATTATTTTTGACATTTCAATACAAAATGTCAAAGTTAACAATACAAAATATCTGTCTACAGTAAGTGCGTAATGAAATTCCGGTTAACTGCTTTTTTTATTATATTTAAAAAGGGCCCTTAGAAGCTAATCGGAATATGATTATATGCTTCATTTTTATCGTTACTTTTATATGTATACATATAGGTATATTAACCTACTACGAAGATACGCTACTACCCTAAATACGAAGATTGATTTGTTTACATTTTTTGTAAGTATAAACAGTATTTATCTAATTTTCTAGTAGATAAAAAGCGGTAATCTGTCAGCAATAAAAAAATCAATTAGTTTCACTCTTGTTCAGATTATATATGATTTAACATAAGCATCATTTAAGATAGTGGAGCAAGTTGAAAAAAAAGATATTAGTTTTCTTAGCTTAGCTGTTCTAGCACCTTCTGTTAAAGTGATGACGCAGGCTAGAATGGAAGTGCGCCAACGTTGTTATATGTAATTTACTTCCTATGGTTGCTACACAGTATCGTATCGGCATGCAGTCTTTGCTGGTGGAATTGCAATTAGCTACGATTGAAGGTTTCGAATAATTCCGGTTCAGAACAATTATAAAATATCCTAGATTTGCCCTGCCAGTAATTGAATCTGGAGCGCTCTGATAGAGAACCGAATACTTGCACCATTGCGCCAGTCAGGCCGTCCCTAAGTGAAAGTACCAGGTTTTTTGAAGTGAAACTTCTTTAGGCGCATGAGGGTAAAACTCTTTTATGCTAATTCGTTTGAAGGTAAGGTAGTTTACAAATAACATATGGCATTTTAATTTGCCACTCGTCATTTAACAATTTAATTTACTATTTTTCATAAAATATAAATATTTCATGAAATCTCTTTTCTAAATTTTTAGTTCAAAAACAAAATTTAATTAATATTTCATAATATTGACAAAAACACGCGTCGCATTTTTATTTACAATTCGTCATTTGAGATTTCAATAATATATCTGCATTAATTTTAATATATCTTCCCTTTCACCTACCTTTAAGTCTCGGAAATCTAAAGTTTTAGATTTGTATACTCGTAAATATAAACAAGACAAGATCATTTGCCAAAGAAGTTTCACTTCTGACATGTGTACTTTGTACGTTCCTCCGTTTTCCTCCGTTGACATGGAAGTAGAACATCATTGTTTGTTAAAGTTTCACATACATTACTATAACATTATACTAAGGGATAAACAAATTACAAACTACAACAACAGTTGTAAATGTTGCTTTTGGATACTTTGTTAACCGTTTACCATTACTTTCCATGCAATCGGTTAAAATACTAGTAATTCAGCGTGATTATGTCAAATCGGTGACGCGTACGCTTGCGTAAAGAGGAAACGGGTTATGTAAAGCGTATTTTTGTAGAGCACTGTTCTCTCGTTAAACGGACCTGACGAATATTGAGAGCTTCGACGAATAATAATTGTAAGATATGATAATCAAATATTTAAAATTTAAATGCTTTAATGTCTCAAGCTTGCTCATTTGTAAATTCTTAGAAGCCATGATATAATATTATGAGCTATTATTTAATTTAAATAGGAATCAAATTTCATTATATTCTTCTTACAATAAATATACGAAAACTCGAAATATTTTTTTCTTGTAATCTAACAGCGAATACATTTCTTTATTGGCATATTAATTTATTATGATTAAAATAAAGATATCGCCATACTTCCTTACTTATAAATTTCAAAAAAGTAAAAAAAAGTTCGTAAGTATGAAAAAAGTTTCAATTTAACAGTAAAATCCCCATTAACAAAATGAATCGCCATATATTAAATGATTTTGTTACAAAAAATGTGATAAATGAACAACCGCTCGACCGGTTTTGTGCAAACGTCACATTAACAATCCAAACAAAGCCTAAAAATTTGGTTTGGATAGGTGAGCCCATTCTTGAGTTATAAAATTACAACGAAAAGTGGCATTGGTTTATATATATGTATATATATAGATACTAGCTGAACCCGCGACTTCGTCTGCGTGGAATGTTTTTTAGTAGTATTTTCATTAATTTAGGCAAATTGTTCTAAATATAAGAAACATACCCGCACTGCCCTTTGAGGGTGAATTTTCTAAAATTTACTTTTGATAGTTTCCATTATGTCAAAAAAAACTTTTACATACTATAAAAGATATAGTTTGTAAATGTGGAGTTAGAATGTGTTATTAATTAACACCACCTCAACCCCTCTTGCGGGTGGAATTTCGCAAAATCCGTTCGGCAAAAGGAACATTCCTACCAAATATCAAGTCTCTACGCCTCATAGTTCCAGAGATATCGTGATGAGTTAATGGATACCTGGATTTATTTATATATATTAGATTACCTATTTGCATAAATTTAATTTTGGTATATACTTATTTTCCCTACAGTGTTCTTTGTTATTTTATATAGTATCTCGTTTTCTGTTATTTTATAAAAACCTTCTAATTTAAAAGTACCTTATCTCCACTACTTTATTTTCCTTGCTCTTTGTTTTATTTTTGCTCTGAGTTGATCTTAATTCAGATTTATATCGTATTTCAGAATATTTATCTATATAAACATTATAAACACAACAGCAGATTGACGGAACCTTATGTAAAAATAAAGGGCATGGTTTTGATAACCACGAAAAAATTTACTTGAACAAAAAACAAAAGGAAATAGCAAATTGTTAGGGTAAAGATCTCCTATCACACTCTGTTACCAGCTTATAATGTCCTTTCAGATAGCAGTGAAATTCTAAACAGTTGGCAATAAAAAAATAGGACCCAAATTTAAGAATTCATCGATGGTAGTTTAGGTCGACTAACAACTTCGTTGTATTCTATAAACCTCTTACCAGATCAGTGTGCTTCTATCTGAAACAGTATCCCTTGCCTTCAGATTATAGTCAAGCGTTAAACTGTCAGCAATAAAAAAAATGTCTCTGTTATATAACTTTCCGGTTTTGTTAACAATTTCACATACCTTCCCTTGACACGGCAAACTGGTTGATGATAACGTATTTGGTGGTTACGCAGTCATGCACCCAGATATTGTTCCAATACGTAACGTGCTTTATGTAATACGTGCATTCATAGATTCATGATTTCACATTCAAGACCGACAGTTCAAAGTCTATGCATAATTAGTACAGGATGCCGCGAAAATTCAAATAAAAACGATGTAAATTATATGAATTTTCATATTGCATTAATTTTGTCTGACTATGATATTAAAGTTCATTTTAAATCATTTAGATAACTGATTTGAAGGTGTTTCATTTGGAAATTTGTTTCACGTGGAAATAAGGGGAAACTCGTTATTAGTGAGCGTCTACGTTGTCTAAGTTTAAAATTCACCTATGTCCTTCCTTAGGCTCTAGACTATCTATGTAACAAATTTCGTTTAAATCGATTTGATAGTTTTGAGATATCGTGAATAGTCAATAGATGCCTGGATATCTCTTTATATATATATTAGTACGGATTACATTTGATTTTTAATACTCTTTTCTACCTATATTAGCTTCATTCAGTCACTGCGTTCCATCTATTTATATAACGAAATCTTTCAATTTTGCATTTTGTACTAAATTCAAGTTGTCCGTATCACTTGAAAATTTGCACACGTATCAAGGACAGATGAATACAATAACTTAATATCATCAGCCTTGTGTCATGACCAGCATCATGACAAAGAATGATTATTTCGTATGAATCCCGTTGCTAATAAGATCGTTTGCAACAACAAAGAGCGTCTCAATATGGTATGTGTACAAAATTAAATTAAGAAAAACTTTTAAGGCAGTCAACTCCGAACGAATACCTACCTACCTTTAAATACATAATTCTTATGTGCGTGTGTCTGTCACTGAACTTCTCCTAAACAGCTGGAACGAATTTGTTGTTTGTCAGTTTCATGAATTGTTTAGTTTGACAATTCGATCCAGTAAATAACAAATTTTGCCATATCTCCAAGGGATCGTGATCTACGCAGGTGTCACCACCGGTAACAGCCAATCTTATATATCAGATATAGGGTTAACTAACCGATTGTCAAATACTGGGTTTATAAAATTGCTTAATTTGTAAAATTATATATTGCACACTATACAGAGAGAAAATAAATATTGCATACATAATTATTTAAAAATTACTTTTAATAAATTAACATAAAGTTTAATTTTAATTTCTTATTATATATCTGTACAACAAAATTACCGAGTAAACCGTAAGCTGATTTTATTTGTCATAACATTACCCAATGGTATCAAAAATAAGTTATGTTTTTCTTTTTTACTAATGTACAAATCTTCATTCTTCAAACGACCAGACGATTACATAAAAAGGCATAGTTTCGTCGTCAATTATCGAATAGGATTATTTGTACCTAAATGTTACTACAGAAGCAGCCCTGATAGTGCAATGAACAGTTACGGCTGTGGCTTAAAAGTTTGAACAGGGAGATTAAATTATTTATAATAATATACAGAGAGAAAATTTTCACCAGGACGTGAATGCCAAACTCCGAAAAATTATATGTATTATTAAGTCAATTAAAATTATGTCATAAAGTATTGTACCCAAATTGGGTTTTTAACAATCACTTTACTCATATTACTGTAATCTACTGTTTTAATTTAGCAGGCACATATAAATTTCATTTAATAGGAAAGCATAATTCAGGTAAACGAACTCTAGTTAGTGATAAGGCTAATCGTTTAAAATCTGTATTATTACATTGTGAACTTTATGGTTATTGCAATAAAATACATAACGCATTGAATAGTAAAAGAAAATGTCAAGGAAACGCATAAAAATTTTAAATGTTTACGTCAAGACATTAAACGAAAACTTTCTTAATTATTTGCCTTTTGATTATAACTTTACGTAAGTAGTATTTTTTAATGTTTTCCGTGACTACGTACGAGATGCTATTAATTATAGTTTTCTTTCTGTCTGTCGGTATAGTTACTAGTAATAAGTAAGTTTATTAGTTGGTATTTTAGCTTTATGGCATATTAGTCTGTTAAAGTGTTCTTAATATCCGTTAATTTTAATATTCGGAATGTCTTGCGGCCGAATTCCGACAGTAAAAGTTTTATAAACTGGATTTTGTTACTTGTATAATCATGGCTAGCTACCACTACTAGCTAACAAACAAATTGCGTTACGGTACTTTAGAAACCGTGTGTCACTATCTTAAATTGTATTATCACTAGGTGTTAAAAGCTAACCTATCTGCAATAAAAATCCAATACATTGTACTTATTTTCTTTTGTATTTAAGCAAATAATAGTAAACATGATATATATAAAATAATTATAGTTAATTCCTATTAAGAACTGTATTTTAACATCAAATGTCATAACTACAAGATTGGAAAAATTTACTACCAAACTTGCGTGGTTGAATAAAAAAAGTATCTTAATAACGAATGAAAATGTGAACTAGATATATAGAAATTGTTAAAAATAAAAACGAAAATTCAAATGCAAATTTTTTTCTATAAATTAGAGAAGAGATTTATAATAAAGAGTAAAATACGTAGTTATAGTGGCATAACTGCAGGAGTTGAACATACTCGTATAGAATCGACTTATTTGCAAATATTAATATGTTCGATAATATTGTAGAACATATTTTTGTGCTATTAACAATAGTTTCCGCAGTTTTTTTATTCCTAGGGTAACATAAATGCATTTTTATTAGGGATGCCTATTTTTTCTGAGAAAGTAATATAGCCTATATCGCTCAGTGAAAATGCAGCTATTACTAATGGTGAAAAAAAAATTGAAATCTATCCAGTAGTTTTTGAGTGAAAACGTTTCAAATATACAAACATACAAAAACACAAATGTTTTCTTTTTATAATATTACTTTAGAAGTTTAGATAGGGAGACTGCGAACTAAAAGTACGAATTTAAAAACACTACGTGCTAGGTATGTATACACGAATATAAAAACAATAACAATAGATTGTACCAAATTTGAGAGCAGATCAGTCTATTCGGAACAATGTTGTTGCAATTCGGTCACGCTTATTAAACTAACACTGTGGCTTTATTGTGGTGAACGAAACTTCTAGCATGTCTAAAATATATAATACTAACTAGTGCCCGCGACTTCGGTTGCTTAGAATTACTGACTGATATGTTGGAACTACTTTTGGGTATATTTAAATAAAATTGTCACTTTTATATAAGTCGCATCGTACGTGAAGATGAAAGCCACATTTAAATCGTATGTGTTCGTTCACTCTGTCTTTTTCTTAAAATGAATCTATTGTTAAATTGATTCGATATTTATTTAAAGAACGAATTTAATAAAATACCTTTTTAACTTAAAAGTGTTCGGCTATGTTCGCCACTTTCGTTATACGATTGGAAAGTACTTAAATTGACCATAATATTTTTATTTATCATAATCGTCGATACAAGTACAATAATGTTAATTTAACAAGATTTTAACTAAATAATAAATATACTATGGTGAAATATTTGAATAAGTGCGTTAATAGAGTACGCAAGAAGTTAAAATATGTTTGCGTCATGATATAAGTTTTTGTATTGACTAATGATGATGTTTTTGTATTGACTAATAATGATGATTGATAAGTTAAGGGGTGGCAACTATGATGATTGTTCGTTGAGTACGACAGTTGTAGTTTTGATATTAAGTGTAGTAGTGGAGCGTTAAGAAAGTATTCATGTATTGAGTTTAATGTTTAATAGAAATGTGTGTATGTGATAGTTGAATCATAGACAAAGCCAGTAACCGAAGGGCAACACGCAGAAATTATTAAATTCCATTTAATATTTTGATACTGCTGACTCCATTAATTTATTTATAAACTTTATTGCACAAGCTGCAAAAACGCTGGTTTAAAACTCAAAACTTATTTAGTACCAGCCAACCTATTTGGCAAACGAAAAGTCGTTGGTAGATGTGCAGTACAATTAATATATAATATAAGGTATAGACAGAACCAAGACAAGAAAATAAATAAAAGAATTATGTTAATTCCATATGTAAATTCCACCTGCAATTTCGTATTACACTAAGGTCGTGTAAAATTATATGTAATTTTTATATAATCTTATTATTTTACTCAGTATTAAGACTTTTTATATAATTCAGCTATTTATCCATACTAAACAGAGAAAATCTTGAAATTTATTGCAATTGCAAAATTCTATACGGAGTTTAAAAGCTACTGTATTATAATTGCTGAATTCGCTATTCTCTTAACAAAAACGCTATTTCACAATATGAAGGTTAGATAACAACTACGGATTTCCAGTGGCTGCCTGTCACTTTCCTAACAATTCGTATGAACATTATTTGTAGTTTTCGTGTACTTGGATGATACTTGAAATTCACTTTTTATTTGTTAAGGATCCGCCTTATTATTAAAAATCGTTGAATTAAATAAACATAAATACGTCAAACTTGGATTTAACAAAACTATTTTCAACTTTCACATTTGTTAAAGGTGCTAACTAAACTGTATTAAGAATATTTAAATATTACCTATACAAAACGTGTAGGTAATATTTGCATACATTTATTATTTATCTCCTATAGATTTGGAAACCATCCAACCGATGTACCCTATTCATTTTTTTTTATTTATTAGTAGACATACATTGTTGTTATTATAAATAATGATCAATGACTACTGAACTAGTATAGACTGTGTGTGTTTCAGCAGTCATCACCTTTAAATTTTACTATCGATTAACAAGATTATCTAGATTCCTCATAGACTAAGCAATTAAGGTGATTATTGACATGCCTTTTGAATTTCCTGTTTGTAGTTGGTTCAATGTTTTATTGAATAAATTATACAACCTAGACCCCAGAACATAGCATTGATGGTCAGCTCGTGGTCATACAAAAGCATTATGCAAAGATGGTTTTAGTATCAGTAACGTTACACACTCCCTCATCAATACTATCCGAAACTGGATTTCAAATTAACCTTATTACCTGCTTTGTAGGCATCTCCACATATTTCCACGGACTGGAGAACTACGCGGGTAACGCCGGGAGGAAAAGCTCTTATTAAAAATGTACAACGATTCTCAGATAAAGAATGTCCCCCGAGCTACTTCATACAGTATGGATAGCAATCAGACCGCGTATTTATAAATATTCAGTGTAAACATTTACTTTTCGCGTAAAATCACGTTTTCCAAACGATGATTACGTCCATTTCCATGAATTTCAACATTTTGAAGGCTGAAGTTAGCCAACACAATGCAAAAGGCATTAAAGTTAATTACATATGTAAATTACATTTAGAAAGGTTTTTAGCGGTCATATAATGAATTAGTTGGTGAAAATGGTTACTATTTAGCATTTGTTTATATGTATAAATATATAATTAACTACTAATAATATAGTTACCTTTAGTTCTCCGTACGATAAGTTTTTATAAAGAAGTATTTTTGGACCTATTGAAGCTTCAATAAAAATGTACTATATAGCAATACATAATTTTCTTGTATTACATAATATGGGATACATCTACATTGTGTTAAAAGGATTATATTTTATAATATATCAACAACAAAAAGCACTTTTGAATCGTTATTAGTTTGATCGTTGGTAACAAATCTACCTCCAGTTAGGAAAGTTGATTCCGCTAAGAAGAAACCGGCAAGAAACTCAACGGTCACTCTTTTAAACATAGTTTTTGTATGTTACAATATGTTGACTTTCATATGCAACTGGAATCAAGTCCAAACATCTTTGTGACCTAAATAATCTTCACAATAGTATGATTTTTGTAATAGGACTTTTTAACATATTTCTTATAACTAGATGGAGGCAAAAGAATATATAATATATAAATATATTTCTGTATTGAGTGACACATTAATCTATATCGGATAAGTAATTAGCTTAATAGTGACCCTAATTAAAGCCTAATTTACGTAAACATTAAAATATGACAGAACTACAAAGTTTTTAATTATTTGTAAGATTCCAATCATTACAACGAGGTGAAGTTATTTTAACATTTTAATATATATTTTACCTATTTCGTAATGGTTATAATCTTTTATAATTAACCGACAAATTAAAAGGCTAGAATGCCTGTGAACATGATACTTCAATAAAATAATTGTATCAAAGGTTCAAATAACTTTTGTGAAATGAGAAAAAAATCACACTCTTCCTTTCAATCATCTATTGAAATATATTATGTAAAAGTAACACCTAATATTATAGATTGTCAAATGATTCAAATCACTTATTCAAGACACGAAGTGAATAAAATATTATATAAGTAATTTAAGCTATCCGTCAAAGTTACTGAGGTAACATAAACCACGTTGGATTTACAACATTATGTCGAACATTATTCATAGCGACGTCATCATTGCCATAATAATATAATTTGTAAAGACGTTCCTTATATGTTAACGTTTCTAGAGAAATCAGCAATAATTGACCTTAATCGTAATAAAAGGTCTCAAGATTCCTTCATGCAACTGGTTAGTTGCATTACAATATTTCACCGTTGAGTAAATAACGAAAACATAGTTTCTACAATTCAAACTAAACGAAGGTTGAATTGCAAATAAATAAACACGCATATTAGTAAATTTATAAACACATCACTCACTTAGTCCTCTGTGATCCTTTATGTATTCGATAGCGCGCGAAAACGTGAACGCCATATTCAAAATTCGAAATTAGAATGTTGCAACTGTAACGGTCGAAATTAGAGCATTTAGAACGCCATTTTGCGACGCCGGCGCGAGAGTAACTGACCAGTTACCGAGGTGTAAGTAGGTTTTACTTAACAATTTGTTTTTTTTTTTTTCGTGAAATGCTTAGGGTTTCCAGACGTTCGAAACTGCACGGACGTGACTAACGGTGAAATTTGTAAGCGTGTTACTTGAACGCAGCATGTTTAACGTTAAAGTATTTAGCTTACACACAATTATTCGATATTAAAACTGATAAGAGATTCCATTAAAATATATTGAATCAATATAATATGATAGGATAAAAATTTGTTGAAATTGAAAATCAGTAACAGATAATAGTACATATTATCTTGCTCTATAAACTATCAAATCAAGAAAAAAAGGTGACATTTTTGCCATAATATTTTAGTTTTTATTTTAGATAGTGCTTTATAAAATCGTACAATAGTTCATGTGCAAATATAGAAATTTCCTTTTAAAGCAAAATTTTTATTTTATTAATATTATAGTGTTAAAGTCCTTAATATTTCTAATCTATCAAAGTACCTGTTTGGTAAGTTTTATTTGAGAAGTAGTTATAACAAATTGTCCGGTACAAGTCCATAAATTAAATAATACTAGATAAAAATCAAATATGAAGGTATGAATTAATCATTATAACCTAGTCTAGCTGGCGCAATGGTGCGAGTACTCGCTCTGCTAGCAGAGGACTTGGTTTGCATCGCCTGTAGGACGAATTTAGGAAATTGCGTTTTCTTATTTGTCTGGATTGGTGTGAGACTTCGGCCGTGGTGAGTTACCACTCTACCAACAAAGACGTACCTCTAGTTAAAAGGTTTGTGTTCCGGTACGATACCAGATAAGCGAGCTTCTATCGTAGACTGTATATGACCACTTGTTATCAGATGTGATCAAAATAAATCTCTAACTTATCAGCAATAAATAATAAAAACTATAATTTTGTCTCATTAAATATCATCACACAAATGAAGAGAAGGGTCATGTTATAAAAAATTATTGTCACTGTTCGTCGTTAGTACAAGAGTAGACCTCTTGAGGAGTTTCACTTGATGAGGGTGAAACGCGTGTTTAGCGTTTTTACGTTAATTCGTTTAAAGGTTAGGTATTTTACGTTTTAATTAACCACTAGAAAGAAAGAAAGAAAAGAAATTTATTCTACATTGCAATAACAAATAATAAAAAAAAATAGTCATTTAATATACAGTTTTTCAGAAAATAAAAATATTTCATAATTTATCGTTTCTAAATTGGAAATTCAAAAACAAAATTTCATAAATAAAACACGTGGAATTTTTACTTACATTTTGTCATTTGTGATTTCAATAAAGTATTTGTATTAATTTTCTACAGTTTAAATATTTAATGACAATGAATGAAAGGAGACTGACAAAAAGTATGTATGAGTCAAGAGTAAATGCGAAAGTTGAAAGGGGAAGACCAAGGCAAACATTCCTTGATAAAATCCAGGACATTAGAACTCTAAACCAACGAACTTGCATGAAAGGTTTAATGAGAATGATGGAAACGAAGGAGATATGCAAGGATCGTGGCAAGTGGAAGGACGTTGTCTCTGCCTACCCCTATGGGAATGAGGCGTGATGCTATGTATGTATTAAATTCACTAAATTCCTAACATATCTTTCTTTTACCGTCCCTCTAAGGAGGAATTGTAAAGTTTTAGATTTGCATAAATATAAACAAGACTTAAAAATTTGGTTGCCAAAGAAGTTTCACTTCTGCCACCTGTACTTTGTACACAAGCACTTTTAAAGTTTTCTAAACATATTTAATCGGTCTTTCTATATATTTTTACTAGACTTATCATGGGATGCTAATATATTACCCGGGAGATTCGCCAGTCAACATGTACGAGAAAAATCATTAATGTTCTGTTATCTTAAAGTTTTTCTAACTCTTGTTATTTAAAAGAATCGTAGTTTTGCTTTATATATTTTCTTTACGGTAACCCTACATTATTGAGCAACGGGGCTTTATGGGCGCAAGTAGAGTGTAAACAAAAATAAACTTTACGTAATTGAATTAGAGTTAGCATTAAATTAATTATGGGACAGCAATGTTTATCCATTCGTCATATCTAGGTTAGAATTATAAATGTTAAAATACCATGGAAAATGCAAGCAGTATGTAAGAGCGATTAATTTTATTAATTTAATTACAATGTAATTTACCTAACGCTATTCTTTTGTGGTCTGTATTTGGTTTTAATTAAAACGGAGAACAATTTCAACCTACTCAATTATTTTTTACGGTGAAATGTGAGTTTGAGGGTATACCATCATTAATAATCAATGCATACACACGAACATGTTTTTTATTTTGTCGACGTCAGTAGTGTTTACAATAACTTAAAACAAATAACACACCTAATAATATAAAATAAATTAACAGTTTTTCTTACGCAGTCTTTAACTAAATTTACTTAGTTGATGATACAATCTAAGATGGAAGCCCGCTAATCTGTTATGATGCTGCGACACAGCTGTTAAAAAATGTTTACAAACATTTTCAAAAGTCAGAAATTGTTTCTCAGAATTGTTTTACCTCTTACGGTTTCTGCACAACATCGTACCGGAACACAAATCTTTTTGCTTGGCCGAAGCCTCCCATTAGTTTAGACTCAGGATAAATTAGAAAATGCAATTTTGCTAACCCAGGACCTCTGCTAGCAAACCAGTACTAGCACCACTATATATTGTCCCAACGTCCTTCGTAAAGATTTTAGAAATATTTCAATGTAAGAGGTATCGGTGGCCAAACTACCATGTATTTTACCTTCATTCATTATGTACAATAACTAACCTTACCCTCGTTCAGTTTTATGTAATACTTAAAATAAGAATTAACTGGATAAAGGTGAGTCTAATTTTGTAACTTAAATTTGACAATACAAGTGAGCATTTTGCGAAACGTTGCTGCAATCATTGCGATCACCGCAATCCCATTTAGTGGTCGGCATTATTGCGCTATTGACTAGAATTTAGTGGCTTATAGTTGATGCTTCACATTAATGTCTATTAGTATATTTTCCTAGTAGACATTAAGGTTCACACAAAGAAATATACTAAATAAATAGTGCATGTCTGTAAAAGAGAATTTCGTATGCAAATCTAGAAATCTTCGTAGCATTTTGGCTCTTCTGCCAAAATACTCTCTGCAATAATTATTTTGCTAATACTCTATTCTGAATTCTATATAGTTTATAATTATCTCTGTACAACACAATTAATTTTATGTATTTTTATCCCAATTTTCAATATTTAAACTACATATTTATGACTTTGCTTTTATTTTAACCCGTTTGTATAAATGTAAATTAAACTGTTTAACTTCGTTTACATTTTGACATAAAACCGAAATAATAGAAACTCCATTATGTGAGCCTGTTATTAATGATTACGTTATATATAATTCCGCTTCTAAGCATTTTAACTTTCTTTGTGTATCTTAAAATATTGTTGGTTTATCTAATAAATATAATAATATAAATTATAGCTAAAATGTGTATATTATGTAATTATTAGTCTACCCAGACAGGATCCCGTACGATCAAAGTGATCGTTGGCGATGTAGACGCTCTTTAAGAACGGAATTTTTCTCTATTCTCACGGGATCCGCGATTACTCAAGATATAAAAGTAAACGAGAGAGAACGCGAAGTGACACACTGACGTGAGTTTCATTGATATTTTTTTATTAACTACAGTTTTTAGCATTTTATATAAAATTAACATTCTGCTGCCATATAATTAACAAGCCATAAAATAACGTGAAGGAAATCGAACCTGCCGCCCTTGAATAACGTTCCGGTTGAACCGACGACATTGAGAGCACATTAATATTAAAATAATAGGTTTATTTCATCAGTGTATTTCAAAGTTCAAGGAAAGTTATTGTTTAAGGTCGTGGATAATTATGGTGACAACATTTTTGTTTGATATCACTCAAACTTTGTCAGTCAAGTAGAAATGTTATGCAATCCAAACACATATATAATTACTAGCGTAAAGTTTGATCTAAGTTGTTATTAGATTATAAAACATCAAATTAAACCATTTCCAAAGTTTTGGTAGCTGTCTAATAACTCTAAAAACGCAATTTTGTAGATCTGTCTGTTTGGCAGCCATCGCTAATTTTCGTTTGCTTTAAACAATTTCGGTTATAATATAAGCAATATTAAAATAAATTGTTGGTCAACCAATTGTAATAAACAAAGTTATAAATTTCATAAGTATATTGTTATTACTATATCCTATAATCATTCCGTGTACTTCAAGGGGAAAACAAAAGTTTTGCGTGAATGTCATCTCAAGACAACGATAGCATATAAATAAAAAAATTCTGTGTAAACATCTTACGTTTGTCGCGCGTTTAGTAATTACTACAGAGCTTTCAGTTTCCGATAATTTACAAAACCTAGCGAGACCGCAAAAAAGGCAATTCTATTGTAATAATTTTTTATTTAAATTCAAGGTAAATCAAAATGCGTTATAAGATGAGCAAGATAAACAAATCGAGCTGAATTTATTCAGAAAATACATGATCTCCAGGAACGAAACGCATTTCGTATAGAATATTTCTGACAATTTTTTAAGCACCAGTACACAATTATATTCTGTATGACGTGGTCTAATGCTTAGCTGGTGATAAAGGCAGTCATCACCTAATGAGAACACTAACTTTGATTGTAATTAGGTGCAGTAGTTCTAAATTTGTGCCTGTTTTGAAATATTTTAGTGAAATTTGTCTACTATGAAAAAACCTGAAACTAAAAATACTATAAATAAAAAAGCTATTTCTTACTCTTTATATTGTTTCTTAAATAAACTAGCATGGGATCTAAAATTTCAAAACACAGCTAATTATACTATTAGTTTACACTCTTCTCATATCCATAATTATAAGTAGGAATATTGTTTAAGACACTGCTTCATTGGTTAGTATGTTCGACCACAAACATGAGATTCTGGGTTCGAGTTCCGGGTTGGGCCAATTCAAAAATCAATATTGAGATTTCTATTAAGAGACTTTCCCGTCACATCGGAATATGAGAGTGAACGAATAGAGAGAGCACTTGTGTACTATGCCTGCCAATCAGCAGTGGAGCAGCGTGGTGGCTCTATACTCTAAAAATCCTCTCTCATATGAGTGAGGAGGCCTGTGCCCAGAAGTGGGACGGTAATGGGCTGCTACTTACCTTACCTTATTGTTTAAGATAGGAATTAGTATAAATTCAAATCCCATACTGATATACCTATATGTTTTACAACAGGAACGAATGTTAAAGTTGAAACCCTGGTGTTACACTCATTGAAAAAGATAGTTCCTTTGGGATTTAGTGGATATTGCGAGGCCTCCCCCAACGTCGAGTCTCGCACACCTAACCCCAATCATTTTCCAGCGGAAAGAAGGGCAAATTGATGAAATTGCATTTTCAAATTTGGCCAGATACCACCCTACTAGCAAGGATGTCCCACCAAGCAAAATAAAATTGGAATCCGATACGATACTCGGGGCTTCAGTGGGTGCCTATAATTAGAAATTTGGCGAGTAAAATTAATTCCGCTGCATTTTCTATTAGAAAAGTTAGACAACACACTGATGTTTACATTGCCAAAATGGTTTTTTTCGCTTATTTTCATAGCATAATGTCTTACGGCATACTGTTATGGAGTAAGGCGGAGGACATTGAAACAATATTATTTTACAATAAAAGAGCAATACGTGCCATATATCAATTAGGATCTCGTGCTTCTCTAAGATATAAACTCAAAGAAACCTCAATTCTCACAGTACACTCGCTATATAAATTGAATAATAGCTTATATATCCGTGACAATAATCACTTATACAATAAAAAAAGTGAAACAAACAAACTTTTAATTTCATATTATAGAGTGAAGAAGGTTGAGAAATCATTTTTCGGATTTAGCATTTTTAATAAGCGCAACCAGTTTTAGATTTGCCTCCACATAATTTTAAGAAATATATCAAAAGATACTTTTAAATGCCATATTATAATGTTGAAGATTATTTAAGCAATACGAAATGTTTGGAGTTGATTCCAGTTGCTCACAGGAGCAATATATTACATATTATAACAAACAAAGTTTTATTTAAAAGAGTTAACGTTGAGTTTCTTGTCGGTTTTTTCTCAGCGTATTCCACTCTCCGAACTGGTAGTATATTTGTTACCAACGCACTAACGATTCAAAGGTAAGCACCTTTGAATTGAGTCTACTTGAATAAAGAATATTTTTATTTTGATACTGTGTATAAATACGAAATAAAAGACCTCTTATCCGGTTAGCGTGATTTCATCTTAAGACTGTATTATAATTTGCCATCAAGTGACACCACACTCGAGTATTAAGAAAAATAAAATGAGTGTAAATTAGAGTGATATTATAAGACCTGTGAGAGAATCATATATAACTTTCCGGAGGTCTTCAGGGTTAATTTCACGATTAGCCATTACTCGTGACGTTGAGGACGTGCCTTATGTTGCGCGTTCACTAGAGGTTAGTACGTGACCAACATACGAAGACACTTAGTCGTGCGTCGCCTTGACTTACTATTACATGCAAACCACAGCTATATGACATAGCTCGGCGGTAAAAATTTGTCTTTTGTGCAGGATTTAGTCATGGTCAAGTCCTTCAGATTGAAAGATAAGCGCATACTTAGTTGAGCACATGTTAGGGGTACAAATTGAGTTCTAACTGGGAATACAAAAGTGCAAATGTTCAATAGTATCTTAGGTATATATCATATAGTATTGGTATAATTAACCACAGATTTGTTAACCACCCACCCTCCAGATATAGGTTATGTAAGGCAGTGGAATAAAGCAACATGTTTACGGTAAACTATCAAGTCTCTTGAAATGAACAGTTATACCGAATAAGAATTATATTTCAATTAAAAATATAAAAAATTGTAATGCAAACGCTACCAAAAAAAAAACATTCCAAGTAGACGAAGTCGCTGGTTCAGCTAGTGCAATATATATTCAAATTACTAAGCAAGCCCGACATTAAATATAAATACTGCAGACGTTTCTTATTATATTAAAATACTCTTTGTATTTTATTATTTGTAAAATATCTTTTCCACATTAACAATCAATCACCCACTGAATATTTTGTTTTGTGTGTTCACTTGTTTGGTTTTATTTTTACTCGAAAACAATGGGACTCGATTAAATCTGGTTTCTCGAAAAGGGAGATATTTATACGAAATTTACCTGAAGACGCTTCAGGTAGTTGTCTCTGTAGGTACTGATATGCGAGTAAGTGAATAATATATTACACTTGAGCTGGGTAGTCCGTTAATTTCTACATTATATTGTAATACAAGATTTTCTTAACCTTCAGAGAGAATATAAAACCCTATATGTAGAAGGCTGTCCTGTCACGAATCAGACTCAAAAATATGATTCTACTCAAATAGAAACAAGCAATACTATATTAATATTTGAATCGTATCGAACGGACCAATATTAACGAATTCAGATGCTGTATTCTACTTTCTTAGATAGAAACCCTTTTTTTCAGCTGTAATATGCTTTATACATAGCTATAATAACCACTAAAACCCAGGGATACCCTCATCATCTTAGATAGGAACTTGAAATGTCAGTTACACAGATCTTTAAGATATGTAACTATTTTTTAATTATTTATACGTATAATATGTTTTTTAATACAGTAAAATTAAATAAAATGCTGAAAGTAGCATGGCTTCACAGAAACTTGTCGTGACGAAGTTCGCATAGTGAAATCCAGTGTTTGAATATACATTTTTGCAAGGTAATTTGACTTTCTCGGTTTTAATAATGAAAAAATATTAATTAGGTTCCTACATACTACAACATATGAAACCAGGCAACAAATTTCAAGAGACTTTCTAGTACAACGACAGTAAACAAGTATGAAACTTATATTTGATCAAATGATTTTCTGTAATGGGACGAATCCAATCAAATCATATTAATTCATGTTTTGCACAAAACGTTACACAACGTTTTGTGCAAAACATGAATTAATATTGAAGGGGAATTTAAAAAATACAAGAATTTATTATCCTCTTCTTAAAACATTTTTTTCTCTCTTTACAATGTTACGTTGCTGCAATGTTTTGATTTATTTTCATGTCAGACCTGTCTCGCATCGCAAAAGGTTTTGGCTTATATGTTGATAAATAATTGAGTCCTACCGACATATATACGAATAATTTAAGTTTGTCTGAGTTAATTGCTTTTGTTATAATTTTTTATAATACTAAGTAACCTCACAAACTTTTGTGTGATAGAGATAATGTTTTTGTGGCGGTAAAAGGGCTAGTGTAGTAAAAGGTGTAAGGGCAACAAAGCAATTGAAAATTATGATTAACTATTTTTAGATTGGATTACTGCCTCATGTTCGACTATAGACATGAGGTCCTGGGTTCGAGTCGGACCAAGGAGTTTTCTATTAAGATTTTCTCAATGTTTGTCCGAAGTTGGGAAGTTGGCGGTGTGATCCACCCCCGTGCCTCGGAGAGCACGTTAAGCCGTCGGTCCTGCGCCTAACCTTTCTCCGGTCGAGTCGGATTCCCGTCACATCGGATTATAAGAGTGAAGGAATAGAGAGTGCACTTGTGTACTATGCCTGCCAATCCGCAGTGGAGCAGCGTGGTGATCTAAAAACCCTCGCTCCTCGGAGAGAGGAGGCCTGTGCCCAGCACTAGACCAATGAGGCAATTAAGTGTATAAGTAATTAAATAAATAAATATTTGTAAATGATAAAAATTATAGGTATTCTTGTAAACCTATTTCCTTCGTGTTTTCTTCAACATACATGCTATTGGCGAAGTAATCTGTGCCTAATTGGCACACCTGAAAGCCACTTAACAAAATAAGAAAAAGAGTTTAACAAGTACGTGCTAGAAGACGTAGGAATTGAAAAAAATATATTATTTCTATAAAATTGTAATGCCCATAACGACGACAACCACATAGCAACTTATTTTAAAATCATATTATAATATTTACAAAATCTGATTTAAAATTAGCATCATTTGATTGAACGCTTACTGCAAATGCAAGAGGATTTATTGCCTCATCCGTAAAACATCTTGACTGGTTTTCATTTAACTTGCACAGCAGGACGACTGTTTATAATTCGTTTGTATGTATTTAACATCTATTTTTAACTGAACATGATGTTGGTAAGGATTGAAGATGATTTCATTGGAAAATTGAATATGTTAAGTTGCACGAAACGATTGTGTATTGAATATGTAATTATTGTAATGTATTTTAATTAACATTTTATTAATAAGTAACGAACGGATCATCATAAATCAAAACGAGTTTCACCTTTAGTTTACAAATATTTTAAATAACCAAATCAATCAACCAGTCACAAGTCACTAAAATACTTTTTAAAACACTAAGTATAGAACCAGTGAGGTCGTCTATATTTGTAGAATAATTTTATAGTCCAAACAATTAGAATAGATCTAAGCCTATCTTATACGCATCAATCATGATGATTTTCTTTCTTCTGATTTAGGACATAAAATGGGTCCCAGAAAATAATGTCCTCACTGAACCTTTGGTGCTCCTGTTCAGGACACTGAGGATCCCGCTAGGTTTTAGTGGACATTCTGTTCTTGAGTAAGTCCCACACTCTTAGTTAAAGGTATAACTTTCAGCGGTGCGTAAATACATTGCCCAGCGAAAAAAAAAACAGGTTTGATTTTAATTTATAACGAAAAAAATGCAATTCTATTGTGACTTGACTCCTAAGTCAACTAAGTTACATTAACATGAAATAGATCTCGCTAGCCCAAAGGTTGCTTGGAATAAATCGCTACATAGCAGTAGCGTCACCTTATTGAACTGCTTTGCCTTTTAAGTGTCTTCTGTATGTATATTTTTGTGGTGTTCAATAAAAGAGTGGACGTCATGCTTTTCCTCTATTTAAGTTTACGCAGACGAAGTTGTGCCGGTCAGCTAGTATAAATATGTGTTGGCAAACGTTTGCACGATTAATAGTTATTAACAAAGCAGTTCATTCGCCGTTTCCTTTCACACAAGAATTCATGACATTTACACGCAAGAATGACGGGTGTTCCGCACGCACATCGATATACACTAACTCGTAAGATGCATCTGTCATGCACACACGTACAAAAAAATTTCACACTTTTTATGTAACGATTGTTCCGCGACAATCTGGGCAGAGATATGAGGTACATAGTTTTATATAACGATGGCCTTTACGTATAAAGAGTTAAGAATAAAACTTATTTTGTAAGCCAGTGTTTCAAAGATAAATGATATATGTATTACTGTTCTACCTTTTGTATACATGATATGTTTGATTAAGCATCATGTTTGAATAGCTATACGATTAAAAAAATTACGAGTGGGTGCGTACAAAGTTTACCGAGACTTAGGGGGAGGAAAAAAGGAAGATATGTTAGTATTTAACGATACGAACGTGTCGATAATTAATTTAAATACTTTTTTAAATCTCCAATGACGAATTGTAAATAAAAGTGTCGCGTGTTTTTGTCAATATAATAAATTATTAATTAATTTTTTTTTGAATTTATATTTCATGAAAAATAGTATATTAAATTATTAAATGACGAGTGGCAAATTAAAATAGCACATGTTATTTGTAAATTTTGAAAATACCTAACCTTGAAACGAATTTGTATAAAAATTATGCGTTTTATCCGTAACAATTTTACCCCATGCGCCTAAAGAAGTTTCACTTCCAAAAAAACCGACGAGTTGTGTTGATAAAACGGGTGATATAACCATCAAAATAACAACTTCAAAATATTTTAAATGTAAGCTCGCTGTTTATACGTAGGGGCCGTCGATTAGTATATAACTTTAATGGTGTTTGTTATAATGGTATATCAAATTAGCGACGTCATTTAACTTAAGTGTTTTGTTCTGCAGCAACTTATTTGAAATGTTCATTAATTTTTAAAAGAATATTTTGAAATGAGACGTCTTATTCTTCAAACATTTTTGTAATGCGTTACGGGATAAAGGAGATACGTATGTATTTACGTGAAGAAGTGTTTACTTTACCCAATCACACTTTACTTACACAATTACATCTAAATACTTATATATAAGCTGAATTTAAAATAAATTCATATTATAGAATTCAATAAAGTGTAACCAAAGAAGTTTCACTTTCTCCACGTACTCGTATACACTGATACATTCCCTTTTTTTACCACAATATTTAAACTATAAACAAAATATAGCTTATTACTAAGGAAATGATGATAATACAAGAGTGGTTTTATAGTTTGATAGCAATATCAAGCTTTGGTATTGGAACAGTTGTATCCAGAGAATAAAATCTTAACCAAATTGTGACTTTAAAATGGGTAGTTTATGGTACTGTTTTCTTATTTTTGTCAGTCTGTACTTTTAAAAACAATAAAAGCAAGTGTTCAAATAAATGACCTATAGTTAAATATTTATTGAAATCTGTGAAACTACAGTTTAGGTTTTGAATAAAAATAAATTAATTACGTAATATCATGAAGGATATATGTATGGAGTATTGAAAGGAGACATCTTGTAAATACGTGATTGTAATTTTGTTTATTTCAAGGAATTTTTAATATTTCTGTGTCCTTGTACACAATAGAAGTGACAAACCCACGACTTTACGCGCTCTACTAGACCAATGAGGCAGTTGATACTTAATTAATTATCAAACGGCATCTTCCAACGTAGTTGCGCAATGCCTTCTTTTAATTATTTATAAGCTTCCGTTAGACTCTAATTTCACTTAAGTATCGAATAGAAATCTTAAAGTTTTAACATAAATAAATCCCTCTATATTCTAAAGCAATTGAACTTCGGATTCGAAATTGAACTCTAATTTTATACAGCCTAAAATCCTGCAATAAATTTGCTACGTTCATGTTGTAGTGACATGAGATCCTGGGTTAGAGTCCCGGGCCAGACCAATTAAAAAATCTATATTGAGTTTTCTATTAAGATTTTCTTAATATTTATCCACAGTTGGAAAGTTGCCGGTGTGTTCCACCGACGTGCCTCGGAGAGCACGTTAAGCTGTCGGTCTTGCGTCTGATCTCTCTCCGGTCGTGTTAGATTGCAATCACATCACTATGAGAGTAAAGGAATAGAGAGGCACTTGTCTACTATCCCTACCAACCTTCTGTCCTATCCCACAGAGGAGGAATGTGCCTAACAGTGGGACGTTACTTACCTTAAACAAAACATATGTTTAAACAGCGTTGCCAACACAAATATGCCAGGGAGTATACTTAATTCTATTAATTTTAATTGATAAAAATTGCTTTTGCTCGTAATTGGAATAAACAGTGATAGTGTACAGATGTGTCTTTGGAGTAGAGTCTCTACTCCAAAGACACATCTGTAGAAAACTTAAAAACGATAGTTGCATGAAGCAAGTAATATTTTGTTTTGCATGTTATAAAAATGGTTTTTCATTAAAATTTGCTTTTCTAAATTTTCGGATTTCTGATGGCAATGATACGATTAACAACGCACCGACGTGAAAATGCAATACCATTTTTCTAATCAGAGACAGTTAACCCTTTCACGGTCCGCGGTCGGGTAAAGCACGCGTCTTATATTTTCTCCAAAGATGGTTTCCTCGAGTTTATCCCTCACTGAGCATGATAAATTGAGATTGCAACGCAATTAACTTTAATTAGTACTTAGAAAGACTCGCGATGGCCTAATGGGTAGACACGTGGGATTCTTGTTCACGAATTCGAAACCTGGACAAGTTCTCTTTGCAAAACTTATGTGCCTAATTATTGTTTAAATTCATCATTATGCTTTGCAGTGTTGGAAAATATGGTGAAGAAACCGCAAATCCTAGGAGTAATTACGTTCAGCCCACCAACCCGCAATGTAGCAGCGTGGTGAGTCTGGGCTATAAAAACCCTTTCTCTGACGAAAACCGAGTTTGAAAAGGAGTTTGCAAAACAGCGGGACATATTGTAATACCACATCAAATAATGTACTGTCGTGGTTATGTGTATATAACACTTGTGTAAATATGGCACATTTCAGAAGTATAAATTTGTAACATTACTACAAAGAAAAAAAAAGTTATGAATTCTTAATTTGTAATGACGAATATTTCATGTTTTCTTCTTTTCTAACAGCACCTAGCACTAAACTACAAAATTGGTTCCTAAATTTTCTTCTTTGCACCACAACGAATACATTTAAAAATCATAAGCGACGGACCTTCAAGTCAACAATGATATATTATAACTAGCTGTTTCAGACGGTGTCAATCGCGTAGTTCAGGATTCCTTTCCAATATGTAGAAATCCGTCGTTTAATCGGATTGAAAAAACTAAACCATTCTTGAATTCAGAATACATTAGTCTATGACCATATACTAGCGAGTAAGGTAAATATTGAAGACGTGAAATATCAAACACGACATTTTTGAAGTGAAACTTTCGGCGCTTGGAAAGTTTTTTGGATGAAACGCGTGATTAGCGTCACGAAGATATGCAACGTTTTTATGCTAATTAATTTGGAGTTTAAGTAGTTTTAACATTTACAAATAACATGTAGCATTTTAATTTGCCACTCGTCATTTAATCTATATATATGTAAAAGTGATATCCAGTTATCTATTGACTCGTCACGATATCTCTGGAACCATAAGGCGTAGAGACTTGAAATTTTGTAGGAATATTTCTTTTTCCGAGTAGAGCTCAGCTAAGAACGGATTTTGCGAAATTCTTGAGAAGTGTACTTTGTACGCATAGTCTAAGATCGACACGCGCTGATCTGGTAAGAGGTAATTTAAATTTTATAGTAACATTAACCTACCGGAATGCCCATTTTTTTGCTTAACGGTACGTTTTTTTTCAGGTATGCTGGCAACTTGCCAAGGTCGAAGTCTCCCACCAGGCTCAGACAAATTAAAAAATACAATTTTCTAAATATGCTTTACTAGAAACCTAAACCAGGACCCGCGATAGTAAAGAGAGTTCAAATAGAAACATTTAATATGCCACGTTACATAGCAATTTCATAAACGGTATCTAAGTTTATCGATCTCACGTATAATCCTCTTTTAATAGATTAGAAGGATAAAAAAGAATATACCAGACTTCAGTATAAATACCAGTTCTTATATTAGTAATAAAATAGGTTGTTTGTGTCATGCCTTTCGCGAGTGACTTCTAAACAGGTTGGGCGTGTTTTTTATCACGTGGCAGATTACCGTTCGCGACAAGACTGTCAAGTGTCAATGGATGGCATGGATGGAGTTTTATAATATGAAAACTGGAATACATTAATAATGGTTTCGAATAATTATATTTGAATATTAGATGTCCCTCAACAGCAGTGAGCAAATGAGCAATTCTAAGAGTCAGCGCGTCATTCTAATCTTGCTTGGTGGAAATATAGTGAGGTTAATCATTTATCCTGAATTATTAGAACACAATTTGTTATATATAGGATCATTTATTTATATATATAAGTGATATCCAGGTATCTATTGACTCATCAGGATATCTCTGAAACTGTAAGGCGTAGAGGCCTGAAGTTTGGTAGGAATAATAATAATAAAATATATATATATATATATATATATATATATATAAATGAATAGCTGTTCGTTAGTCTCGTTAAAACTGGAGAAGGCCTGGACTGATTTGGCTTATTTTGGTTTTGAATTATCCGTGGAAGTTCAGGATTTAAAAGGTAACTATGATAAAAAGCTTGGAGTATAGTAAAAAACAACAATTCTGTTTTCCCTTAGAAACTATTCCTTCCTGTCAAACATCTGATATCCATACCGTCGTTAGGAATCAATTTTAAGTCTTTCAGAATTGAAATTAAATGTAAAAGTTAAGGCTTTTTACATTATTTTTTTTTATATTTTGAATGTTAAACGTTTTATGTACGACCGTTCGTTTAGAAATCAAATTAAATTTATAAGAATACATTGTTTTTTTTTTTCATTTGTTTTTGACATTGACAACCAACAATTTTTGATAGCAACTATAATATTTAATGGATTTTTTCGGAAACTGAGCGGAAATGTCGCGAATTCTTTTTGTTCCAGTTAAGTATTTACCATATTTCTTGCTAAAGTTTTAACATTCTGCAAATATCATTGTGATTTTGAAGCAGTACAACGTTTGTCGGATCAGCTAGTAATTATATAAAGTGGTACAGTTAACTTGTATTTTAATCACACGCAGTTTACGCAGAACAATAAAGACACATGCACACTCTTAGTCGTACTCTATCCACTCTTTATCTCTCTCAGGTTCCCATTTATATAATATGTAATAAATAAATGTAAAGGGATAAATGGTTTTAGGTAACATTAATTCGAAAATATATTAAAGTATAAGAGCTGGATTTTTTTGGGATTATTTTAATAAAATAAATTGCATCGAAAATCATTCACAACTTTAGCATGATTCCGTAATTCAGCATACATATAACGCAAATCAAGTTTATTTCAGTCATAACTTGCATCTTTAGTTTCATTATCATGAAAGGAGCTTTATTTCAGAAATTTGATACAATAACCTAACACTATTTTAAGAATAATCAACCATAGAATGAGGATTACCTATGTGCCCTTTAACAATTAATTGACTCGCGCAACTACCATTCTACATATCTAACTATACGGAGATGAAATATGGGGGTATAAGGATAAAAATACGCCAACAGGTGTACCAAATCAACACAAACAATTTCATAAAACTCGGTCTATTAGTTTTAGAAGATCAATAAAAACACTGTTACACGAGAATTTTTATATGTATGCCAACTTAGGAAAATAAAATACTAGTAGACTCGCAAAATCTTTTTCGGTAAAACTTATGTAAAAGTTTGAATAAGTTTTAACTATATGTATACCCAAACTCATTTTTATGGTTAGTTATGCTTTTATGCTTTTCACATAACTTAAAGTAAAGTGAGTAGCAGCCCATTAACGTCCCACTACTGGGCATAGGCCTCCTCACTCCGAGGAGCGAGGGTTTTTAGAGCATAGACCCACCACGCTGCTCCACTGCGGATTGGCAGGCATAGTACGCAAGTGTGCACTCTCTATTTCTTCGCTCCCATAGTCCGACGTGACGGGAATCCGACACGACCGGAGAGAGATCAGGCGCAGGACCGACGGCTTAACGTGCTCTCCGAGGCACAGGGGTGGATCACACCGCCAACTTCCCAACTTCGGGCAAATATTGAGAAAATCTTAATAGAAAACTCAATATCGATTTTTGAATTGGCCCGACCCGGGACTCGAACCCAGGACCTCATGTCTGTAGTCGAACATGCTAACCACTAGACCAATGAGGCAGTTCACATAACTTAATTATTGCAAATGGCCCACTAAAAAAATATGGCTAAAGATATTAAGATTTTTTTACAGCATATATTCGTACATAGGTATAATGATATGATGAATAACCGGTGTAAGCCTAATAAATTATAACAGGTTTAAATGTTCCTAAACAGGTAACTAAATCGTTTGATAATTTTCAAATGGAAATGTTTTACATCGGAGGTTACAAATGTACATCCATATTGATCGCTTGTTTAATTTTTTAAAGGCAAAAATATACACGGTTTTACAACGTTGTATATATAGCTAGCACGTTACAAGTATCCGGCGATTGTTTCATAACTTACGAAGTGAGAAACAAACATTTTCAACAGTTTACTGAAAGATATATACTTTAAAGAAATTTGTGACTTATTAACCTTCTGTTGAACAGAGGCCTCTTGGGTCACTACATATTGAGAATGCAAATTACACGAACCCCACAGTTATTCTTATGACAATTATTCCTCGATATATTTTCTTTTACCGAACAAAAAAACTTCCAAAAACAAACCAATGTATTTTCAATTTCTTTTCGACATTAGTCCTAGATAATTCGTTAGTTGATCTAATTACGTTAATAAGCACTAAATTATGAAGGACAAAAAAATTTCTTTACGTATAGGTTTAAGGAAGATATCGTATTTTTTGGATTATATACGAGTATATAGTATAGTAATATGTAGCTATTGGTCTAATCCTTTACTGGCTTTATTGAAGTGAAACTTCTTTAGGCGCATAAGGATAATATTTTTACGGATGTAACGCGTGTTTAGCGTCACGAAGTTATGCTGCGTTTTTTGTGCCAATTCGTTTGAAGGTTAGGTAGTTTTAATATTTACAAATAACGTGGCATTTTAATTTGCCACTCGTCTTTTAATAATTCAATATACTATTTTTCATAAAATATAAAACAAAAATGTTTCATAAATTCTCTTCTCAATTTTAAATTCCAAATCAAGATTTAAAACATGTGGCATTTTATTTACAATTCGTCATTTGAGATTTCAATAAATTATATGTATTAATTTTAATGAAAATTAAATTCATTATATTTGTCTAAGTCGGAAATATAAAGTTTTAGATTTGTATAAATATAAACAAGACTTAAAAATTTGTTTGCCAAAGAAGTTTCACTTCTGACATAATGTAATAATCTTTAAAACACTGTTGGATTATCAAATAGATAAATGATAACCCCAATATAAATTGGTCATATGAAACCTTGACATTCCTAGTTGCTAAGCACAAGTATAAGTGCATGTATGTAATAGCTATTTGATTTGATGTCTATCTATTTATAGAGTATGTAAGATTATAAAGCCTCAACAGTTCAACGACAGTAGGCCCGAGTCAAGGCTCGAATGGGCGATCTCAACCTGTTGGACTACAATATTAACGCATTTACGAACACAAACACAGAACCTTTCTTATTGTGTAAAATAAAACGATTATGGTAATAAATAGAAACTATCTAAAAGTAAGTAGCAGCCCATTAACGTCCCACTGCTGGCATAGGCCTCATCAATTATATGCGAGAGCGTTTTTAGAGCATAGTTACACTGCGGATTGGCAGGCATAGTACACAAGTGCACGCTCTATTCCTTCACTCTCATATTCCGATGTGACAGCATTCCGACACGACCGGAGAGAGATCAGGCGCAGGACCGACGGCTTAACGTGCTCTCTGAGACAAGGGGGTTGAGCACACCGCCAACTACATAACTTCGGATAAATATTAAGATAATCATATCTGTAGTCGGACATGCTAACCACTAAACCAATAAAGCAGGCAGAAACTATCTACTTATTTCTATTTAGGGTTACATTTGCGTTCATTAGAAATTTCATCTACAGTGCAACCTATATAACGTATTTTTAAAAATACCCTCAGACTGCACTGAAGAGGAAATGTAAAATATACCGTTACGTTACGAAAACATTTATCAAAAATATTTATATAACGAATTTTGAATAATTTCATCATCATCATCAGATAAAATATATTGTACCTTATTTAACGCACTTTTACGTATTGCTGATTGGTTTGAGCTTGACTGTGATCTCTTGACGGTAAATTGTGATACAGTGTAAGAGGGGAGCTTGGTAGGAGGTAATTTATCTGTAATAATTTACAGCATTGTAACAGAACTCATATTTTGGTTGGCGGTACGTCTCTGCTGATAGGGTGGTAACTACAGCTGAAGCCTCTCACCAGTCTAAACCCAAATTGAAAACCGTCAAAACATTTAAATATTTACCAACACAAACATAAAACCTTTCTTCTTTTGTAAAATAAATAGAGTATGATAATAAATAGAAACTATCAAGTTATTTCTATTTACCGTTATGTTTGTACTCTTCAGAAATTCCATCTATTATTATATTGAAAGTTTTTACTGAGACCTTTTTTTTACGCTTGAGTTTTGTTGCACTTTGTCTGGTGTACCTTTTTATTTAAATTCCTAATATTGCCTTTGTACGGAGAATTCCCTACATCTATACCGTGTTCAAATTTCCAATCTATAACAAAATACTCTTTTATTCATTCACTTAAATACGAACACATTTTTGAAACTTTTAGTTAATGTCACTTGAGATTAAAACAGCATCATACTCCTTATACTGAAAAAAGTATACTAGATTGGGCATATTGTGGTTTCTTCCCATAACAAAGTGCAAAAAAATTAAAAAATGTTGTAAATTAGAATTTAAAATGTATAATCTAATTCCTGTTTCCTTGCTACTTTGCATAATTCCGACTTATCTTTTATGCTAAAATAAAAGTAGCCAAACTACTTTTTATGATATCAGGTATCTACCAGTGAAAGTCTCATTAAAATCAGTCCAGCTATTTAGCGGGACATACATACAGATCAAAATTTAAAAAATATCGTATATACTTTCATACACATTTAGTAAAACTATGTTAATTTCATATTACAAATAAACGCTCTAATTTTATTTATTTGTAATAATATTATTTTTTGTACCTTCGTTTAACCAACAACACAACACAAATGTTATCATTACATTGTTCATTATGAATCTGTTTGTCGTAAGACGTTTAAATTAGAATTCGTAGAAACACCTGTGACAATAATCTGTAAAACTACTTAAAACTTATATATCAAAGTAGACCATATCGTAGAAATAATTAGTAGTAGTTTAATATTAAAGATAATTCCCATAGACAAATGATATATTAAAAATAAATAAATCACTGAAATGCAAAATGTTGGAAGGTCATATTGATAAGTAGTTATTCGTACGCTTAATTAAAAATGTTAGACTGAATTAAATTCTTATCAAGCTGAACTTATCGCGATCCGTTTGAAAAAAAAAAAGGTTTCAACTACCTCCGTAGGAATTTGACAAATTTTATATAATCATGAATCGCGAAACTACGAACAGCGATTGAAAAATATGAGGTAGGGTTAGAAGGCTAAAAGATAATTTAAAACCTATACGAATTAAGCACAAAAAATTTCATAAACACTTTGACACAGATTTTTACATACTAGAAGATTTTAGACATTTTAAATATAGCATACTTACACCACTTCCTAAGAAATGCGCTTGTGAGCTTTGCGCATAATTTGTCACGGCCCTGCATCCTGATTAAACTGTCAAACACAATTGTACGAACACACACAACACAACACTACACTAGATCCTTCCCCATTGAGTGTTATTTTTATTTATTTCTTAACTCCACCGTTAGCGACTACCTAACTCGCTGACGGTCGATCGCGAACTGTTGTCTGCTTCGTTTGTTTCTTCGACGTGCGTATGCGCAAACCTGCAATGCAATGAAAAAAAAATTACTATGGAGTGACTACGAAAGATCATGGCAAAGGTGCGGACCTTTTCCCAAGGATCGCAGTACGTTTAATTTTGATATTTCAACAGGAAAAGGCCTTAACATTCGCGGGAAATTATATTGACACTGAAATAATTTTAATTTGTATATACATAAGTGTTTAATGAATGTAACGAAACTTTAAAACAAATTATCCTTTATCAATGTCAGATACTGTAGGACTTTTGGATGTTTAAATTTTTTTTGCTTATACAACAAGCAAATGCACTGTTTTAATTGCCTACAACATTCTATTAAAGTCATTAAGATGTTAGTTAGACTAGTAAGTTTATTATAATGATCATAAAATAGATATCTTTATAAGTTAAGTATATTTGTGTGTATATTACAGTCGCAAACCTTTGACACTGAATTAATAAACCCATAAACCGGATTAAAACAGTATCTTATACCTAACAAATCAAGGATAACTGCTACGTAAAGTTTAATAATTTCTTTAATGTTGGATTGTTTAGTGTAACTTTATATAACATAGTAGTAAACATAGATTATTCTGGATTCTACAGTGTCCTTAACTACAATGAAAATTTTGAAATGATTGATTAGGCTACTCTCCAAAAAGGTTTAGGTTATTTTATGGATTTACGGTTAAATATGCACAAAACCGAAAAAAAAAATTGCTTTTTATATAAAGTTCCGCTTTGTAATAGTTACTAGTAATAAGACGTCGTGTGTGTAAAAATAAACAGTCTAAATGTTATAATTTAAAGTTATTCATCCGATGCAACGATAAAAGTAATTTTTTTTAAATATTGTTTTTTTTTTTGAATCAGTTGCTTCTGCATACCATTTGAACTCCTAATATTGAACTTGTACTGGTTGTCACTAACAATGATTGTCGTGCCACGCCTTTACAGCCGTAACTAAAGATACATTTTAGAATATACAGACCTAATAACGGTAGTAAGGTAGTAACGTGTTTCAAATTATATTTACTCTTCTCTTTATTACTTGCATATACTTAGTATTATATCGTTAGCAAAGGTTCTGCCTCCGACTCTTCTCACGGCAGATTTAGGATATTACCTTTTTTTAATATGTCTGAGTAATGTATGACTAGTGCATGTTATTATGACCAGTTCCAACCCTATCAGTAAACAAGTGCCACCCAGCAAAAACTTTCATTACGATGCCTCGTAGAAACCATGAGATGTAAAACTAGCTGTTACCAGGTCAGCGCAGCCAATAATTTAAACTCAAGTGAGATTACATAAAATCATAAACCTGTCAGCGAAAAAAACTCAAACGCTACTTTGTTACCTAATATATCACCTTAGGTATATGAACGTGCATATTATCGTGTTTAATACTTTAAGTGTTAATTAGTTATTCCTCGCAGAGTCACTCGCGTTGTACCCAATCCAGTGGGAATATGAAGGACTCCGTAAAAAATAAAGGCAATTCCCTCCCCGTTTAGCACGAATGTTATTGTATAGAATAATTTTACAAATCTTTTAAGACACATCAAATATATATAATATATAAATGAATTATAATCAATTGAAGTTATTACATAATTTAATATTAATTAAAAAACTGTGTCAACATCAAGTGTAATCCACTATAAGTTAAAAAACTTTAGTGGACGAAAAAAGGCTTTTTATTTACGATTGAATATTTCAACAAGACGTATCTAAAAAATCCTATCATTAACATAAAAGGTATTTTTTTTATTGCTGACAGGTTAGCGCTTGACTGTGATCACATCTGATGGTAAGTGAAGATATAGTCCACGATGGAAACGCGCTAATCTGGTACGAGGCAGTCGATCTCTTACGGTTTCTACACAGCATCGTACCGGAGCACAAATCTCTATGCTTGGCGGTACGTCTTCGCTGGTAGGGTGGTAACTAGCCACGGCCGAATCCTCCTACTAATCCAAAGTCAGACATACACACATACATACATGCATAGCATCACGCCTCATTCCCATAGGGGTGGGTATCATTAAACCTTTCATTCTTGGTCCAGGAACGTTCGCCTTAGTCTTCCACTTCCAACTTTCCCATTCAATCTTGACTCATAAATCCTTTTTGCCAGTCTCCTTTCATTTATTCTCTCTATGTGCCCAAACCATCTAAGCATACCTTTCTCAATTTTAGTCACTACGTCTTCTTTTATACCACATCGTTATACAAAGTCAGACAAACTAGAAAATAAAATTTCCTCAACCGGGGATTGAACCCGGGTCCTCTGCTAACAATGTGACTACTCGCACCACCGGTATTTTTCCTTGAAACCCTGCTTTACAAAATTATGATTTCATACTTGACTCTTTATACGCAGGGCCTTGGATATCGTAACAATTTATGGAATTTACTTCAAAATGTATCCTGTAAAATTTCGAATAGCCGACGGAGTTGCGTCGAAGGTTAATTAATTGTTAAGGTGACAAGAAAAACCAGTTGCACCTTGAGATTTTATGTTAAGGTTACACAAATAGTAAACTGAACCGTTTAACGTCTAGGCGGTTTGAACTATATTGTTCGTGACTGAGTAATTATTAACGATTTCTTAAAGAAAATAAAATGACTTTGTCGCTTCGTGTTATTAAATTTGTTCGATTACTACAAATATATATATATATATATATATATATATATATACACTAGCTGACCCGGCAAACGTTGTCTTGCTATGTAATATATGTTATATGTAGTATATATGTATTTTTCAATGCCACATTGTAAAAAAGTGCATGCATACAAAGTAGACATGTCAGAAGTGAAACTTTTTTGGTAAACAAATTTTTTAGTCTTGTTGTGTCAAATGTAAAACTTTAATTTTGCGAGACTTAGAGGGAGAGAAAAAGGAATTTAATTGTCATCAAAATATTTAAAGTGTCGTAAATAAATACAAATTATACGATATATAAATTTTAAATAAAAATGCCACGTCTTTATATCAATATTAGTAATTATAAATTAAATTTTATTTTTGAATTTCAAATTTAGAAAAGAGAATTTATGAAATAATTTTAGTATATATTTTTTACGTTAATAAAATACATATTTATTCTTTCACTGAACTTCAAATACATTTTTTTTACTTGTAGTGGATGTCACTTGATGTTATTAGAGTTATCAATTGAGATTAACTTTTAACATGTTATATTTATACTTTAGTCTAAGTGTTAGGTTGTTGGGTTTCATATTTTGGCTGCCTCGCTGGTGTAATAATGTCAATAATCACTTCGCTAGTAGATATCCTAGGTTCGATGCCCAGTAGTCCGAGTTTAGGAAACGTATTTACTACGCTAACAGTAAAGACCTGACGCCTATTACCGGTATGATAAAGTGTAGAAACGTCGTGAATGTCCTCTTCCCAGGCTAACGTGCTCGTCTGGTTAATCTGGGGGCGATCCGTCCACACCCGGAGAAATGGTTGTCTAGGGGCCACGGATCTCTTTCTTACAGGCTGGTAAAGGTGCTGACCGGACATGATTGTTTCAGCAAGTGCCTGCACCAGATTGTTTGCCGAGAGGAAACGCCCGCCTGCCATGAGTGTGATGCTCCTATTCATTCGGTGCAGCACATTTTGGTAGAATGCCCGGCATGGGGATCCCAGCGGCATCTTTTGACGTCATTGGTCGGAGGGGACCTTTCGTTGGAGGGTCTAGTTGGCGCAATGCTCTCTAGCGAAAGGGATTGGAGTGCAGTGGCCTCCTTCTGCGAATCTGTTATTTCGCTGAAGGAGGCACATGACAGGCAGAGGGAGGACGCTATAGACGCTCCTCTTCTCCGGCGCAGGAGGTTGGGAGGTAGAAGGCGTAGATTTGCGCAGCTCCTACCCCCTTCCTAAATTCCCAGCAAGGGTATCCCGGAGTTCCAGGGTAGATTGCGTCAACCGATCCTCTGGTGCTCCACTAATGGATGGGGGAGGGTATCGCTGGGTTTTAGTGGTATATTCTGGCTTACCGCCAGCGAGTCCCACACTCCCGTTTAAATTTTGTCTGAACGGGGTGCGTAAAAGCATTTCCCAGCGTTAAAAAAAAAGGCTATCGTGGCTATCTTAAACTATTCTATCACTTTTTATTTTATTGGGATGTAGTCAAGCGCTGTCGGGAATACCAAATACCAAATCTAGTTCCAATTTGATTCCTTACAACTTTGCTTTTATCTATCTTTGTATTAAAAACCATTCTAATGAAATTTGCCTAACTCAATCCTCAATTATTTTTAGATATAACAAATTTCTGCTGTTGTATTTTATTTCTGTACTAGACCGAAACTATTAGTTATAATCTGTTTTATAAAAATAAGCGATTTATTCTAATTCTTATAATTCTACAGAATCTAGGTCATTAGTCGTGAAATATTAAGAAGAAAATTAAATAACAATTGGTTTGTTTGTCTTTTTGTCTCGTTTCTATTACTGTAATAAGTCAATTTCAGAAGACGATGTAGATGCCTTTTTTGATATGATAAAATTGAAGCCAATTCATTTCAATGTCGGCAATCTGTTTTTTGTTTGACTCAACTTTCATCACATCTATACATATAAATACAATTGAAATGTCTGTTTGTAATTTCGAAAATTATACTTATAAGTGATTAATAGGACACATAACTTAAGTTTGTCTGTCTGTATTATATCTAAATCTTTACCGAGTGATTTTTTGACTACAAATGTATTTTACGCGACTCGACAAATAAATCGTTATCGGTCCTAGGTCGATAATTTACTGAAAAATCAGAAAATACGGTTTATTTTATGATTTTTCAGTAAATTATGCATAAAAACAAATAGCAAATCCCTTTACTATATATAATTTAGCTTTTTTGATATACGAGATAGTGTGTATTAACAAATCGTTGTAAAGAAGTGAGAACGTTTGTTCTACAAAAAACAAACAAATTTTGTATTGGCCCATGTTTTTTAAACCAGATTAAACTGTATCATTACTTATTATATCCTATCGACTGCATCGTTATATTCAATTACATGTCAAGTAATGCAAATAACAGAATTCTGGCGAGATTACCTAACTAGTTCCCCGTAATGTAACATGCATTATTTCGGGTGCATTTTTTCTAAAATAAAAGTAGCTTAAGTAACTATTGATGTAAATACTACATATAATTTCACGTATCTAGCGAAAAGCAGTTAATTTTACAAGCCGACATTCTCAATTCTATTTATAGGTATTGACATATCAATGATAATAATTTTACTGTTATTAATTCCAAATCATTTAGAGATAAGGCGTTTCCTTACGATCGTGGCGTAAAGCAATTTAAACAAATCCATTAAAGACATTCCGTGTAATAAAATAAATAAAAAACCGCCGTGTAATAAATTTACCTTTACGTCAATTTAAAGAGCACGCTGCGCTTCCGCATAGTGAATATATCGCTTGATGAAAACTCCTGATTTTTGTTTCACTAGGCATTTCAATTAAATCTTTCAATATAAAAATCTTCTATACGCTTGTTATTATCGTGTAATATTTGGACAAATAAGGTTATTATTTTTTTTTTTAATTTCTGACAGATTAGCGCTTGACTGTGATCTCACCTGATGGTAAGTGATGATACAGTCTAAGATGGAAGCGCGCTAATCTGTTAAGAGGCGATATGCCCCTTACGGTTTCTACACAGCATCGTACCGGAACACAAGTCTCTTTGTTTGGCGTTACGTTTTTGCTGGTTATACGCATACAATATCATTATTTAGTCTAAATGATTGCTCATACCTGGGTATGTAAGAGATTGACGAAATTAAAAAGGCTAAAGATAACTGGCAGGCCTCAATTATATACTATTGTTTTTATTACTTATTTATTAAGAGATAAATATACCATCGACTTATCACTAGACATTCTTATACATTTACAACATAGATTCGTTCAGTATGACACGCCATTACAGGTATATACAGCACTATTGGATATAAAATTAAATTAAGTGTGATATAAACAAGTGATAAATAAAGTATCACTTGTTTATATCACAAAAAGCTTAGTCTAAAATTAAATACTGATGTATTTGTTATGTACATTTCTGACAAATTTTGAATAATCGTCACACCAGAGAATGTTAATACCACTTTTAAGTGAAACCATGTTGTATGTTTCCATGAGTCTGTTTAAAGGAGCATACCTTCCAACATTGTTTATTTATATATGCTGTGCATCTATGACTGCCTCGTTGGTCTAGATGTCAGTATTATTCGGCTTTAGACATGAAGTCCTGGGCTCGAAATTCGGGTTGGGCGAATTTAAATTAAAGAATAAAGTCTATCACTACGCTATCTAGAACGAACTTTATAAACATAGAAAGAAAACAGTTACGAGAACTTTCAATAGACAGCGCAGTATATTTTTACGGAAAATAAATTGAATTGAAACAGTTAATGTGTTTAAGTGTTTAAAAAAATCAAGAAATTGTCTTTTATTAACGATTTCTAAATTTGTACAAGATATAGGGAGTGTGTGAGAATGGGATGGAAAGCGAAAACATTACTTTCCGGAACGATACGTTTATGAACCATTGAGGTAAAATACCTTCGCCATATTAACAGTCAAGTGTTATTCTGTATGTAATGATTACACAGGTGTTTCTAGACCATGTAGCACCAGGGGGGAAACTTTACTTTAGGGCCCTCTAGTAAGCGCAGGTTCATTGAAACTATATTAAAAAATACTGTACATTACTTCAATCGATACCGAGCATTACTTAGTACTCGTTAATTATAATATTCCCAAATTAGAAATGGGAGTTCAGATGTAACATTAAAGTAATAAATTGTTAAGAATTACTTTTTGTTTTAAATCAGCTAATCGAGTGATTAAAACAACCGGATAGCCGTCAACAGTTTCGCATAAAATTATTACGCAAATCACAAATGTGAAAGTGGTACGGTTTCATTACTAATATAAATGACATGCTAAGCGAGAATGGCCTTTACATCGTTTATATTAAATTATATGACAAGTTTAAGCTATTCTGTAATGTATATATTGCATGTGCATTCACGCTGTGTCAGTTCCAATAGAACGAATGCCTAGTTTCAAAGGTGCATCGTGAAGCGGTTAAATAATAAAACATAGATGATGTGACGGGATCAACAGTATCACAGGTATAATGGAACGAATATTGGCATTGCTAGCGATTGTCCTGGGTTAGATTTCAGCCAGGATAATTTAGGAAGCTGTGTTTTCATATTTGTCTAGGTCTAGACTGGTAGGACGCCTCGGTCGTGGCGCTAGTTATAACCTTATCAGCAAAGCCTGTTACGAGCCTAGCTGTAGATTGTATTTTGGACAAGATAAAATATTTCACGACTTTCTCTGCTTAACATTTCTAATATAGCTATTAAAAACTTAATTTTTTATCATCATCTGTTTTATCCACTCCCTCTTAATGGAAATTCCTTACAAAAATTTAGTTTAATCAAATAATTAAATTTATGTGAATTAAAAGTTTCTCTATAAGAAAGATCGGTGAATTGCTATATGTCTCAAAATTTGTGTCATAGAGAACAGAATTTAACATAAATTTCTATGATCTCATTTCGATATTTTAGCCATTCACCATTTTTTTCAATCTTTTGTATTCACACAAAACAATGCGAACTGGATATTATTATTTGAATATCACTTCAATGATAACTTAAATATTTTTCCCTCTTGACCGATTTATTTGCTTATATCAATTGTTGTTTAAAATAAAAACAAGTAATTAAAACAAAAATAATGTCAATCCTACGTCGTTTAGCACGAATTAAATTAGGTAGAATGAATATTATAACATTTTACGTGAACTTTCAATAGAACTTTCATTCAACAATTTATGATGTACAATTTTTCTCTCAACAATTTTATTTAACGAATTGATATTTGAAAAAAATATTTATACTTGAGTGCATGAAAAAAAAGGTATTTTATTACCGATTGAATATTTGAACAAGATATTGTATATATACGAGGTGTGTTCAAAATGTATCGCGAATTTTGTGTTTTTTCAAAAATTATTTAATTATTCATGAATATCTATTTTGTCCCCTTCAAAGTAATCCCCATGAGATATTATACACTTGTGCCAACGGTTTTTCCAATCTTCGAAGCACTTCAAAAAATCGTATATATAGAGAGAGGAACAGTAGGAATTAAAGAAAATATTGTCCTCTTCAATGCTACTTAGACCATTTAACTCTTACTATTTTGTTGTGTTTTTAGATTAGTATCACAGAGTTTGTTGATGATAAAAAATTGGTATAACATTTTCCTTCGGGCAATAAAATTTAGACGATACATTAAATAAAATTTATTAAGTTAACCATCTTGGACTTGACCGCAATAACGCCTGATTGAAAGTGGAACTGCTATCTAGAATAGCACGTGCTTGTTTGTTCATTCGTATAATTAACCATACTTTATGAATAGGCACGAATCGTAGTATCATATTCAACAATATAGTATTTGCTTAAAATTCTATATTTTAAAATTAATAAGACAGTATTTTGAAGACCTTCAAGCGCTTTCAACATAATAAATGGATCTTGTTTACTCGGTCAAAGGTTGCGTGGAAAAAGGCGTTGTATAGTCAAAGTTTTAAATCTACATTAACAATCTTAGTGTGAAAGTAACTCTGTCTGTTTGTGACTTTGTAAGGCGTGTATGATTTTGATGAATAGTTTAAACAGAGAGATGTATTGGTTTAGGTTATGAAATAGGAGATGAAAGTTATATAAAAATCCATCATTTAAAAGCTATAAATATCGCCATTTAGCAACTTAGAAATAGGAAAGGACGTGTAACATGCCTATTATTACTGATTGATTGAAAATTTGAATTCTATCAATTCATAAAATCTTTAAAAACTTAAACATAATTTGGCAAAATGTTCCATGGCAATATAATTATAACAGTTTATGTTATTTAAATAATTGCAACTTAACATTTCTTTATAGTATATAGTCATATTTATGACTAATCGGTATTTTACCTTGAACTCTACATTCCTTTGTTACTCTACCATTGTTTCTAGTGAATCATGGCTATCTTTTCCCGTCGATTATAGTGAAAACACGTGTCTGAAATATTCAATGATTTTTTATAATGTTTATTAAACTGTGTAAACAAATACCTGCTTGTGAAGTCTGAATAATAAGATTCAGTGTTTTTCTTAAGAGGCTTGATAATTTCCTATTACAGTTTCGCACATTCCTTGGACTATATAATCTCTGCTATATAATTAGAATATCAAGCCAGTGAGATTTCATTTTGACCAGAATTTCGAGATGCAAAGGATTTCATAACTAAAATTTCGACTCAGAATGGCGCGATTTTTAAAATACATAGTTTTTTTTTAAATCCTTCTACTCAAGTTTAATAACCTTTTTATAAATTGGTGGCGTCACTTTACGTTAATACAGTTCATTCAAATATGTAATATGAATTTATTCATTAAATTTTTGCCAACACTTGTATAGCAACATATGTTGAAGACTCGTAATGATTTTTTGAAGTCCTTTTGTGTAGTAAATGCATGTTGGATTTATATGATTTGTTTTATTATAAGCGCATTGAAGGAATTTCGTAGAATAAAAAACTAAAAACTTGTAAGCACTTTTTTTAGTGATAAGTTAGCGTTTGACTGCGATATTCTGGTGGCAAGTGTTGACACAGTTCAAAACAGCAGCGCGTTAACCTGGAAAGAGGTAAATTACCTCTTAATTTTTATTGGTTACTAATACTTCGTCATTTCGGAACGCATATATGTGATCTTTTCTAATAAGATGGTAAGTAGCCACAGCTGAAGCCTTCCGCCAATCCTGAAAGAGAAATAAATAAATCCTAAATTTGACTTGCTACCAATACCAAGACCCCTGCTACCAGAACAAAATTACGCCATCGAAGCCGTCAAAATAACTAACAACATATTTTAGCATTAGCAATCGCCGTTGTTTTCATTTGCAGTCAATTTATATTAAGCAACTAAAAATATATATTCTCCTTTCTTTTACGTGTATGTAAGTACGAATTAGCATGATATACGTTTCCACAAAGTTTTGTAACGGAATGCTAGCTGAGATCCTACGGATACGTTCATAATTATTCGCAATAACGACCGATTTACTTACAAAACCTCCTCGATGCGTTCTTTTGAAATTGCATCGACTCTTGTTCCGGCTTGCCCTAGAAATAAATTAATTTGTCGAACTTTGCATCGAGTAAGTTAAACATATATGAAAAAACTAGCTGACTAACTTCGTCTCCTAACACTTAAATGTGGAACTTAAAAGTACGACATCATCTTTTTAACTTAGTTGACAGCAGAACCTATGTTTAACGACATCTCAGCTAAAAAAAATATCGTTTGAGTATTTTCGCAGTCCTAAAAACGCCGTGACAGGGAATTTTTAAATACAAAAAGTTAGATATCTCTTTGTGTTATGTTTGTGTTGATGGTATAAAAAAAGTAGATTGATGTGGTAAAGCCTTTATTTCTCAATGTAATAGATACCGTAGACGTGAAAGATAGATAGGTGTGAAAATAGGCTTAATTACTACCTAGGTTATTTTATTGCTGACAGATTAACTCTTGACTATGACGACACCTGATGGAAAGTGATGATACAGTCTTAGATGGAAAGCACCTTAATTTCGTAAGGGGCAATTTACCTCTTATGGTTTTTACACAGCATTATACACACATCACTTTGCTTGGCTCTTAGTCTTTGCTGATAAAATGGTAACTAGCCACGGCCGAAGCCTCCCACCAGTCCAGACTCTGATAAATTAGATAATTCGCAAAATTCGCCCTATTGAAGATCGAACATCCGCTAGCAAAGCGAGCATTCGCATCACTGCACCAGCGAGGCCGACAATGGATTCACATACTGCGATGTTTTTGCTTTGTATTTAGTGGAAATCCCTGGACACCGCTGATATATGGGTCAAATGACTAACCTCGATGTTCGCAAGTCGGCTAAAAAGACAACTAATATCTATCGCAACGCGCCGCCTTGCCGCTTGAATAACAATAAACATGCGGCTAAAGTAGGTTAAATATGTTAAAACTATACCGGGTTCCGTACAAGCAAATATATGTAAAATGTTTCTTTCTATGTCGTTTAAAGGTTTTGAATCTATCGAAACGATTTCCCCCAAACCGATTTCATCGGATAGCCAATAATGTTAAAATAGTTTTAGACCACTTAACTGAGCCACTCGCTGACTACGTGTTTGCGTAGAAAGTGGGTTTCGCAGTGAAGACGGTCACTAATTATGATTTCCCTATATTCCCATTGGATTTGGAACTTCACAGGTTACACCACGGGGAACAGCTAGTATATATAAACGTAAATCAATCACACACTGACTGAATGTATTTGCAGTTCCACAGGGCCTTCGTTGTCAGACATATTTATAAGCATGCTGCTCGTTTGCTGGTTAATTTCAAAAGAAATCAGAAATCATATTTTTAATTGGACAAGACATTAAAACATTTTCTTAAAACCCCGGCATCCAATTTCGTCAATTAGTTCAGACTTATATCTAAAAATACATTATATCTACAACCAGCGTGTTTTTAGAAGCATGTTTGCAGATTTGCAGAATTTTCATGTTCAGGTTTTTGAAATTTATTTTTTTTTTTTTAATTCTAAACTAAAAGAAATATTATCATTGCGTGCGTTTAGCTGCTATCAAAACATAATTAGTCTTATATTTGCAAATAACTTCCGTAATTTTTTTCCGTCATTGATTAGCTAAATAAAAAACTTCATTAAAATTTATACCAAACGCTATCTGAAAGATATATCTTTAAACTACTTTGGCATTTAGCTTCAATTCTTGCTAAGACATTTTATTACGTTTACTAGCACATTTTTTTTAATGACGGTAACAATTTTTTTTACAGAAAACACATCTTGTTTGCCTGGGAGACGTCTTTTCTATAAAAATTCAGATGTCGACGTCGTTAAAAACAAAAAGCAAGCAATAAATATTATATTATAAAAGTAATTGTCTCTGCAGCGAAATTAACACGTCTTATCTTATCCGTTACTTATTATATCAAATTGTTAATCTCTAGGATTCTTAAATCCACTGGAACACACAAATGTGACATCGAAACTAATCTAGCCCTTTAAGAGGAATTAAGTTTCACATGTACAGAAGAATTATAAAATCCAGAACAGTCAATATTTTCTTGTGTTAAAAACTCATACTTAAATCGGCCAAAAATGTGACATCACAAACTGACATTATGTTATTAGTTGATTTCGACAATGCAATTAATTACAAAAATTTACTATTGAATATTTCCTATCGCTATTTCATGAACTCTAAAACAAGTGGACCAATGGCGCGAACGGACGTGAATTTGGAGCGAACGTACTCAAGCAAAACGGCGCGCGCGCATCTTCATATTGTTACCAACTTGAATTAATTCAACACATTTGCGACTTGCGGAAAATGCAGAAATAGGAATCTTAATTAGATTTATGTCTTTTAATGAATAAATTAACATATTCTTCAAGTATAAGCGTCATTCTGACGACACCAAGTACATTATGTTTTTATAGGAAATTCAAGGAATTTGAGTCGCTTGAAAAAATGATATTTCAATAGCAGTATAAATATCTTTAAAATTAGTTTAAGAAAATTCTGTAACATACACCTGTATATTTTTTGATCCCGTGGAGTTATATTGTTAGTAATAATACGATAAATTATAACTTTTTTTAAATCTGTTAAGTTTCCATTTTTGTTTCGTATTTCGTATATTTTATCACAGTATAGCTAGGATAGTTTATAATATACCGCAATTTTATCCTAACATTACATTACTAACGACCGGCAGATATAAAATCGATTTGCATAATATGGAGGTGCCAATTCAATTTAAAAACAATTTGTATGCGTTTTATGTACGATACAATTTAGACTCCGCAGGTATGTATATACAACGGACAGGAAATATAATTTAAAAGTTACGCATATAGTCTACAAATATGAATATACACTTTCGTATTTTGGAAAATTTTCGTAGAGAAATAATTGTCACAGGAAATGTATTTAACTATAGTCACTAAAACATGAAGAATTAAAGGAATTTCTATAAAGGAGCGTAAGTAATAAAAAGCAAATAATAAGATATAAAAACAATTATAATACACTGCATACATACATAGGTACTGATGGACGACAACTTCGCTGACATAAAGGTGCGAGGCTCATATATAGAAATCATAGGAAAAGGTTCGATTCCCGACACCACAAATTTAGACAATTATATTTCTTGGCCAAGTCACTTTCGAAGATTGCTAACGCTTAAAAAATGTATGGGAATGGCGTTTCATATCGAAACTTATCGAAAAATGAAACGTCAGTCTCATACATTTTTTAGGCGTAAGCAATCTTCGAAAGTGACTTGTCTACGGGCCTTTATTTCTCTCACTATGTATCGGAGAGACTTCGGTTAGGCCAGTTACCCCCCTATAAAGACGTATCACCAAGTAAAAAATAATCGATACGAGGTTGCGTAGAAACCATTACAGGACAAAAAATTTTAACCTCTTAATATTTCATGGGAATTTTATATAATTTCAAAATATGTCTACTCAAAATATCATTAAATTTCTTTAGAAATAGGATACTTTTCCAAAGATTTGGCTGAATGTCTATATTAGAATATTAAACGCAAAACTATTCAAAACAAAATAAATGTTTAATAAAGGCCTGATATAGACAATTAAAATTAAAAGTAATCGTTTAGTTTTATATTTATAAATTCCAAATGGTTTACTATTAACAATAAACCGTGGGAGTGTCTGTGAACAGTTGCTTAACGCATTGTGTGTCATTTCCCACATTTACGCGTCTAATGATATACATGTAGCTCTTTATTAGGGCAAATATCAAATTCTTACACTATCGTGTTTTGTTCGATTTGCTACCTTAAAAAGCTATAAAGTATAATCATATATTGACTATGAATAGACATCATAATCAATTAAAAAAGGCATAATTTGCAGAAGAGGAGTTTAAAAATTAAACACTGTTCAAAGGCATCAATGACATAATGTAGTAGCTCCAGGGAGTCAAGAGTTTTTAACTCAAAAGCACTTAAAACTATTCTGCATCCGGTTATTCTTGAATAAAATTGTGGATGATGTTATCAATAGTAATAATGATCCAAAGCAGCAACATATCTTATCTACTTCTCAATTTTTTTTATTAATAACTGTTTACTACTTTACTTATATCTATTTAAATAATATCAAAAAATGTATTTAAAATATCGCTATTCTATTGAACTTGTAATTTTAAGGCAATTCTAAGGCAGTGTGAAATTCTTAGATTAATAACTAAAAAATAATAATAATAATAATTAAAAAAAACTAGACCTTCCCGTGGAATTTATAGAGTGCTGTGATGGTATGTGCAGCAATGTGCATCATAAATTATTGATAGACAAAATTTATTATAAAATTGTCCATATCCTCTCTGAGGCCGCTATTCGCAGTCATAGTGTCGAAGAAAAGCGTAGGTATCTGCCAGGCTGGAACAAACATGTTAAAGACGCTCATGAGACGGCTAGAGCTTATTTTCAGCAATGGGTACATTATGGCAGACCGCACTCTGGCCCAATTTATAACGACATGTGCAAATATAGGCGCATATTCAAAACAAAATTAAAATGGTGCCAAAGTAATCAGCTGCAAATTAAAATGGATATCATTGCTGAACACCATAAGAAAAAGAAATTTAGTCAGTTCTGGAAAGCTACTAATAGGCTAAATCCTAGGTCGAGTCTTCCTGTAAGTGTATCCGGTGCTCATAAACCTCAGGATATAGCTAATTTGTTTAAACACCATTTTAAGGTAGATTCACCGCTCGGACCATCGCTGCGTTTGTTCGATGCTGAGAGGTGCAGCCAGAAGCGACATGTATTTTTTACTACTAAAGAGATAGCTGAAGTGATTAATAGAATGGTTAAGGGTAAATCTCCTGGGCACGACAGCCTCAGCATCGAACATCTGCAGCATGCCGGATCTCATCTACCTAGGGTGCTCGCGATGTTTTTCAATCTGTGCGTTGGGCACTCGCATATCCCTGATAGACTTATGAGTACCATAGTGGTACCGGTTATTAAAAACAAAACCGGCGACTCATCAGACCTGTCTAATTATAGGCCTATCTCCTTGGCCACGGTTATTGCAAAGGTACTGGATAGTCTGCTTGCTAGACACCTAGAGGAAAACATTGTGCTCAACGATGCACAATTCGGTTTTAGAGCAAATCTATCCACTGATACAGCAATCCTGTGTCTCAAGCAGACTGTTCAGTACTATACTGCAAGAAAGACGCCGGTATATGCCTGTTTTTTAGATCTGTCGAAGGCATTCGATCTCGTATCATACGATAAAATGTGGAGTAAATTGGAAAATGAATCTACAGTGTCAAATGAAATTATTCTCCTCTTTAAACATTGGTACACAAATCAAAAAAATCGAGTCAGATGGGGTAGTGAGTTTTCCGAAGCATATGGATTGGAATGCGGTGTGAGACAGGGGGGTATGAGCTCTCCTATGCTTTTTAATCTCTATGTGAATGGGTTGATAGATGAACTGAGCAGAACCGGGATTGGTTGTCATATAGACGGGGTCTGTGTCAACAACATTAGCTACGCAGACGATATGGTGCTGCTTAGCCCATCAAGTACAGCCTTGAGGAGGTTGATTAAGATTTGCGAGGCCTACGCAGGGGCTCAGGGGCTTAAATACAATGTACTTAAAAGTGAATTGATGATGTTTAGACCGGATAATAAACGCTATACTAATGTACCGAATATCACACTTTGTGGTACAACATTAAAAAAGGTTGAGCGCTTTAAGTATTTGGGTCACTGGGTCACTGAGGATATGAAGGACAACGCGGATATTGAAAGAGAACGGAGATCGCTGTCTGTTCGCTGTAACATGTTGATACGTAGATTCGCAAAGTGTACAAAGGCAGTTAAAGCTACGCTTTTTAACGCGTTCTGTCAGTCGTTTTACACATGCGGTCTGTGGATTAACTACACTCAGCGGGCATACAGCGACCTTCGTGTCCAATACAACAATGCATTTAGGATGCTGATGGGATTGCCACGCTATTGCAGCGCCTCCGCCATGTTTGCAGAGGCTCACATAGATGGTTTCGCCGCCATCATGCGCAAGCGTTGCGCCTCCTTACTCCGGCGGATACGTGATAGTCCTAACAGCATTGTGCGTGCTTTGGGCGGCCGGTGGGACTCACCGATGCTGGCTCACTGGATGCAACTACATGTTTTATGAACATGTAGTTGCAATTAATTAATTAATTATTACTTTTATTTTTAATTACATTTTTATGATTGTATTAGTTTTATTTTATTTTAATTTGGATCTTTAATTTTAATGCCTAATGTTAATTGTAATGTTTTATGTATTTTAAATTTAATATAAATTAATTAATTAATTTTTATTAACACTGTATGGATCTTTGTTATCTGAAATAAATGATTATTATTATTATTATAACATTATATGTACAATTAATAAACAATGAATGTCAAAAATTGCATACAATAACAAGTTAGATCTGTTATAGTTGCAGTATCACTTTTGACTTTTGAAGAAATTGTATGTTTATTTACATTACTGCATAAATGCAACGTATCCGAGGGGCGCGAGGCTTATGTCAATCGGTGGCCTGGCTAATTCAGTAGCTGCACCCCTACAAAATTCAATTCGTGCGAGAATTAAAGCCCCAAGAGGCTTAATTTCATAAATCAGGTGATTGAGTGATTTTTAACGTAAACAAACATTTTGTTTTCGGATGAAGCTCATTTTCATCCTAGTGGCCACGTAAATAAGCAGAACAGCCGCTAATGGAGTGCAACGAATTCGAAACGCAAGCATCAGAAACCCCTACATTCGCCTAAAATGACCGTATGGGCTTGAAGACGAAAGGGGGTGTACATTCACAGTGAATTCAGAGTGTTATGTGGAGATGTTAGACAACTTCCTGATACCTAAACTGCAAAACTTTCCTGGCTGCAAAACCAAAGAACACGGTTGCAGCAGGACGGAGCAACTTCATACACGTGCAATATGTCTTTAACACGTGTTCGTGAAATTTTCTCAGGTAAATTAATCTCCCGATGAGGTGAAGTAAATTGGCCTCCACGCAGTCCAGATTTAACCCTTATGGACTTTTTCCTATGGAGTTATCTTCAATCGAAAGTTTATGCCAATAAACCGACTTCACTGGCGCAATTGAAAGAAAATATCCGTCACGTACTGGCAACCATCCCTGACTCCACCTGCCGAGCCATCGTAATTTTACTGTTCGACTAAATGAGTGCCGAGAACGCTATGTTTGACTCCCATTCTTTATACCGTTACTTAAATGGAGTGCAAACTTTGCACACACTGTATATTCAAAAGGCCTTCGTGAAACGAAAGTGAGTTAAATATTCCCCGACTACGTTTTCGTGCTCAATGATTAAAGACGATTGCGAAAGTTACCGAAAAAGGGAACCTTGACTTTGGTTATTTTATTTTAATACTACACGCAATTTTAAGATTTTTTTGCAATAGCAACCACTTGATAACGATTACGCCATCTTTTAGGTGACGGCTAAATACATAATGTAGAATATTTTTCAATTCCTACTACTAGTTCACATTTTCCTTGTATATGTAAATTGTGATCAAATTTTCAACCATTAATAATATATTTTTAATAATTTATTTAAGTTCAACTATATATACTCTGATTTGTAATGATGACATTAGAAATTAGGACAGTTTTTTTAAATATTGTGAAAGATCACGTAAAACGTAAAAAATTCTATGTAATGATTATAAAAACATCGTTCTACATGGTATAATAATGGCATTTTTTATATTATTTGAGTGACGTCAAGAAAAGCTTTTATATTTTCCAAATTTTATCGACTATCAGTGTGAGTAAATGTTGCAATTTCAAACATTGCCCTTTTTAACTATTTAAACCTGAAATATTTATGATATTTTAAATATTTCTAATTATTTCCGACCGGAAATATAATGAAAATTTTGGATACATTGAAATAATCGATTGTCGAATTACTATACACATAATTGACGGTATTTTACGATTGCGGAGCAATTATCACGAAAAATATACTACCCTTGGAATGAGTTCCTATAATTTTTGTTCCTACATGTAAAAGTATTTATATAAATCCGGAAGGCATAAAATACTTAATATAGGAAAGACATTTTTATAATATTTTAATTTGACTTTGAAAAGAGCGGTTTGCCTAGAAAAACTATTTGGCGGATAATAATTTTGTTTTTAATGAATAACCTTCGATTTGATAAGATTCCTCTTCGACGTCGTCATAATAATGTATAGGCAATTTGCGATAAGATCGTGATTTTATTAATGATATGTTTTAAAATATACGAGTACGTACACGTTTTTGTATTTTGGCTTTTACGAAGTCAAAAAAGTTTAAGTGCTGACTATTTACGTAATATTAAGTCGTTAAGTTTATTTTTAATATGAACGCGACCTCGGAGCTTCCGCAATTTTTTGTTGAATAACATGATTTTGGAGTCTTCCGGTACATTCTAAAAAAAGTTCAATATCCTCTGTTTAATTCATTGTAAGACAAACCTTTAAATGAATGTATTTTACATTTATCAATGTACAATAAAGTTGTTTTTGTGTTTTAAGTAAGGTAGATTTAAAATTGCACTCTCTTTTTCGTTTCAAATTACTCAAGCTTAATGTTGTCAGTGTATCTGCTAATGGTTCTTATATGATCTATTTATCAAAGTTCAATCAAAGGATCAAATAAAGGAAAACTAATATATACATCAAGGTTTTTGGCGAGAAAAATAAATTATCATCTTCATATATAGTAAGAAAAAAAATAACAGAAGCGTTTACTTGTATACTTCATAATATTGACTTATTTACGCATATCATCTTGACTCATATAATATACATAAGACACAACTGAGAGCTTCTGCTTGTCTATATCCAGCCTCTGGTTTAAAGACAAAAAAATATTTCACAAAGTTCACTTAAGGTAAGAATTATACATAGTTTTAAATTTAGTTCAGTTTGGAACAAATATAATTAACAATTATAAAAAAACAACAAAATAACACTATGGAAGGTTTGATCATATCACATTTTGAACGTCGTCACGTCGTTCATCTATGAACCTTCATATGGAATATCCATCACAATAACATATTTTTGTAAAATTCAGGAAGTCCATGAGTGGAATACGCACCGAGAATAAACAGAGGATAATTATTATATTAATTATTAATCAAACACTACCAATTCAATGGTTACCCTTTGTATGTAAATGAACGTAAAGAAATATGTATAAACATAAATACTTCTTTTTACATATTTTATTGCCAATAATTTTTGCAAGTATACCTGTGAGTCGTTCAACTTTGAGTTTAGTGTCAATGTATTGATAAATATGGTCAGACCATGTAAAATATTACATTTCAGGATTTTACAAGTTGAATAAAATTTTATCCGCTACACAAATCCAAGGTTTAAAATGTAATAAAATTTTAATTTCCGGTTTTCGAAAATATCCAGTTACATTAAACAGCAGTTAAGAATACAGATTGATTGAATTTCCAATCCCCTAACATCAGAATCTCTTGTAAATATTAAAGATTAATTTTCAAACATCTAACAATTATATAATAAAACTAAACGTTTAATAAGGCTTAAATTACGAAAAAGATTTCTTAACTTTTAATATTTAAACCTTATACAATATATTTAACAAGCAAAAAAATAACATACATGTGGTGGAAGTTGGGTATGGTAAAAGAATCACAAAAGTAAAATAAATGCGGTAGAGATGAGAGCGTTGAGAAGTATGAGTGAATTGAATCTGAGTGACAAAGTGAGAAATAGTGTGATAAGAGAACGTAGTTGTTTAAATGAAAGATGTAGTGACTAACATTGAGAAAGATATGCTTAGATGGTTTGGGCACGTAGAGAGAATTAATGAAAGTAGACTGTCTAAAAGGATTTATGAGTCAAGAGAGAACGGGAAAGTCGGAAGGGGAAGACCAAGGCGAACGTTCCTGGACCAATCCCAGGACATTTTAAATAAGGGCCAGGTCAAGAGTACTCTAAAGCGACGAACTTGTATGAAAGGTTTAATAAGAATGAAAGAAGCGAAGGAGATATGCAAGGGTCGTGGCAAGTGGAAGGATCTGGTCTCTGCCTACCCTATGGGATTACGGTATGATGCTATGTATGTATTTATGTAAAATAATAACCAAACATTAATAAAATAAAAAAGTACTTCTTTTAATAACACCATGAAGTAGATATGTTATAACTGTTCCTGATTTTGCTCACAATATTCATGATTAAGCGAAGTTTATATAATATAATAATAATTTTTACGATGAATCATACAAACATTTGTGTAACTGAAGAAAGGAGAATCTGATAATGTCTATAATATAATATATTAACATAACAAGTCTATCAAGATGTAAAATTATTTAAAATCACAAAGACCAACGGCTTAAAGACCACTACTTGTATCAGGAAATGGCATGTGTGCAATATTGCTAAATATTGTTTCGCGAATACAGAATGATTATGAAGAAATAAAGACACAAGTCATCAGCGAATTCTTAGTTGTATTAGTGATAAATAATGTTCAATAATGAATTATCTACACACACATTCACAAAATGGCTAATTTTGGTCTTAAATATTCATGGGTGTCTAGAAAGTAGAAGCTACGCGAGTTTGGAACGCACTACTTTTGAAATTCAATGTGCATCAAATATTTTTAAAACATTGGTCAATAATCATTCTCTCACTCTCATAAATTATTATTTAAAGACTACATAACACATATATTTGTACGTTATTATATATTTATGTTTATGTAAATATGTACTACACTCTGGCATTACCTACCTATTCACTCTTGTATTTGTCTCATTCCTTAAGACTATCTGGAAATCACTTCTAAGCATTAAGACCGCCTTTTGTGCGACTCTAACAATAAATAATTAAATAAAAATTAATAATAAATGTTTAAGCAGTGAAAATGTTCGCCTCGTCGGTAACAAAAACTAGTGCTCCCTGAAGTTAAGGAACTTGTTAAGTAAGAACATTGAATCGACAGCCTATGTAAAATTGACACTAATGTCACTATGACAAAGTAGTGGCTTTGTTTATAACTCGTTAACTCTATTTTATTTCAGTTATTATAATATGAATCTATCTAAACATATATATAAAAAGATAACATTAAAACCATACAAACTTGCTGCTCTAGTATATAAACAATCAACCCAGAAGTCATTCCTGATGTTCTCGAATTCTATTCTCATTCAACTGCAAAGGTTCAATGGCGCATAGTGCCTATATTATATAAATATTATTAATAATCTATTGCGTGTTAAGTTTTACTTTGAGATGTACATCGTGAAGTATCTGAGCATTCACAAATACACTCAAATCATACCAATTAGTCTTATTAATTTAATAATATAATAAATTATACATAAGCTTACTTTCATGTCTTACGGCATACTGTTATGGGGTAAGGCGGCGGACATAGAAAATATCTTTATATTACAAAAAATAACAAAAGGTGCCGTACATCAATTGGGATTTCGCGTTTCCTTAAGAGATAAATTCAAAGAAACATCAATTCTTGCAATATATATTGAATAACATTTTATATATCCGTAATAATATTTCACTTATTTAGCAAAAGGAGCGAAAGACAAAATTTTAACATAAGAAATAAAAACAAACTTGTAATGCCATATTTTACAGTCAAGAAGGTTCAGAAATCATTTGTCGGGTTGAGCACACGCATTTTAATAACATACCCGAATCACTTCTGCGCTTGCCTCCACATAGTTTTAAGAAATATGTTAAAAATGTCCTATTACAAAAGGCATATTATAATGTTGAGGATTATTCAAGCCACAAAGATGTTTGGACTTGATTCCATTTGCACATGAAAGCGATATAGCTTGTAACTTACACAAACTAAATTAAAAGGAGCAACCGGTGAGTTTCTTGCCGGTTTCTTTTCAAAGGAATCAATTTCCCGAACCGGTGGTAGATGTATTACCAACGGACAGACTATTAACGATTCAAAAGTGATTTTTGAGTCTACTTGAATAAAGAATATTTTGATTTTGATAAAAAGTTTTTTTATAAAAATGTTACTGTTTGAATATTAAGTATTTTTACTCTTTCAATGTTTTTTTTAACAGAATGCATATTCATGTATCTATTTTAAGTTTTATATTTGCATTAACGCTACCTCTTTTGACATACACCAAAAACGAAAGCTAGCTTTCGCGAAAGATAATTTTTACAAGCATCACTCTACAGCGTCCGGTGAGGCGTGGACTATTGTAGAAATAATAAGATTCTTTTGTAATTTTATTACCTACTTTTACTATTCAAAATATCAAAAATTGGCAATAAAAAATAGCTTTGTGGTAGTGAAATTTGATTTGTACTCTTTTATAAAGGGAATTAGGTTGTGTTGGATACAAATTCCGTTACAGTGAGATAAAATGGACAGATTGCGAATCAGAATGTTATTTCAGATTATCAGCTATTTTACAAATTTTGTGGAACATGTAAGTCAATTGGTAATAATCTCGCAACATTTCCAAATAAGTCAGAAAACAAAATCGGTCGGAACTGTTTTCTCCAATCTACATGACACTGGCGGAATTGCGTGTGTCTTGTCATACCTGAAAGCCAAATAGAAGAAGAAGAATCAACTGTCAGAACCATTTATCCACATTTTTTGAAACACATCTTCTTTGATGTCATCGCTAGCGTAACGGTATCTGACCTCGCTTCGTTGATTAAAGTTCTGGATTCAATATCCAGCAGAATACATTTCGGAAATTACATTTTCTATTATTTTTTAGTTTGCTAGGCTGCGAGTAATTCCCACTCTACCTGCATAGACTGGTAGGAATGAAAAGCTTGAGTTCCGCTACGACGCGCTGTAAAAACCATTAAAAGTTTTCGATGATCCAAGTTATGCCATCTTAGAATATATCGTCACTTATTATAAGGTAGCATCACTGTCAAGCGTGAAAGCGCGAAAGCCGTTACGTTTGTGACCCCAAGCGAATGATCTCTCTATACAACTTAAATATATAGAAAAGCCTGCATTGTTCAGAGGTCAAACAACATCAGTGCGTTGCTATGCTAAACAAGTGAGCTGTATTCATGACAAAACGTGACGTGGAAACAAAGGAACAAACGTGTAGTTTTGTTCAACCGAAGCTACCAATTTATATTGATTCTACACTGATATTATAGATACGAATATAACTCTGTTTATCCCTTAAGAATCTGCATCTAAACTGCAGAAATAATTTTGATATATTCATAGTACGATAGGCATAGATATTGGTGTGAAAACTACCTTGAAAGGTGAGTAGAGATGAAGTTTGGTTTGAGTCATAAAAGTTAGGGACATAACAAAATAGGGAAATAAACAAAAAAATATTCGCTATTGAAAACCTACTACTAACCAACTTTTATGTACATAAATTTACTTTTGCTATAGAGCCTATATTAATTGTATTTAAATAGCAGCCTTTTACCGTCTCACTACCGGTGACAGTCTTGATAAAGGGCTTGACCACAACGTTGTTTCACAATGGTTTGGCAAACTACACGTACTCCAGAATTCTTCACGGGATATGCAGGATTTTCTCACGAGGCTTTCGTTCACCAAGAAGCACAATAATGGTTTAATGAGGTTAGTTTTTTTTATAAATAGAAACTTAATTTGCCCAGGATTCGATCCGGCATTTCTTTGTAAGAGAAGTCACGTGTTTCACCACTAGGCAAACATGGTTCATACCAAATTTACAATGGTTTGCCATTGTAAATTTAAAAAAAAAGTGCATGCGTACAAAGTACACATGTCAGAAGTGGAATTACTTTTGCAAACTAATTTTAAGTCTTGTTTATAATTATACAAATCTAAAACATTAGATTTCCGAGACTTCGAGGAAGGGAAAAAGCAAGATATGTTATGAATTTAATTGTCATTAAAATATTTAAAAAAAAAAACAAATAATTAATTGAAATCTCAAATGACGATTTTTAAATAAAAATGCCTCGTGTTTTATGTCAACATTAAAAATTATTAATTAAATTTTGTATTTGAATTCAGAATTTAGAAAAGAGAACTTATGAAATATTCTTTTATATTTTATGAAAAATAGTATATTAAATGACGAGTTGTACATTAAAATGCCACATGTTATTTGTAAATATTAAAACTACCTAACTTGTAAACGAATTAATATAAAAACGCTGCAGATCTTCGTGACGTTTCATTTCAAAAATTACGTTAACATGGTAAGAGTAAACCAGCTAGCATATTAGTCCCTGCGGGACTAGAAAGCTGTGAAGAGGTCTTAGATGGAACGGGTTTACAAATAAGATACCTATTCACCCTTTCCTCAGGATGAAACAACTATAAATACAGAAGAAATGATAAAAAAAATAGTGCTGTACAGTTTTTGATAAAACACATGTCCGTCACAACTCACAGCGGACATTGTCAAGTATGTAACGAATTACTTGCGAAACAAATGTCCGTTGGGGCGGACTCTACCAAATGACCACCAGAAATGACAAATAAAACAAATTATACATCAAAAATAAAAAGAAATGTAATTCTAATCAAATATAACTATGACCATTATAATTATTGTTAAATATGAAATTTCAAATGGCGATTACGAGTGTTCTGTCCTGTTACAAAACAATCTTACGTCACATTTTATGCAAAAGACAGTAGTCGTTGTACTGCACTCTTTCTGTCGATAATAAATGATGAATATTGTCAAAACGCACACAATCTACTAGTCTACTTAAATGACCTGTGAATTTTGATCAAAGCAGAAAATATCTCGTAACGAAAATCTATCAATTTAAGGTTTGCTTAAATATTAAATATTTTATATGTTATCAATACACTAAAATCAAATTCTCGTGTATTTTTCTCTAAACAAGTACATTAGATTATTTCAAATTAGTTGTTCGTTACACTGGACCGTATGGAATTAAGGGTTCATGGGGTTGATCCTCTCACCGAATGGATTTCCAGAATAAATCAGCTAGAAATAAATTTCGAACCGTTTGATACGAATTCGTAAGTAGGTTTCTCACATAAGTAGGTTTTATTCAAATTAATCTGTTTGCGAACAACTGTGATTGCATATTTTAATAAAGATGCATATGAGACAACGGTATGCTTGTTTTATATCCATCACTATCTGTAGAATAATCAGCACGAGTTTCATCTCGAGAGAGTCGGTTACACGCAGTTTGATAATTATGTCGTTGTCCGATGCTCACGTATGTTTTACAACAAAGTTACGTATATATAATGTTTAGTATGTAGTACTCAAGCATATACTGTCAGATATTTCACTATGAATTAAAACAAGTAATAGGTACACAAATCAAATTCAAAGTCAAAATATCTTTATTCAAGTAGGCTTACTACAACACTTTTGAATCGTTTTTCATATAATATTTAAATGTATGTCTGATGATAACATTAAAGAACGACTTACAATCTAAAGTTACGAGGGTTCCTTCGCGCCCTGATCTGAGAAGACCCCACAACAAACTCAGTTGGGTGTACGTTTTTCATGTCATCATCATTACAATATATATTTTTAATTTACTCTATATCAAAATATATATAGAGCAATTCATTCCCTCCCACGCTTTTTGTCTTCCAAGTATTCCTTCAAATTATAGAATGACTTCTCTATCGGCTTCCTTTTAATGAAAAATTTAAATTTACTCAGACATCTTTGTAACATTTAAGTCATTTCCAAGTTCCTACGGATTTTTTAAAATTATTAAATAGAAATAAACCTTAAAAGCCTTTACGTGAGCTTTAAATTGATGGCGATTTACAAGTTTTCGCAAATATTATTATTCAATTTTATTATAGATTAGTAATTTAACTGAAAAAACTTTATTAACGTCAAGTGATATTCACTACAAGTTTATAAAGAGAATTTGAGTCGTTAAATATAAAACTATGTTGGTAACGAGTGAAAATTTGAACAAGATATACGTATATAGGGAGAATGTGAGCTTAACAGACGGTCTTAAAAGAAGTAAATAATAAAATGTTCTTAAAATAAATTCTATTACCTCCAAATTAAAAAAATATCGATTTATAAAAACAAAGCCACCTATGATGAATTAAATTCGAATTGATTTCGAAGTAATCCATGTCGCTTAAAAAAAAATATGACATTAATGTTTTAAATAGAGACCAAACAAAACTGTATTTAGTCTCCGTCATGCTCTATATATCTTTATGACTAAAAATGTTATAATTCGCGTTGCTATTATATTTACAAAACATTAGGCTAATTGAATCAACTGCACATATAAATTAACTTGAAGTGTCTCTTTATTATTTAGAAAAATACGACCGAGGCACACAGAGTGTGGCAGGCCAAGTTCTGGCCTGAAGCTTTCAGTGTATATATATTTACAAGAAACATTTCGCGCAGATTTTGGCTCGTCAGAACTGCTCTCCACGTCGTTATACCGACGTGAAATTAAAACACACGTTAAATACATAATTTTGTGTAAATCTTTTGATTTTTAAGTCACCAAATGATTCCATTTCCAAGATACGAATACATGTACATAATTTACTTAAAATCAACTTAATCCTTTTTTATGATTTTAATTATTTTATTCGACCAGGAAGTTGATCATATACGGACATTAAGTGAATATATTTATTTTCGTATATGTTACACTTACAATGAAAATTTTGATAATGTTTATATTGTGCACGATAAAATAAGGATAAATAACTATCTCAACACAACAAAAAAAAAACATTTCCAGTATTGGCCCAGCCGGTCACGCGTGATGCCGTAACGTACAGAAATAAGGACTCATTTTTATATATACATACATACATATATATGTTGGAGAATAAGAGAGAACGGAGAAGCATAAAGCACAGGGGCGTAGGGTTCTCCGCCGACATCGTCATTAATGGCATCCATAATCGTATCAATCGATCATAAACCATATCAATTTCCATATTGTGGGCGTTGGTGGGTAATGTTGGTGCAATCAAACACTTTATTAATTAACTCAGACTATAATGTTCAATCATTTAATGTTCCCGACACCAATTTACACAAAAATATTAACAATAAAAGCTAGGAACGCGACAGATTCAATAGTCGACCGCTCTGGCGGACTGTCACCCGAGAACTACCGAGTCCGCCGCCGGCCTACGACACATGACTCTGTCCCACGCCGATAGATAGATGGCATCAGCGTTTCACAGACTACCGCACTCCGACATATATAACATAACTATTGAGGGTGGGGCAAAAGTGCCGCTATTATTTTGATTGCCTATAACTTTGTTTAAAGTATAAAGTAGCTTTGGTTTCATAAAAAGTTTATTTGGTCTTTACATTTAATGAAACATCATTACATCGACTAAAAACAACTATATAGGGGGTATTCATGCTGGAAACATCATTGGTCCTTATTTATTTTTAAATAACCAAGGTGTTGAAGTTACTGTTATTATTTTCTTGTACCAGAAATGGAAGAGCAAGAACTGGAGGACGTGTGGTTTCAGCAAAATGCGGCCACAGCACGTGTAGCCCGTTAAACAATTCAATTATTGAATAACGTTTTTCCCCGAAGACCACTCTCGTGAAATAGCGATTTAGCAAGGCCAGCCAGATCTCCAGACCAGACTTAACAGATCAGATTTAACAGCACCAGACTTTTACTTATAGGATTTATTTATAATCAGTAATTTATGTGAATAAGCCCCAAATGATTTAACATAAAGACATTATTCGTAACTAAATTGAAGAAATTCACCCCGTGATGTTGCAGGGTGTCATGGAAAATGCCTAAGTTACATAGCGAATCCCGGTCATCATTTAGCCGATATAATTTTCCAATCATAAAGAAAAAAACATGTAAGACCAAATTAAATTTTTATGAACACCAAATCTAGGTACTTATCTTTTCTTTGAAAAAAGTTATAGGCAATAAAAATAGTTGCCTATAGTAAGTGCATATCAAAAGTTATAAGTTGCATATGAAAAACGTATATCGTGAATATACGATTTTCATATGCAAAACAAGAAATACAATTGTTTATCCGTACGAAGTCGTGATCTTATAAGGGCCATATTCCAATCTATTGAACCTCTATGTTGATTTCAAATATTGCATTGAACTACATATATGAAGAAATGCGCGCATTATTTCATAAATAATGAACGACGAGTATGAATACTAGAGGTCAACCAGTAATCGCAATTCGACCGCATTTAACTATAAATAATAACAGACTTCCAAATACATTAGGAACGAATTTATTTGTAATTATTCTATACAAATTAATGTTTAGACATTAATTTTCTGTGTATGATCTTTATATAAAACTAGCTGTTCCCCGCGGCGTCATCTGCATTGTTTTCAATCCCGTGGGAACGTGGGGAAATCCGTACTTAATGATTGTCTACATTACAAAAGAAAACTAGATTGTAAAGATATTGCCTGCTTCATTGGTCTAGTGGTTCAATTCAACAATCGATATTGAGGTTTTATTAAGATTTTCTCAATACTAGCCCGAAGCTGGGAAGTTGGCGGTGTGATCCACCCCCGTGCTTAGGAGAGCAAGTTAAGCCGTCGATCCTGCGCCTAAGCTCTCTTTGGTCGCGTCGGATTGTCCTCACATCGGACTATGAGAGTGAAAGAATAGAGAGTGCACTTGTGTATTATGCCTGTCAATCCGCAATGGAGCAGCTTCGTGGATCTATGCTCTAAAAGCCCTCTCTAATATGGGTGAGGAGGCCTGTGCCCAGCAATGGGACATTAATGGGCTGTTACTTATATGGTTTCAAATAATTGGACCATTGCCTACGTGTTGGATGGTTTCAAAGTTTATAACAAACATTTAAAGCAAAATTCGTCGTTTTATATATATATATATATACACCTTTATATATATATATATATATATATATACATATATATATATGTGTGTGTGTGTGTATATATATATATCTGACCTGTGAAATCTCCTTCAGAGAAATCGCGGGTATGAACACTAAGCAGGCTCTTTCTCCTTATGAAAAGAAACTTACGTGCTCGTTGTTCATTTTTAATCAGTCATTGCTGTTAGGGTTTTCGTTTGGTTTGGCAGGAAAACACGATGAGAAAACCTGTCTATCGCGAGAGTAATTCTAGGATTTGTGTTACCACCCAATCTATATTAGCTTGTGGGTCGGTTTTAAAAACCCTTTCTGAAACCTGTGCGCTGCATGGAATGTTAACAGGCTGCTACTAATCTCATCTTATATATATATATTGCACTTTACAATCTTTTTTTATTGCTGATAGGTTAGCGCTTGACTGTGATGTTACCTGCTGGCAAGTGATTATAGTCTAAGTTGGAAGCGCGCTAATCTGGCAAGAGGCGATATACTTCTTATGGTACGTAACAGAAATCTCTTTGTGGCGGTACGTCTTTACCGCGATCGAAGCCTCCCACCACACCAGACTCAGGCAGGTTAGAAAATACAATTTTCTAAATTAACCCTACCGGAGTATGAACCCAGGACCTCTACTGCCAGAGCAAGTACTTACAACTGCGCCAGCGAGGCTAAAGTCTATAAACAAACTTTATCATTTTGAATTTCTTTATGTAATATATGGTTACGCCAATTCTGACACTTTTCCATTTGAACAATGTTTTAGAAAGGTATCCGTAGTCTGTGTTTTAGGTACCTTATACCTATGTGTCTCACTGAACTCTTCCTAAACGGTTACACCGATTTAAATGGGAACGCCACTGGAAACAGCCTGTTAAAGTCTTAAATAGAACGAACATTCTAACAACAAACTCAAGTATTTACCTTACTCTACAAACTCGATTACATAACCATGAAGAACTGTCACCTTCGTGCATCCTTCACTTCCAATTAACCTTCAAAAGACGTGTTTATTTCAATTTTTCTTGCTTTTAAGCAGTCGCTAATTAACCTAACGAGGTTTTGTCAGAACGTTGTATACTCTTAAATTTCTAACACTTATATAATAGTCTTGTTAGACGTGAACAAATATATTACGTAGAATATGAACGTTTCGTTTTTGTTACTAGATTATTTAACACTCTTTTTAGTTTGTACAATTGATTCTTACTCTACATACATATATCTTGATCAAATTTTCATACGTTATTAAAATACATTTATATTCCTCCAATCTATGTAATAAAGTCGCAAATTTAGAAAATTGTAACCGTCTACTCTTGTACTGATAATACCGCCCCCCTTCCAAGGATCTTTAAAAAAAATAAATGCAATTTAATACTTTTAGTGGATAACATTTGATTTTTCATACTTTATCTCATTGATGACATTTATTTTTCGTATGTATGTATAGAGAAATTTATTAAAAGCTCGCGTACATGATTTAAAAACTTGTCATGACTTAGGTATAAACAATTTTTGTGCTTTTATACAAAGATTTTATATGATTACCTTGAAAAATTGCAATACTAATTTGGCAAAAACCAATAGCCAATATCATTTGTATTATATGAGTAAAATACCACATTAGCGAAACTATGGCGACATTAGACCATCATACATTATTTGACCTTTACTTCTATATAAGATGTAATTACACAATTATTATTGGGTTAAGGCTGCAGTACAATAGGATATAAAGGTCATACGATGCGATACGTATATAAATGTAATCTACTTGGTTAACAGTTAGGGATATACTTCATCATCAGACAAAAGTATTTGCTAAAAAGACATTTTGCTAAGGATAACATTCTTTGCTGTTATAAAATAATCTTTGGGAAAGATATATAAAAACATTGTTATGCAAATTATATTTGTGTATTTTTTATAGCTGACAAGCTCTCTTACTCTCAAGTTATCTCACCTGATGGGAAGGCATAAATTCATTCAAAGATGGAAGTGCGCTAACTTGGAACGAGATAAATTTACCTCTTGTGGTTTTTACAAAACATGGTACTTGAATGCAAATTTTTGTTTGGGACTAAGTCTTTGCTGATAGGGAGTTAACTAGCCTTAAATAGCTCAGACAGCCAAATTTGACAATGCAAATTCTTAAGTTTACTCTCTCTACTTAAGGAATACTGACACCATTACACACTATGACGCTGTGTGACATTATTAGTAATTATAAAAACAGTAACAGTGTGTCGAACTCAAATTTTCTTGAAGTTAATTAAATGTTTAATAAACAAAATATTGTATAATTTGCGTATATCTATTCGTAAATAGTTGCATAAAAAATGTCATCAAAATCCTTATTTCTTAACAAAAAAATACTTAACATACTTTATATTTAATTATTAACGTTAATAGCGTTGCTCCACATTATTTGCCATATTTAAATACTTTTAACATTGCCTAACTGTTAAATTAAAGTCCAAGGTAAAAGGAGTTTTGGTAAATTCACATTATGCTGCATATTACCGATTTACCAAACGCGTAAGCGGTTAACACTTAAAATGGACACTTGTCCATTTCGAGGATGGTTACAAATTCTATAGATTTTAGCTTAATACATATGAGGTCATTTGAATACATTTACATATATAGCGTACAGAATTCATGCCCATCAGTATTTATTGCAATATTTATTCCTGTAATAGATTGCTTAGGTTTCACTTTAAACTAAAAGCATTAATTTGCTCTTTAAATTAATTGAATTGAACTCGTAGGCCATCTAGGTCCAAGTTCTTATAGTCATTATATAATAAGGAACCTTAAGAAAATGTTATGCAAAAACAAATACATTTGTATTAAAAAAAGAACTGTATTAACATCAAGAGTCATCAATTAAAAATTTAAGAAATATGTATTTCAACTTAGATTGATGAAAAACATATTTTATTAACAATTGAAAATTTGTACAAGATTTGTATAGGGAGTGTGAATTGAAAAACTAATAAGATCTGTCGTTATAACTTAAGCGTTTTTCTATATAGTTTTATATTCAATGCGTATTGTTACAATGGTAATTTAAAGTGAATGATATAACAATTACCATAATAGCATACAATGACTGTGATTGTCATAATTTATGAAAAACACTGGAAGTTGCACCACCGAGGCCTTAAACACAGTCACGTAAGTTCCGCTATGTTAAATATTAAAGAAAATTGTTCTCCGTCTAAGGTTCTGTACTCATGGTAGAATAATGAATCGCGATAAAAAATAAGCCAATGGAGTAGCTTAAGCTTCAAACCCAATAATTGCGGAGTGTGTTAATTTAGGGAAATCCCATATAATTAACACAACTAATAGTCTCGTAACCAATATTGTTGTTTTGTTACGTCTGGTCCAATCTTTTATATTGCTGCGAAACGTGGTTCCTAAAAACTACAAAACATCTCCAAATATTTCAGATGTGGGTGCTGAGGGAAATGTTTAAAATCCCTTGATTCCTTCCAATTCGTCTCAAATGCTGCAGGTACTCAAATGAGCTTAAAAATAGCTTATGACGACCATATTGCGGAGAACAGTTGTTTTTTTTTCGGACACCTTCAAAGGGGATCCCCATTTGAGTACGTAAGGTTTATCCTTTTCTCACTAGCAAGTATTATAAGAGCAATACTTACCAGTGAGCAGGCCTGGAGAGCGGTTGCCTCCTTTTGCGAGACTGTCATCTCGATGCTTAAACGTAAGGAAGCACGGCAAAGGGAGAGGGTGAATGCCGTCGAAACACTCCAGCCCCGACGAAGGGGTGCAGCAAACAGGTGGCGGAGGTTCGTATAACTCCTCCCCCTATAGAATATCTGTGAACTGCAACCAAGTGGCCAGAGAGGAAAGCCTCAACGAACCTCTCGCTCCCCACTCATGGTTGATGGCGGTCCCGCTGGGTTTTAGTGGGTATTGCGAATTTGTAACCTCGCGGAGTCCCACATTCCCGACCCCATTAGTCAGGGTGCGTAAATGCATTTCCCAGCGACAAAAAAAAACGTAAGGTTTATCCTAGAGGACAGGATTCACAGAAAAAGCACCTGGAACACCGAAGCAACAATGGATGGATGTTGTACAGGAGCTGAGCAATCATAGTTACGCACAATTACAGAGAAAGTTTTTCCACAACTCACCGCCAATTTTCACTTCGAAGAAGGCACTCGAATATGATGACGATAACCAATAAATTGAATAAAATATTTCATTTCATAAGTTTTGTTACTTTAATTAGTAGTTCCATTCGGTAACATAGAGGAAAATGTTATTTGCTGTGGCAATGTGTATGTAACCTTAGAGGACATCCGTGCTTTTTGTGTCACACGCCTAACTTTGATGTCACAATACGACCTTACGTGAGTGACGAGTTGCTTCGTCATTAAAAATTAAGTACAGTATTGCACGCGAAAATATAATTTTATCATTTTCCCGAAAATATCATCTTTAAGTGATCTATTTAAACTGTATTAATATACTAAAAGCCCATGGAAAAAATTAACCTGTAAAATGAACCAACGTGAATAACGCTTAGAAGGTTGTTACTATATCATGAAATAACTCTGAGCGCTATGTAGTCATTTCTTAGCAGTACAGGTAATAAAATAATAACTCGGTAAATCCTGAAATATAATGATAATTGCCGTAAGATCATAAATGTATGTACGGCAACTTTTTTTTCATAAATTGTTATTTAATATTCCCGTTGTACCTTATAGCCGTTCATTATAAACGGTATCAAATAAAATATTAGGATAAAAAAATTATTTACTCACGTACTCACCTGTACCGCTCAGAAATTACGGCATAGCGTTCAGAGTTATTTTTTGATATGGTAACAGAAAATGGGGATACCATATTATTCTAGAAATTTCTATAGATTCGGAAAAAGTTTATAGAAGTGGAGTTTGGCCAATTGTACTTTTATTATATACATGCGGCCTCTCTTCAACTCAAGTTTCCCAACAAAAGCGAAACTGAAGATTTACGTAGCCTAAGTCCGCTCCAGACTGACATATGCAGCGCCTGTCTGGTACCCTTTTGCTCAGGGTACCAGAAGAAAAGGCTGCAGATCCAGCAAAACAAGAGCCTACGTATGATAGTAGGAGCTCCAAGGTACGTCAGGAACGACGTAATCCACTGCGAAACCAGAACGCCCACCGTGGTGGTGAAGCGCCTAGCAGTCAACTCCCGCATACACACCTCTACAGGATTGCCAGCCGCCGCCCTAGAGCGGGAAACACTTGGTGTCCTCTGCCTCGTGAGCTCATGCTATCACCACCATGTGGGAGACGATGGCTTAGACGACGCAACGGCAGTGGCTACACCCGGAAAGACATTTGCTAGATTGGACTTGGATGTGCCCGCTGGCGTGGCCGGCGTGAACCACCCCGTTTGACATCAATGCTCGAGGCTATCTATTTGATACGTATGTAACTCAATTGACAGCAGAATTTACACTTAACAAATTGTTGATTAAAATAAATTTTGCACTAAATGAAATTAAAATGAAATCTATCCTGCCCTACGGTGAAACGAAACCAGCAAAATTAAAAAAAACTAAATTGTTTTAATAGTTTCGGAGTTCATCGCAATGAAACACTGTGACAAGGACATTTATATATTCTATATACATACACTAGATTAAAAATTATCGTATTGTTATGAATTCAACAAAATTAACTAGCGATGTACCTGAGCAATCCTTACAATAGATGCAAGGAAAATAATTTTACAAAGTCTAAATGCGGCCTCAGGAAACCATAACAAAAAGGGCAATACATAATACGTACACGTTTTCTCAATTACTTAAAACCATCAACGAATTTCTTGCTCAGTAATAAACAATAATTTATTTTTATGAGACAAAACGACCTCGAACGACGTTGTAAGTTTGCAATCAAATAACTTTTGTTTCAGCTTACTATTTCATTAAACGAATGACCTCTCGTGGAAAGAGCGATTGGTAAATTTAAACAATCTCACCATACATTCATAATTGCTTATAATTTATTATTGCGTAGAATTGTTATCTTGCAAAATTTGGAAAAGTACGGCACAAGCACGGCTTGTACAACTTTTTTAAATTCCTCCTATTACTTCACACTCTCCCTTTTTTAGGGATTTTAGTCATCCACTCGAATTGCAGTGGATGAAAAGACTTGTGTACTTTACAAAATATCAATTAAATTTATTTTCGTAAAATTTGTACAGCACCATCGATTGAAAAGTCACATAATAGGTTTAAAGATTATTCTATTCTAGAATTTTCTCAATATTTGCCCCGTGTTTCGGTGAGCATATTAAGCCGTCAGTCCTGCACCTTTTTTTTATTACTGACAGTTTAGCGCTTGACTATGATCTCACCTGATGGTAAGTAATGAAGCGCTCTAATCAGGGTAAGATGCGATATACCCCCTACGATTTCTATACAATATCGTACCGGAACACAAATCTGTTTGGCTGGCAGGGTGGTAACTAGCCGCGACCGAAGCCTCCCACTAGATTAGACCCATACAAATTAAAAACACGGTTTTCTAAATTCGCCCTACCGCTTTCGAAACCGAGCCTCTGCTAGCAAGACGAGTACTCGCACCACTGCGCCAGCGGAGCCGTCAAAAACCTGATCTCTCTTCGGTCGTTTCGAATTGCCGTCATGTCGGACTGTGAGAGTGATGGAATAGTGAGTGCACATGTGTACTATGCCTGCCAATCCGCAGTGGAGCACCGTGGTGGGGCTATACTTTAAAAAACCTGTCTCCTATGACGATGTAACTTGCCTTTTTATACTTTATCAAATCATGCACAAAATGGCGTAGGAATTGGCTTTAATAATTTTTATAGGCTTTATTTATTGTTTACTATTATAGAATATTACATGCTTATCTTATGATGGTTGGATGTTCGATAACAGACCTTGTCATCATTTATATACATTTGTCAGTGTCACTTGATATTATTACACTAAATAGGCTTTTGTGACACTGAAGTTGTGAGGTAACTATGTAACAATAGATTTCATATTGGGTATCGCAAAACCGAAACCGCATATTGTGTGGGAGCGTTGTTTTAATATGTCATTGTTACAAAACTACCTACATATTACTCCGATTACAAGCTCCTTGTGTGATTTGTTTTAGATTAAAACATTAAATGGAATCCTTGACTGTGATTTGGAACATAACATTTTGAAGCGATACTTTTTTAGGCGCATGAGGATAAAATTTTTACGTATGAAACGCGTGATTTAGCGTCACGAAAATGTGCAGCGTTTTTTATGTTAATTCGTTTGATGGTTAGGTAGGTTTAATATTTACAAATAACTTGTGCCTTTTAATACACTATTTTTCATAAAATATAAAATATTTCATAATTTTCTCCATTTTAAATTCAAAAACCATATTTCATTAATTATTGAAAACACGTGGCATTGTTATTTACAATTCGACATTTGAGATTTCAATACATTATTAATTTTCGACATTTTCAATGTTTTAATAAAAATTAAATTCATTAAGATCCTAACATATCTTCCTTTTTCCCTCCATCTAAGTCTCGGAAATCTAAAGTTTTAGATTAATATAAATATAAACAAGGCTTAAAAACTTGTTTCCCAAAGAAGTTTCACTTCTGACATGTGTAATTTGTACGTTCGCACTTTTCATTTTTTTTAATACATAATATTCGTTTAAAATACATTCAATAATATAAATGTGACAGGAACGGAATAAATACATTTCTCGGATGAAACCGCGGTATTTTTCTATGGCCATTACACCGCGTTTGTTTCTTTTTTATTTTTCTATGTGATAAACTAGTACGTGAAAACCGGGTTGAGTTAAATACAACAAAAAAATAGACCTTCGCTAGTAAGGATCCAATTAATAGCCTGATACGATTCGATTTTAGACGAATTTACAAAATTATAACCGTCTACCTTTGTACTGACAATACCCCTTGCAAGGACCTATATATTAAAAAAAAATAGATTTTAATTCGATGGTGTAAGAAACCATAAGAAATGGTGATTTACCTATTACTATATTCATTTATAACCTTCATTTCAACCTTCATTCATTATGAATGTCCAACCTGTAACCTTTTGACGTCCTCGCTGGCGCAGTGGTACGAGTATTCGCTTTGCTTGCGGAGTTCCCGGGCTCGAATTTAGGAAATTGTATTTTCTAATTTGTCTGAGTCTGGACTGGTGGGAGGCTTCGTGGCTAGTTACCACCCTACCAGCAAAGACGTACCGCCAAACAAAGAGATTTTTGTTCCGGTAAAATGCTGTGTAAAAACCATAAGGTGTACGTAGCCTCTTACCAGATTAGCATGCTTCCATCTTAGAGTGTCAGCCACTTACCATCAGATGAGATCACAGTCACAATATGTACATTTGTTTATGGAAATTTAATTTCGAATTAATAGATATTGGTAAATAACAACGGCTCGGTACTATAAAATTTCAAAAGTCTCAGTTAGACCATAAAATGACATTTAAAAAATTGAAATCACCATGTATAATAGACGTTGGTAACGCGAACGCAAGATTGGTTTCATAAAATAAGACAAATAAAGTAAGTGTTCGCCTGAATCTTACTCACTGGAGACGAAATAATAACAACTGTCATGGTCTATTTGGTGTGTTTCAAATAGCGCCACATTTCTTTTAAGGCCAAGGTTAAAATTAGCAACTGTTCGGGAAACATCTTTTTATATTAGTCGGATGTATATTCTTAACATTGAATAAAATCTCATGAAAATATCTTTAAACAGCTGGTCCAATCTGATATGTGCATAATTGATGTCGTAGATTCAAGAATGGTTTAGATCGTCGATAATATCGTACAGATAACGTATTTTCCAATATTTCTACGGGTAACACCGACGGACACGGCTAGTATATATACGAGACTCACTCATCCAACAAGAGATCTCAGAAACTTTACGCCCAATTACCTTGAAATTTAGCAGTGACTCGTTAAGTATACTACTGTCGACTGAATTACACAAATTAAAAGTTTATAGATGACGATTTACGTTAAGGCACGTAATTTAAGTGTCCGGGTCAGCTTGTATGTGTAAAAATTTATAAAAGTGGTACGAAAATATATAAAAAGTAAATTAAGTATGTAGCAGTCCATTAACGACCCACAGCTGTGCACAGGCCGGCTCACTCAAACGAAAGAGGGTTTTTAGAGCATAGACTCACCACGCTGCTCTACTGTGCCAGGCATAGTACACAAATGTTCCCTCTATTCCTTCCGAATACGATTCGACCGGAGAGAGATCAGGCGCAGGAACGACGGCTTCACGTGCTCTCCGAGGCACGGGGGTTGAGCACACCGCTAACTTCCCAACTTCGGGAAAATATTGAGAAAAATCTTATTAGAAACTTCAATATCTACTAAACACTAGTCCAATGACGAAAATATATACGAAACTTGAATAGAAACACTAACGTACGACATATGTAATGATTTCCCTATATATCAAGTTGTAACAAGGAAAAATAAGTTGCTATGTTTGATAGGTACATGGCAGCCTTGTAATCATAACACATGGTTTCATATCTGAATGCGAATCTACGGATGACGTATGTTATTTTCCTGTAATATTTTCATCTTAACTTGATACTATTCATATGTTTTAAATAAGTTTTTCTGCCGAAAATACGTTGTGAAAGACACAAATCTAACTATTAATGAAATTATATGTTTAAATCCTTATGGAGTTGTCGTGACAAACTTAAGCTTTATATTATCAATTTCACGACTATTTTTTGTAATTGAATACAAAAAAATTGTTTTTCACTGAACATACTCACTCAATTATCACGAAATATTCAAAATAGTTCACGTTTGACTTAAAATTAAGATTGTGATAGCAGTCTATTGCAATTTAAAGGGGATTTCTTCAAATTTTCCACATGATCAGGAACTACGCGGCGACACGTCAAGGAATAACTAGTTTACATAACAAGATTTCATAGAATGAAATACTCAGAGTGGCCGCATCTATTAAATATGTATGAACAACTAGCGACTAAAGATAAAAATATATGTTTACATTCACTATTATGTCTACGGATGTACGAAAGCGTATAATTGATTTACAACTACTTTTAAATTTCTTTTCGAGCTCTCTAAACAGATAACATCTACTCGTAAATATTAACAAGGGATATATAATAAATATAAATCAATTACTACGCCATCTAGCATTTCTTAAACTTATTACATAAGAAGAAACCATAAAACTTTTTAATTTAGCTGTCAAACGATGGCACTGTAATTTTCATATTCGAAAAATCTATATTAACATCGAATCAAAATGTACTTGAATTGGAATTGATGAAAAAGGGATGTATTTAAGACATTTTAAACAATATATATACATATAAATATATATATTGTACATATAGGTTAAGTTCCATAATAAAACAATGATAATCTGCAATGGCATAGGATTCGAAAGTCTGTTATAATTTGTGCTTCATATTTATGTACATTACATAACGATGTGAGTAAACAGTAAAATTAAAGGAAAATGGTTTCAGCAGTCATAAATATAAACAAAATGCTAAACAACTTCTCTATATTCCAATAAGTTACAGACCCACATAGAGGCACTTAATGAAAAATTGCTATCTACATTATTATATATTGTGACACGAATACGTAACTTATACGTAACCGCTACGTAACGAACTGGTTGTTTCATTACACTCTTATTTAAAGTTAACTTACATGTTAGAGTGACTGGCATTTTTACTTGAGATTGCTATGAGCAAGGCAGGCCATACGTATAAATCATTCATTTTCTATTATCGTTATAATTAAGTGTAAAGTAACAGCTCATTTTCGACCCATTGCTGGACATAGGCCTCATCACTCAAAGGAGAATAGGTTGTTAGGGATCAGACCCAGAATTGTTCCCAGGATTTGCAGGTTTCCTCACGATGTTTTTATTCGTCGAAAATTACAATGATAAATTTTAAACAACATTGGCGCACATGTTTTACTAAGGGTGGTGCCGGCAATGGTGTTGGACCCCAGACTCTTTCGAACAAGAGTCTATGAATCTAATCATTAAGTCATCACGGCTTAAATCAAGTATGATATAGATAATTAAGACTTTTCGCTTTTCCAAACAAATAATGATAAAAATATATTCAGGCTTTTAGATTATCATGAAAGCAAAATTATTTCAAATCAGGAAGTTTATAGTACTTATTTATCTTCAGAACATTAGTAAGAAATTTTAGGTAAACGTGACCATGATATAGATTATACATTTTTAAATAAACTGCTCACTAAAAACTCATTAAAGTGATTTGATTTATTATTTCCATATTATGTTAATTCAATACACTATGTTAATATAAAATAATGATTAAATTTCAGTGACCTAGTACATGACAGAATGTACAGATTATTTGACATTTGTAACTGCCGTTTAACATTATTTATTTATGTATGTTTAAAAATGTTATCATCGTGACACAGGAAATACTTTTGTAAAGATATCCTTTACTGTAGTACTTCCTGTATACCTATACTATTTAGTTAGCAAAATAAATAAATTTAAAAAATTGCCATCTTTCGTTTTGTACTAAAATTTACTGTATGTATGTACTTTATTTTAGTACAAAACGAATGTTTGCGAAAGAATGAAGTTAATTCAAATTACATATATTTAAAACAATAGCAATAAGAAAGTATATAATGAAAAAATATCCATTTTTCCCCACGACGATTTTATTTCTTTCTTTAATCAATGCCCTAGATAGATGAGGAGGATAGATTGATAAGTCGTGCCTAGATCCTACCTCTTCATTTTATGCTTTTGGTACATTATCTATATCATTATTATCTATATTTTATAAAATCATATAATATATAAAAAATACTTAATTTAATTTAAAGTTGACGGGACGGAAGTCAAATTTCAATGACTTAATTCTATCCAAAGAAACAAATAAATAAACAGGTCATACTAATAAATGAAATCGTGTAAAAACATGATATTTCCTGCTTTTGACCTAAATTAGATATCAACGCGCGTAGAGCTGTGAACCATTAATCCTGATCATAACGAACTGCCTATTTCTTGAGTCTATTCATTAAATTACATACAAGCTGTCATGTTCGATGGTTAATAGCAGTTAATTATATACAACGGATAAATACCTCAAACAAAACACGCAATTCATTTTGTAATGCAATAAAATCCAGGAAGCTCAAAGTATATTTTGTACTTAAGAAATATAGGTATGATGTAAAAAAAACTTAAAAGGCGATATTATTGGGTAAGTGAGGCACATTTTTGTGACGAATATAATTCTCTAACAATTAGTGCATAACGTTTATAGTAACATTGCTCTGCTTTAAATAAATATATTATAATTTATATAACGCGTATTACTTACATTTAATACGTAATTAATTGGCATTTATTTACTGAGAACCTGAAGCGTTACAAAATAGCCGTTTAAATTTTAAAATACTATATTATATCGTCATTTCTCGTGAGTCTCCTTGCATAAAACTATAATAATAAATAGTTTTATTCAAATGTTCCGTATTTAATAGGTAGAATTGCAAAGAATTGCACATCATATGTTTAACCTAACAGTTTTGCAGTCACGTTTTTATTCTTCATTATCTTATCTGAAATTGCTCAACTTTGACCTTTTCATCCGTTGGAGTGACGATTTGTACGATTGAATTATCATATTATGACAAACGATAACTTAACTCGGGTAGGTAACCTGTACTCAGGCTATAAAATGAGACTTTTATACCCTGTGTTTCAACGATAATCTGTAAGTAAGTAGCAGCACATTAACTTCCCACTGTTGGGCACAGGCCCCCTCACTCATAGAAGAGAGGGTTTTATCAGCGCATACAACGATAATCGGTAGTTGTTTGTAACTACTGTAACATAATATATTATTCGCAATTTGAGTAACACGATTACTGTTCTTTACCTCGTACGCTTTAGAAATCAGAGGGCCCCATAAACACAAGCGGAAGGTATGGGGTCTTAGTTAATAGTAACAAGTATGTTTCTGTTAGTGTTAGCATATGGGGTCCTTTAGGTAGGTAGTCGATGGTAGATATAATAAATGGTACATGCGTACTTATATATACTACTATACATTTTAGAAGTGAAACTTCTTTGGCAAACTAATTTTTAAATCTTGTTTATATTTATACAAATCAAATACTTTACATTTCCGAGACTTAGAGGGATGGAAAAGGGATGGTAAATATGCTAGTAAGTAAGTAAGTAGCAGCCCACTAACCACCCACTGCTGGGCACAGGCCTCCTCGCTCATATGAGAGAGGGTTTTTAGAGCACTGCGGATTGGCAGGCATAGTACACAAGTGTACTCTATATTCCTTCACTCTCTTATTCCGACGTGACGGCAATCCGACACGACCGAAGAGAGATCAGGCGCAGGACCGACGGCTAAACGTGCTCTCCGAGGCACGGGGGTGGATCACACCGCCAACTTCCCAACTTCGGGCAAATATTGAGAAAATCTTAATAGAAAACTCAATATCGATTTCGAACTGGCCCGACCCGGGATCTCATATCTGTAGTCGAACATGCTAACCACTAGACCAATGAGGCAGTCGATATGCTAGGTATTTAATGAATTTAACTTTTAAAATTAATACAAATAATTTTCGACACTTATAATATAATGCCACGTGTTTTTGTCAATATTAGAAATTATTAATTAAATTTTGTTTTTTCAATTAAAATTTAGAAAAGACAATTTATGAAATATTTTTTTTTTTTAAATACTATATTAAATGACGAGAACAAAATTAAAATGCCACGTGTTATTTATAATGTTAAAACTACCTTCCTTCCTACCTTCAAACAAATTAGCATAAAAAACGCTGCACATCTTCATGAGCGTCATGCGTTTCATCTGTAAAAATTTTACTCCCATGCGCCTAAAGAAGTTTCGCTTCAAAAATGCGACGATATACATTTCACTTATATATCATTTTTAACTGTGGAAGGTGGTACCATCCGCGTAACTCTCGAAAAATTGGTTTGAGGGAGCATCTACTATAGATGAGTGAACGAGAGAAATTACCGTTTTAAGAAAACAAATGAGTACTCTAAACAAAATCAACTATGTTAGTATTATAATCTAAAATTAAATCATAACATTATAACTTAAATATCTTTCTTTACCTTTACGTATTACGCGTTCAGATTTTAAACTTTCCTAAGCTATTTACATGTTACTTTAATTTTCTTCGATTTATACCAATAAAATTTAAAGTTAAAAAATGCATTTTTAATAAACAGTCGACATTACTAGCGACGTTGTATAAATACGACTGCAGTTAAACAATATCCAAAATATTATAGCACGAAACACAAACCGGTATTGTTCGTGTATAATAATATTGAATATGATGAAATTGTTTATAATTTGACTAACACGAATGAACGTATACTTAACCTTCGGTATGTAAAATATAATTTATGAATATTCATACGTATTTATAATATTGTAATAGAGAACAGGCTAGCATCGTATAAAAAAATCACTACGTTATTTGCTGTCTATTATTAAAAGAGTGTTATAGACGTTGGATAAATTTCGATATATTGAAAATTGAAAAATTATTTATTTCATAAAAACTAAAATAATAACATCTTGTGATGGAGGCATTCTTTAATGCCTAATAAATATTTGTATTATAAGTCCTCTCTCTTCCGTTAACATATATATACATGTGTGGGTGAGTGGGAGTGTGTGTGTGTGACTGCATGTGTCTATGTGTGTGTGAGTGTGTGTGTAACAAAAAATATGTGTACGTCCGTTATACACTTTGATACCAACCAGCAGATGTGCGCCAAATTGGTTTTAATCGGTCATAGGTACATTTGTCAACCAAAATTTTATTAATCGTTAATATTGTATATTGATACTAATATTTTTGACAACATTTGTTTCAAAATTAAATGAGATTATTTAAGTATTGCATATATGCATGTATCTTCATATGTTTAACAAAGCCATCCCCCTAAACTATGGATAGGTAAATAATACAATACATGTACAAGTCATGACATAATTAATAAGTCATTTAGCCTAAATTGGAAATAAAAATAATTGAAGTTAATCGTTATTCATAATTAAAAGCTCATCAACAGTAATATATCAAAAATTAGGGCCGAACCCAGAAAAATGTAAACAGGTAATATTTACATATTATAACTTTAACGCCTGCTATTTCCAATTTCCGTACTGAACCGTAGGTAATACGTAGCCTTGGTTATTGCTGAGGGTTTGCGCTTGACTGTGATTACCCACGATGGTAAGTGATGATAAAATCTAAGATGGAAGTGCTAATCTGGCAAGAGGCAATCTGCCTCTTATGCTTCATAAACAGCATCGTACTGGAACACAAATCTCTTTGTTTGGCGGTGTGTCTTTGCTGGTAGAGTGATAACTAGCCATGGCCGAAGTTTCCCACCAGTCACATTTCAGTCTGTCGTATTTCTCAAAGCATTTGCTTGTAGAAATTTCGTCGATATCGATCGAGTTTGATAATTAGACGTAAACAACAGGCGGATAATGTTTTTTCCCATTCATACTGTATAAGCAACCATATACCTTTAGCTTATGAAATAAGACAATAACAGCAACTATATCGACATAGATCTAGCATCCAGACACATTTAAAAATATAAATTGCCTAGTGGGAAATCGAACTCAAGTCCAAACTAGCAGTTCGACGAATTCGCAGTATAACTAATATTAATATAATTACATAATTTTTTTGTATACATTACAAAAAATGCAAATGCTTATCCGGAACTACAATTTAATACATCTTGTTACTGGATTTTATGATAATAATAGTGTTTTTGTCATAATCTTATATAAAATTTGAAGTAATATTATATTATACTATACAAGGAAACTAGAAAATTATAGTTTTAATTCATATTAGTATTTAATAGTTTGCAACAGCTTGAGAAATATACAATAAAGTTGTTTCTTTTGTGGGTATATATATGTGACGTCACTCCCCCTAAACAGATGGACAGCTGTTAATATTATTTTTATGATAATATCCCTATATTTCCAAGGTATCGGGAACTACACTATTTGTTAATTAAATGACGGCCTCGCTGGCGCAGTGGTGCGAGTATTCGCTTTGCTAGCGGAGGTCCCGGGTTCGATCCCCGGTAGGACGAATTTAGGAAATTGTATTTTCTAATTTGTCTGAGTCTGGACTGGTGGGAGGCTTCGGCCGTGGCTAGTTACCACCCTACCAGCAAAAACGTACCGCCAAACAAAGAAATTTGTGTTCCGGTACGATGCTGTGTAGAATCCGTGTAAGGGGTATATCTCCTCTTAACATATTAGCGCGCTTCCATCTTAGACTGTATCATCACTTACCATCAGGTGAGATCACAGTAAAGCGCTAATCTGTCAGCAATAAAAAAAAAGAAAAAATTGTTATTATTAGCATGGATAATAAATGAGTTGCTAAGTTATATCTGGTCGATTACCTCAGCGCAAAATAGTACCCACATACCTTCGTAAATAAACTTTGGATACCATTCCGTTTATTGTTCTAGTAATTCTCAAAGATCTAGCGTCAGTTTATTCGATGACATGAAGACCCAAGTCGAGTCAATACAAAATTGAAATTGGTGTACTTGTTCAAAATTTCTTAGTATTCTCTCAAAGTTGAAAAGGAAAGTTTGCAATTTGTAACTACCCCGTGTCTCTCGGGGAGCACGTTAAACCGTGAGTCCTGAACCTGATTTGTTTCTATTCGTGTCAAGTTTGCCGCCACTTTGGATTATAAGACTGAAGGTGTATAGAGTGCACGCTTGTTTGCACATACGTCGAAGAACTATAGCAAATAGGTAATCTCTGCGTGAGATTGGCCGTGGTCTATATTCCCTTAGTAGGAATATTACAATACCTTAAAAATGAGATATGATAAAATTTTTTAGCATCCGCTTTTTATGTCTTAATTTGGAGAGTGTAGATAAAATGGCTTTAGGAAGTTTGAGATGGACAAACTAGATCGAATACAGATAAGCACCTTGAAATTAACAAGACTGTATCTTGTATAGGTATCAATAGAAAAGACGAGTTGTCAGTAAAATAATAACCATTACTACGATAATATAAACGTAACTATCTCACCACTAATAAGAAAGTTGAATGAAATGTCATTGAATCCTGGATAAGCAATTGACAAAAAACAACTCTTGTTGATCATAACTGCCATATATTTCCTATCACAACAATACATAACTCCTCGAATAAATACAGTGAAAACCATTTACAAACAACTAAGTTTTTGTCATTACGTATCTGACAAAATTCCCGACCACAGAGTAATCCACCTTTCTTTTTCTCGCAGCGTACTTGTATTTTGAATATCATGACATTCGGCCATCCTATAAAGCCTTGCTTCATGGCTAAAACGCTACAATATTTGATAAATTATGACACGTTTATAGGTATCCTTTGTAGTTGTAATCCTTAAAATATACAACAATAACAATAAATCTTTAAAACGTGCAATCAATCCATCTTAGGATTAAATAAAAGCTTGATTCGTCTGTATTGTAATTCATATAAAGGCTGTAAGAGTATTCAAAAAAAGTGATAACAGATCTAAGAGATTGTTTTCAAATAAGGTCATATCATATAAACATGTATGAAACATCTAGCTTCTATGTCGCCTAATTATTACGGCCCCGATTTGATTCGTTTATCAACATTAATAATAAATGTATTATAAAATCATTAGACCACTGGAAGTTTATAACGATCATATTTTAAAATTCATAGACACATTAGATGATAAATTTACTGCATTCCCGCATAATGTTATTGCCCAAGATTTGAGAACTATTAAAAAAAGAAGGTGGTATAACGTGTTCTAATGAACGAAAACATGCTGAAACAAAATGAGGATGGCGTATCACTTACCTCCGCAAATGACCGCAATTATTTCGAAAATATTTATGTAACAGTGTCACGTATTTTATAACATTAAAACACAGCACAATTTTTACTAACACTATCAAGATGCACGAAGAATTTTGACTGCTGTCAAACGTTCCCGCCACTCGGTGTATTTTTTTAAATCGGCCAAAACGGTTTTCTAATTAGGTCTTTTTCGTTTCACGATCGGCGCGCGACGTGTTTTACGTCGCTCCACTGACTAACTGCTAAGTACTTGACCACTTTCGAATCTTGCGCCGTATTAAAACAACATACAATTAGCCGCAGAAAGCGTGTCAATAATTTAATACGCTCACAATAGGATTTACTATTGCTTGCTTTCTCAATCTGAAACGGCAAATGTCGATGTAACATACCTAATAACATACTAATAAATCCTAAAATGTAAGAAAAAATCTTCATTACATGGACAAAGAGGCTGTTACGTTATATAAATGGCCTCTTTGTACGTTTTTTCACGATATACGTTTTTAAGATATTTTGCTATTCTCCACTTTCTTGACCGATTCTTTTAGCTAATGTGTGAATGCAACACAAAAACTAGAAATTTCTCCATTAAAACTGAAATATTGTTCTGCGAGCCCTTTTTGTTGAAGACATAATAATAATAATAAAAGAGTTTATTGCTTTCTTAATTGTTGTACATAAACATAACACACAATAAAATATAAAACAAACGAAATTTACAACAATATAGCTAATGGGAACAAGCTCAGGTAAATGCTGCGTCGCCATAGCGCTGATTTTCAGCATGCTCCTAATTTTTGTATTTACGCCGCAACATCACTATAAATAAAAACTCACACACACAGATTAAATCGAAAAAAAAACAAAATCATTCGAAAAAAAGATACAAAAGACAAAATAATATTTGGAGATATTTAAAACTACAATTATAAACTAAGACTAATTCAATAACTAAGGGAACAATGAGTAAACAAACAATAGCAAATCATTTAAAAAAATAATAATAATGAAGCATCCTAAAAACTAAGGCATAATCATGTATAAAACGAGGTCTGGTATCCACCTATAAACAAAATCTAACGAATAGACTACTGGAAGTCCAAATATACAGAATTGCTGCTTCCTCGATTTGATTCTGAAGATACAATTCTTTGACGCGTTTTTTAAATGTTGTAGTTGTACAATTCAGCAGACGCAAAGGAGGGGGTAAATCGTTTCAAATCTTGGAAGCAGCAACACTGAAACTCCCTTACCTTATCACTCCTATTTTTCATGCAATTAAATCTTTGATATACACATATATATATATATATATATATATATATATATATATACATATAATAACATAATACTGCTACTGCGGCAAAGACGTACCGCCAAGCAATAAAATTGTCTTCCGGTACGATGCTGTGTAGAAATCAAAGGAGGTATGATTGTCTCTTACCAGAATAGCGCGTTTCCACCTTAGACTGTATCATCAGTTACAATCAGGTGTGATAACAGCTAACCTATCAGAAATAAAAATAAAAAATTAACGCTGTACTTAATACATCCCCCGTCGAGACATCGCAATTATGAGCTGTATGCAATGATTGATTACAGCTGATTGACTCCATTACCACTAAAGTACTTTCGAGAAGGTTTTTGTTATAGCATCAACATCAAGTAGGTGGTCCTTAGAAATTTTTGATATAAAAGTATGGTTTCTTCAAATATACGCAACGACGACACTGTAAAAGAAAAAAGAGCTGCATTGCCAACGCCAAACCTCCGGAGGTTATTTGTAATTTTTTTATACAGTGTTACACTAAACTATGTCATACATAATACAATGAAGTGCGAAACATTGATCTAATGACCGTTTGATAACTCCTGTTTTGAGTGCGTGTGTGCTCATCTGAATGTTTATGGAAACATCAAATAGCTGATCCTTAGAAATTGTTGATATAAAAGTATGGTTTCTTCAAATATAGGCAACGACGACACTGCAAAAGAAAAAAGAACTGCATTGCCAACGCCAAACCTGCGGAGTTTATTTGTAATTTTTTTATAGTGTTACACTAAGCTATGTCATACATAATACAATGAAGTGCTAAACGTTGATTTAATGACCTTTTAACTGATAACTCCTGTTTTGAGTGCGTGTGTGCTCATCTGAATGTTTATGGATATTCGTATAAATTGTGTTAATTCATTTACAAGTTACAAAAAGTTTTTCAGCTTCTTATGCGCGAACAAATAGGACAAACTCTATTCTTTCACTCTCACACTGTGACGGGATGGCAAACCGATAAAACCGAAGGAAGACCAGACGCATGACCGATAGCTTAACGTTCTCTCCAAGGCACGGATGTGGAGTACACCGCCTACTTCCAACTACGGACAAACACAGAATTGCTTAACAAAAATCTTAATATTAATCAATTTGAATTCGCCCGACTCGGGATTCGAACTGAGGATCCTATGTCGGTAGCCGAACAAGGATACTATTAGACTAATGTGGCAAGCTTACATGCATATGTAGTGCAATTGTGTTTATACAGTCGTGCCTTATGCTTGCTATTACAAAAGCAGAAGAGGACTTAAGCTGAAAATACTATTTTAGAAGGATAAATGAAAATTCAAAAGATCGTATTTGTATTTTGTACTATGAAGTAGTGACGTGAACCGATTACGAATTAAACGCCATTTAATTTGAAAGAAAAATTGGTAGGTTTATTATATTGAAACCATGATAAGGAGTCATTGGCTTGGTGTTTTTTTTTAAGTTTACGGTCTTTAATTGAACTTTAGTAAATATTTAAGAGTTTGTTAACCTACTGATGAGTTTTACAGCACATTTTTAGATCGCCTCGAATGGTTTCGTCCACCTATCGCATTACAGCTGACCGCGAAAAGACAAAGAAAAAGTGCATTCATTTATTTAACATTCACAAGTATGTAACAATATTTCTGCAGTTAGTCTTCTTAGAAATAACCTTATGCAATATGTGTTGCAGCCGTACAAATTTCAAAAAGTGTCGCTTCCATTGTGGTTTCTTAAAGCTCACAATGTTTTTTTTATTCTTGATAATAATACCTTTACATTTTCTGATTAACCCTTAAACAGCCTTAAACAGAGAAAACTTCGAAAAAACCTTCTGACGTTAAATTTAGGTTATAAGCAAAACAGGACAGTCATTGCAACAAATCAAAAATTTTCATAGAAATTTTTTTATTGACTCAGTATATTGAATGCTGAAAAATTTAATTTTGCTAGTAATCGGTTTCTACAAAAACCGGTTTTCTTTAAGATTTTTAAGACACGTTTTCACATCACTATTGCAAAATTGAGAACTGTCAAATGCCAATAAGTAAATAAAAGGATAAACATTTGTTGTTACATTTTTTATGTTAACTGCCTATAAAATGAAAACATATTGTGATTTTATGAAATGTTAATGTAAATTATGACCTTCTGTTTTAAAAGGGTGACTAATTTTAATTAGTGTAGGCAAAAAATATCAAAGATAACAAAAAATAGTACATAATTTAAAGAAAAGAAAACAGAAATGTCTGAAATATGGAGTTTGAATACTCTTTGTAGATGTTGTCACGCCGATGGAACTCATAAAAGCCTAAGCTTTACATATAATTTTATGGATAAAACTGAAGTGTATGCAGATATGCTTCGCGATACCTTTGGTTTATGTGTAAGTACTTAATTGCTCTCTATATATTACATGGAAACCATTACATAACTTAAATAAATTTCCCATAACCTATACTTTTTGAGTTTTAAATTTTTTACTCTATAATATGCAAGAAAATGTTTAAAAAGATACAGCGTTTTTAATTAATGGTGTGTAGTTGTGTTGTTTCATAAATATTAAAAAATCCAAATCTATTTTACCTTAATCAATTATTTTTTATTGAATGGGTTACTCTAATCATAATAGAATAAATTATAATAGTGATGATAAAAAGTGAGTCTTGTGTGAGTTTGTTGTGGGCTCTTCTCAGAGCAGGGGATGAAGAAACCCTTGTAACTGAAGATTTTAAGTCATTATTTGAAATAATCATCAGTCATACATTGGAATAATATATGGAAAAAAAAAATTTGATGATTTTAAAATGTTGTAAAAGCTTGTATAATAAATTCTAGTTGAACTTTGTAATCTGAGGAGGTACTGGTTCAAATTTAAAAATTATTTTAGAATTACATAGCCTATTTATTGAGGAAGGCAATATAAGTAGTATAACATCATCCTCATTATCATCAATAAGAGTTTTTATTGAAAAATCTATTGCTTTCAAGAGTTTAGATAGTTGTGTCACTGATTTAAAACCTTATTATGGTAATTCAATTTATTCTCTTTTCTGTCTGACCTTCTGCAATAAATCAAGCACTTTTTACTATACCATAGACAATAAAAACAGCAATGTTTCAAATTTTTACAGATAAATAAACCTTTGATAGATGCAAGTTACTCAATTTGTGAAAGCTGCATATATATATTAAGAAATGCATCACGATTTAAAAAACAAGTTGAAGAGTGTGAAAAGAAGTTTGAAAATTATTGTAGAAGTATGTTTCTGTTTGTAAAATAATTATTTTGTTTTGATATTTTGCTATATAAAGTATGAGCATAATTTTATAATAAACAGTAATTTCAAGTCAGACATTTGAGAGCCTTTGATATAAAGGAGAGTATAAGTTCTAATAATATCATCTGTCAATGGACACCCAATGATTTCAGAGATAAGGTGCAAGTTCATTTCTAAATTCTAAATAGCTAAACAGTTTTAAGTATATGAATCTATATGTCTGACATGTATAAAATACCTGATGATAAATAAAGATTAACAAACAATGTACTTTATTTAAAAAATATTATTTTATTAATAATAGCTAGTCACGAAATACGGTTTGTAAGGATTACTAAATTTAGTACATCAAATAAACAGATAGGATTATGTATATAACAGATACCATTGGGACCAGAGTTGTAACATGAATATGAAGTAATTAAGTAGTTTTTTTTCAGATGAGTTATCACAACACATTGAGATAAAACTGGAGAGTATAGATGGTACGATTTTTAAACATTTTTTTTGGTAGTTTTATATATAAAGGTTTTGATAGTAGAAATATATATAAGGAAACATATCTTTATGTATATAATTTTTTAAATGTGTTTATGTGGCAGCATTGTTTAGGTTAAGAAATCCTTTGCGTTTGTTCAGGTAGATTCATGAATGGTTTACATCAAAGGTCCTCAAACTTTTCTTATGATGACAGGCCTTGTTCGCCCAGTGGTGCGAGTACTCGCTTTGTTACCTGAGGTCCCTGGTTTGGTCCCCGGTAGGGTGAACTTATGAAATTGTATTTTCTAATTTGTCTGAGTCCAGACTGGTGGGAATCTTCGGCCGCGGCTAGTTATCACCCTACCAGCAAAGTAAAGCCTAAACTAGCACCAGCCAAACTAAGAAATTTATGTTCTGATACTGTGTAGAAACCATATCTATAGAGGTATATGGCCTCTCACCAGATTAGCCTGTATCATCACTTACCGTCAAGTGGCGATATCACCTAACGCTAACCTGTCAGAAAAAAATGGTCATGCAGTTTTTGTTAAGAAATCCTTTGTGTTTGTTCAGATAGATTCATGAACGGATTAGATCAAAGGTCTACAACTGTTTCTTATAGTAGGGCAAGAAATGATATAGAGGATATTGGTGCCCACACATTTCATCTAATAAATATAATTTTTTTTATATGTTTATGTAATATATCATTTGTATGCCTGTGGACCGCTGGTTGCCGACCACTGATTTACAGTGGGAATTCGATACGATAAATAATGGGATTAGGAACTAAGCAAGTGTATATGTACACACACTTTATATTTGTTGTGTTTCATGACTTCTTATTATAAATATTATTTTTCTATGAAATAACAACTTTTGCAGATGAAGATATGGTGATAAAACCTGAAATTAATTTAAAAGCTGAGGGTAAGTAATATAAAAGCGTATCATTTAAATCTAAAGAAAAAATACATTCAAGATATTAAAATTTCATAAAGAAATAAAAATTTGTAATTGGAAATCAAAGTCTACATTAAGTGTACACAGATGAAATTGCGCTGGTCAACTTGTATTATGTAAGAATTGATCGTGGGGAAGAAGAGACCTCACTCAAGATAGGGTGTGCAGAGTTCTTTTTAATACTACCCTCTCCTCCCTCAGGACTATTAATAATATTCCTCTGCAAAGATACTAAAGCGCATAATCTTACAATGTATGAATACTTCCCAACAGTTGACACCAATATACCAGAATTATTTAGTTTATCTGTACATCCATTCTTTTGCAGATTGTCACAGTGATGATGATGGTCGAAATATATACACTGACACTTATACAGAATATTCTACAGAACCTAATAATGACCAAAACATTGAAATAGCAAATGCAATTGTTAAAAAGAATATTAAATTGGAAAAGAAAAAAATTGTTCATTCAGGTATGTTATTACCTTATGTAATTACAGTGTCTGCAACAAAATCGCTCATCGTTTACGTTTTTATTAATATTGTTCCAGATAAAATAAGCAGTAAACAGAAAAAAATAGCAACATTAAGAAAACTTAAAAGAGAGGGTAGTGTCGCAAATATTTGTAAAATGTGCGACGGTAGTTTTAAAACATTAAAAGATTTACGAGAACATATAGCCAATCAACATTCCAATATGTTCCCTTGTAACATTTGCAGTAAGACATTTAATAGAAAACGTTTACTTTTAAAACACGTCCAAATCCATAATCGACCGCTTTCACATGAATGCCCCATATGCGGTAGAAAGTTCATAAGGCTACACAACATGATAGAGCATAGAAACAAATGCACAAATAATAAAAGTTTCACATGCGATAAATGTAACAAAACATTTTCTTATAAATCTACAATCAGAAAACATTTAGCTTGGCACAATGGCACCAACAAACGATTCATGTGCGATATATGCGGCAACTCGTTCAACGACAAATCAAATTTAAACATTCACTGTCGCAACGTACACGAAAAATTGAGACTGTTCAAATGCGATTTGTGCCCTAAAACCTTCGCGGCCAAGAAAACACTTAAAATACATTACCGCACTCATACAGGCGAAAGACCCTACAAATGCGAAGATTGCGGAAATACATACCCATGTTCAACGGCACTGAGAAGTCATAGGAAATTACATGAGAACATGACAAAATATGGCGGTAGATATCTGTGCAAAATATGCGGAACCGTATTCAACGATAGAGGCAGCTTCGCGAGACACAGCAGATCCCACATAGGAGTTAAACCTCACAAATGCGTAATTTGCGAAAAAGATTTCGCCGGTCATTTTTCACTGAAACGCCACATGGAAAAACACGAGGGTATTAAAAGGTTCACATGCGATATGTGCGGTAAAAAGTTCTCTGGTAAATCGCAGCTGAAAAGACACATAAGCTCCCTCCACGACCCAAATATTGTGATGAAGGTTAAAGTGAAATGTCACATGTGTAAAATGAACGTGAGAGATCTAGAGAAACATATGAAGAGTCACTTAAATAGATCGCTACAATGCGGATATTGTCCGAAAAGTTATTCGGAAAAAAGTGCTTTGAATCGTCACGTGAAGGTCATACATTTCGGAACTATGCACAGTTGTGAGACGTGTGGAAAGAAGTATACGAAATTGCTCGGTCTGCGAAGACATTACAAGAAACAACACTCACAAGTTAAGGAAGATGTTAACAAAGACAATAGCTCGTTGGTGAATATGTATAAGGGCTTATGTGCAAATTGAGTGAAGTTAAACTTCTTAAAGTACGCTTGACTTGGAGGTTTAAGCTGGTGAATGCGTGACGAAAACGTTACGCGATGAGAGCTAGTCTTTTTTTAATTTTTACTGTGAGCCCCTTCGTTAGCTCACTCTTGCGAAGACTTGCCGGTTCAGGATAAATGAAAATGCCACCAGATTCTTCACTCCAACGCTCCGCCGCCCACTTGTCACCAACTAACTGTTATTTGCAGAAAACCCGGAAACAGGAACAGGAATACGGTTTGCCGAAAGTGGCCATCTAATGTAGGTTTTTTACGACTGACAAACGTGCACTATTGTGACAAGCAAGCGACGGGGGTTATCGATTTATTGGATAAAATGTGATTCCTATGATTGGCGTTTTATTTATTACCAATCACAGGGGCTACTTTAATTACAAAAATGATTCTATTTATAGCGATGACAAATAGTGTATACGCTATAGTTACAAACATTATACATACTTATAAATATCAGACTCTTAAGTTACAACAAAATATATTATACAACGAACGATGTTTAACAATATCATTTAACAATTTTAGTTTAATAAAAAAGGGGAATAAATTTACAATAAAAAAGGGAAAAAGTCGCGAACATTTACACATATATCTATACACACCGGCATATTTAGCGTAACATGAAACATAAATTCTCACAGTACCGTCGCAATATATATTGAATAATATTTTATATATCCGTGATAACATCCTCTTATACAGTAAAAAAATGGAAGTACACAATTTTAATACAAGTAATAAAAACGAACTTGTTCCATATTTTAGACTGATGAAGATTCAGAAATCATTTATTGGATTGAGCATAAGCATTTTTAATAAGATACCGCAATCCGTTTTAGATTTGCCTCTACATAATTTTAAGAAATATGTAAAAAACATCCTTTTCAAAAGGTATATTATAATGTTGAAGCTTCTTATTTAAGCGATAGATGTTTGGACTGGGTTCCAGTTGCTCACAGAAGCAAGATTCAACTTTCCGAACCAGTGTTAGATTTGTTACCAACAGACAGACCATTAACGATTCAAAAGTGCTTTTTGAGCGTAGTTGAATAAAGAATGTTTGGATATTGATTTTATAAATGCGAAGTCAGTGAAATATATTAAATATTTATTTGAATTAAAAAAATGGTTTTACAATGTATATTAAAATATAAAAATACTGTTTCAGGTAATATAAATTAAGTACTTAAATTAGGATTTCATTTTAATAACATTAAAAACAAATGATTATTGAAAATTGAGAGCTATACAAGCATTCCAAATAATACATTTTGCATACATATACCTTAATTATTCAATATTGAGAATGTATATCTTTATGGTATGCTATATGATGTAAAATAAATTAATAATATATTAACATGGGACTGTTTATATGCTGTTAAGTAACCCAGCTTAAAGACTCAATCTTACAAGTCGCGGTGTGTGGGTGGCGGTGTAGAAGTTTTCATTTTAAAAAAAAGGTGATGTTAATGGTATTTACCCTTAGCTTGGACATTCAAAACCTACTGGTTCGTAACAGCAAAATTATTTTTTTCTGCGTTCGAAGATCACGAAGTATATAGGTGGCGCTGTAGCAGAGTTTTCGTTTAACAAAGTCCGCGTTACCACTAGTTATTTGTCTTTGAATACAAATATGAATGTGCACTGGATTATTGAAGTGAAACTTCTTTATTCACATGAGGGTAAAATTTTTACGTGTGGAAGCGGTTAGCGACACGAAGATGTGCAGCGTTTTTTATGCTAATTCGTTTGCAGGGTATTTTTCCACAAGTAAAGTACTTTCATATCGGAAGTCATATAAGTGGCGTTTTCACAGAGGGTATATTCGTTTATATGACGTTAGTGGATCGAATGGTTTCAGCCATTAATGTATTATCGCAGAGACTACTACTTCATTGTTAAAAAAGACAGTTAATTTGTTAACTAAGTAGATAGTTCCTACTCTGTTTTCCCAACATGTGTACACCTATGCCTCTTCAACCCACTACTCTGTGTAAAGTGACTGTTACACATGTCGCAACTAAACGGTCTCTCACCCGTGTGTATACGCATATGTAACTTCAAATTTCCATTAATGGAAAACTGTTTATTACACACATTACAATTAAACGGTCTCTCGTCTGAATGCACTCTCATATGCTTTGATAGATTTCCTATTTGTTTGTTGCAAATTTTACAAGTGTAAGGTTTGACACCCGTGTGTACACGCATGTGACGTTTCAATTGTCCGGTCTCTCTAAAGGACCTTTTACACACATCACAGTTGAATGGTTTTTCGCCTGTATGTACACGCATGTGTATTTTCAAATAGCCGTTATCAGAAAAGGCTTTCTTGCAAACTTTACAAGCAAATGGCCTTTCACCAGTATGAGTCCTTTCATGGAGTTTAAAACTGGCCATTTGGGCGAATTGCCTGTCACAGAATGAGCAAATGTACGGTTTTATTCCAGTGTGAACTCGCATATGGACTTTTAATGTTGTGTATGCAGTAAAATCCTTCTTACACACCTCACAGGCATAAGGCCTTTCGCCTGTATGTTGCCGTTCGTGTATTGAAAGATAACTTTTGCTGGAGAACTGTTTGTTGCATACTTTACAACTGTGAGGTTTGACGCCCGTGTGTATTATGTATATGTGCCTTTTTAGGTGTGTCCTTTGAGGGAACCTCCTTCCACATACGTCACAAACATACGGCCTTTCTCCTGTATGAGTTAATATATGTGACTTTAAAGTTTGATTGTGACCGAAAGATTTGTTACATATGTTGCATGTGAAATTTTTTTCGCCTGTATGTATTTTCATGTGCTCTTTCAGACCCTTTTTTCTTTGAAACTCTTTGTTACAGTGGCTGCATTTGAACTTCTCTTCCCCGAAATGTGTCGCAAGATGATTCTTTAAAAGGCGTCCTTTTTCGAAACTCTTTGAACAAAGTGTACAATGAAATTCACCATTAACTGAATGTGTTGTGTTTATATGTTTTATGAGTTCCTTGTTCAACGTGTATTTACTATCGCATATATGACATAAGTACGTTTTCTCCTCGCTGTGGGTCCGCATGTGTACTTCTAGAGATCCGTTGTATGAAAATTTCTTTTGACATATTTCGCAGCTAAATTTCTTGCCTTTTTTCTTTACCGTGTGTTTAGAATTTTCGCCTGTGTAAAACGAAATTTATGTAAATAGAAAATTAATTAAACATTTAGGCGCATGAGCGTAAAATTTTTACGGATGAAACGCGTGATTAGCGTCACGAAGATGTGCAGCGTTTTTTATGCTAATTCCTTTGAAAGTTAGGTAGTTTTAATATTTACAAATACATATGTGGCATTTTAATTTGCCATTCGTCATTTAACAATGTAGTATACTATATTTCATATTTCACAATTTCACTCTTTTCTAAATTTTAAATTCAAAAATAAAATTTCATTAATAATTTTTAATATAGACAAATAACAGTAGCATTATTATTTACAATTCGTCATTTGGGATTTCAATAAATTATATTTATTGATTACGACAATGTTAATGACAATTAAATTCCTAACATATTTTCCTTTTCCCTTCGTCTAAATCTCGGAAATCTAAAGTTTTACATATGTATTGCATTATGTCATACGGTATTCTACTTTGGGGTAATGCTGCTGATATAGATGCAATATTTGTGCTGCAGAAAAGGGCCGTTCGTGCGATTTACAATATGGGTCCAAGAGAGTCGCTAAGAAACAAATTCAAGGCAGTTAACATAATGACAGTTCACTGCGTATACATATTAGAAAACTTGTTGTACGTACACAAAAACATTGACTCTTTTAATAAAAAGAGTGAATGTATATCATATAACTTACGAAACAAAAACAAACTTGTTGTAAATTCTAGTAGGCTGCATAAAATTAACAACTCATTTAAGGGTAACTGTATACGTTTCTATAATAAACTCCCACAAGACGTTTTAGAAATGTCAATTAATAAATTCAAAGATTGTTAAAAGAAAGTTGATAGAAAAATCGTATTATAAGTTGTAAGAGTACTTAGACGATAGAAACGCGTGGGAGTGCACGAACTGCTCTAATTTGAATTGAAATATATTAAACTAACATGATATTGTAATGATGATGATAACAATAAAAAACAGAATACCCGACTGAGTTTGTTGTGGGCTCTTCTCGGATCAGGGCGCGAAGGAACCCTCGTAACTTTAGATTTTAAGTTGTTCTGGAGTATCATCATCAGACGTACATTAGAATTAGAGTGTGGAAAAGAAAAGAAAAAACAAATATTTGACAATTCAAAAGTGCTGTAATATGCCTACTTGAATAAAGATAATTTGATTTGATATAAACAAGACTTAAAAATTGGTTTGGATTCAAGAACGGTTTTTGAATTGATATTAATGAGGGGTTTTCCCATACTTTACTGTATCAGGAACTACAAATCTAGAAACAGCTAGTCACTATTTTAATATAACTTTAATTATATGCCACTGCACTAATCTTCATGATTATTGGAATATACATAGATCATTTAGTGGAGAGGAAAATTCACGTTTTTGCTAATTTCCGAAACAACTGAATCAATATTGTTGTGATTTCAAAAGTTATCATATTTAGACCCAGAATTTAAAAAATGCAAACAAACAAGACATTTAAAACGTAGTATCATAAAATTAAAATTTAATAAGCAGCTCACCTACAAATGATGACCAATTGTCATTGGGTTTGTATTGCTTTTGTAGAGTGGATAAAGGTTGATCCTCTTCCTCAGGCTCGATGGCCTCTGTATATGATAAACCATCTGCAATTAAAAAATAATTTAAATCAAAATCGATTTTTATGCTCACTACTACTATACTTATTAAATCATATCAAAATCCTCCTCATCTGTAAGTAAGATACCAAAGGATCAACTTTTCTGATGACATGGCTGAGTCAAGAGTTAGGATTCACAGAGAAGTCCTACAAAATAAGTGATAACATACTTTCCAAAATCTATACTCGGAATCATAAGGTAAAAGCCACAAAAATCTAAGTTAAGTCTTAATCAACTCTTACATATAAATCAATTGAACCTATATGAGTATATATGAAAATGAACACAAATGCAATAATCTTATTTTCGACAAATTGAATGTTCATATTATATAAATGGTTAATTTTTTAAAAATGGGTGAAGAAGATTGTGCTAGACTGTGTACACCTTTATTTTTATATATTATCATAATATTTAAAATTGTAATAGAAACATAGAAATGGTGTAGTTTATTTAAATCTATAGTACAAAATATTAAACCAACCATCATCATCATCTTCAGTTTTTTGAATGGTGCAATCTTGATCAACTTCTAGCTGGAAGTTTATCTTCTGTTCTGAAAAAAAATGCCACTGTAGTGATTTTATTACTTTATATGGATTGTTTTTGTTATGGTTAACTTTAAAAAATGATGAGTGGTAAGAGGGGATTCTCATTCAACGTTAGTGGTTAAAATGCAATATCTCTTTAAATAACCAAGAGCAATTATGGAAAATTTATTTTTGAGCTACAAAAACTATCTCAAATCAATGAGGAATCCTGTGCCCATGAAGAGGATATTAATTAGATAGACATATTTGTGTATAAAAATTAACTTTAAATACAATATCATAAAGTTAGTTAGTAAATTCTGTAAAGTATTACCATCCACCTCTTCAACTTCCTCCTTTATGTCCTTGTTGTCAAACTTAACCTCTGAAAGAAGTTTATAAGTAACAATTTATTGTTAATCCTAATAAAAGCACCCAATTTTAAAAGTTATTTAAATTGTTTGCTTGTTCTTAAAATGTATAGCCAATGTAGCTAATTGCTTTAGGCATGTGAAACTTTAGATAGAATTAAAAAAAGAAATGTTTATATATATATATATATATAAACATTTTTATATATATATGAGAAAAATATATATCATATGATGAAAAATATTGTAATATTTAAATATTCAATAAATTTAATTCTACGCTGTATTTAAGTACCTTTAAGCAAATGCAAACTGTAATACTTATGAAACATCTGTTCACATGATACAACTTGATTGCGGAACTCTTCAGCATCACGAAGACGTGGAATACAAACATCACATATTGAAAACATACTTGATATTTCAGGGACTAATTTTATCTGAAATAATAAATTATGTTAAGATGCAGCTTGTTAATGTCCCAATGTTAAGCATAACCCCCTTGATTCATAAAAGTGAGGGTTTTTTGTGCTGCTCAAACATTAAATCACTTAAACACATACTCAATACTATATGTAGCCCATAATTACTCCTAGTATATGCAATTTTTTCAAGCTGTTTTCTTTCACCGAAAAGCACAATGATGAATTTTAAACAAAAATTGAGCACATAGACTTTACAAAGAAAATTCAATATTATCTGGTGCTCAAAGCTGACTTTTTAAGAAAATCCTAAATCTCAAAGCATTTGCCCTCAGAGCTCTATAAGTATATGATTTTATACGTTTAGTTAGAAATATACTTTTGATAATAATATAGGTGTGTTTAATGTGGGCATAAAATAAATTCCTATACTAAATACTTAACATACACATATTACAGGAAGGCAAGTGTTAAATGTTAACTTGTTTATACTGAACAAAAGAGGTCCAAAGTAATACTTACTTCTATGTTAAACGTTTGTTGTAACATATTAGAATATATTTCCCGGCGTCCTTCGTACATATATGGGTGATTCAAGCTTTTGAAACTGCCTTGTTTGTGGCAGCAGCGGCAAATACCGCCGCTACTGAAAAATTCAGACATTTTTTCATGCTTTTTCATTCATTAATTTGAATATTCAATAGAAATCAACACAATAGCAACAACATTACAGAAAAACAATGCCTATTGCCAAAATTTGACAACTGTCATTGATGTTGGTAAACGTCACTGATTTTTCAACTGTCAAATATTGCTGAATGCCGTTAAAAACTACGTTATATGAGCTTTGTCTATTACCTACTTTAAATGTATAATTAAAATTAAAAAAAAGAGACTAAATAAAGACCCCAACAGACACATACATAGAGTACTTCCCGTTCATGTGCACCGCCCATTGCCACTTCAGGTTCGCGATTCGTAGGGCGATGTCGGTGACTTTGGTTCTGCTACGGATCTCCTCATTTCTGATTGATCGCGTAGAGAAACTCCGAGCATAGCCCACTCCATCGCACGCTGAGTGACTCTAAACTTTCGTATGAGGCCCATAGTAGCGACCGCGTTTCGGAGCCGTAGGTCCTCACTGGCAACACGCACTCTTCGAAGAGCTTTGTCTTCAGACACTGAGAGATATTGGACGTAACGGCTGATCCTTTCGTCCAATATCCGTCAGAAAAAAGTTTAACAGTATAAAATAATACAGCTAAATCTGCATTACTTATATGGGAACTAGGGTTAAGTTTTAGTATAGGATAATCAATCAGAATCGTTATTAATTTGTTATTTATTGTCCGTGCAAACATAACAGTGTATAATGGGAAAAGTCAATTTGCATAATATTTTATTTTTGGCCTCTTGTAAGTAGTTTTTGTAAAATTGTTTAATATTAATAGTAATATGTCTCGAACTTAAGTACAGCTTTGAAGGCATTCAATTAAAAAGCAAGATTATAATATCGAAATGCTAAAATATTTACATAAATTTGTACACGTCGAACGTTTGCATACGTGATAATCTGTACTCCTTAATTAAATTTTGTTTTTTTCCACGCACCATTAAATAATATGGTCTTAAATTTAAGCTTGTGAATAATATGCGTCAATACAAAATAAATCTTCTTCAACAACAAGTCTTTTTTTTTTTGTCGCTGGGATATGAATTTGCACCCCAACTGTGGAGTCCCCTAGCGAGTCCAAACTCCCGAGGAGTTTGGACTCGCTAGGGGACGAACTCGAAGAACCCACTAAAACCCAGCAGGACCGTCATCAACCGTGAGCGAGGGCCAGAAGTTCGTTGAGGCATTTCTCTCTGGCCCCTTGGTTGCAGCAAGCTCACAGATATTCTTAAGCTAGATAACCGTTTCGCAGAAGGAGGCAACCACTCTCCAGGCCTGTTCACTGATGAGTATTGCACTCTAATACTTGCCAGTGAGAGGTCTGTGCCAACCAGCGACGTCATAATGAGTCGCTAGGCGGGACATTCTACCACCGAGTGAAACATAGTCTGTCGGTACTTTGAAGATGAAGAAATTTTCGTAGAAATCCTCAAGCTTTATTATAAAAAGTGGTCTAAGGCAAAACTAATTAGTTCACGATTTAAATTTAGACCATCGCTTTTATATTGATTTTATTATAAACAATCAAATCAGTCCATTACTACAGGTGTCGGCAACCTTTTCTTATAAAAGGGCTACAAATATTGGTGCGGGGTACATTTATTCAAATAAACTCAATTTTAGACAAAACAAATGCTTGCGTTTTTAAACTTTTATATCATTACTCTTATTCGTATGCCTACAGCCAGAATAGTAATGCGGCCCCGTTTTGACAAGCTCTGGAGTAAAGTATATTCATGGGCTCATTTCATAATAACAAAAATCTTAGTCTTTGGTTTGAATTGGATGAAATTAGCAAGATTTAAACCTTATTTTATATTAAAACTGCCTCATTGGTCTAGTGGTTAGCATGTTCGACTACAGACATGAGGTCCTGGGTTCAAGTCCCGGGCCGGGCCGATTCAAAATCGATATTGAGTTTTCTATTATGATTTTCTCAATATTTGCCCGAAGTTAGGAAGTTGGCGGCGTGATCCACCCCCGTGCCTCGGAGAGCACGTTAAGCCGTCGGTCCTGCGCCTGATCTCTCTCCGATCGTGTCGGATTCCCGTCATATCGGACTTTGAGAGTGAAGGAATAGGGAGTGCACTTGTGTACTATGCCTGCCGCAGTGGAGCAGCGTGGTGGGTCTATGCTCTAAAAACTCTCGTTCCTCGGAGCGAGGAGGCCTGTGCCCAGCTGTGGGACGTTAATGGACTGTTACTTACTTTTTACCTTCTATAATAAGACCCCTTTAGTTAACTATATTATAGCAAAAAAGTTTTCTTTAATTTATATTGATGTACCCAACACTATTCGTTCTGGGCATGGTAGGGTACAACGAATTGAGAGTTAGGAGGGAGCTCACACTCATTACTTATATTTTCAAAGTCGTAAGAGGTGTAGCGTGTAACGCAGACTTATTAGGCCAGGTAAGTTTGTGGGCTCCAGACGGGTATGTGTGGAGGAGGCGCCGGCCCTCACTGATAGCGGTGCCGATCGGACGCACTAAGCTGCTAGGGGAGGCGCCGCTGACGCGCGCCCTGCGCACCCTCAACCTCGTAGCTGACCGCATTGATATATTTTGCTGCACCCTGAGTGAATTCACAAGTACAGCAATGTGGGTTGTATGTTATAATCCATAGTTATGTTTAATTGGCATTTACACTATCGAATTAGGATTCCTGTAAGGGTAGTGTAAGTATTTGGAATAAATAAATAAATAAATAAATAAATAAATATTATATACAAGCTGATTTCTAAATAATCGTAAATCATAGTAAAGTATAATTGAGGTAGTTAATTGTTTAATTGAGATCGGGTTCAATATTTTTTTCCAGATATCACATGTTTGAACTTAAATACAAGCTCAAATGATGACAAAACGACGCTCCATGCCATTAAAATTATGCGACGACAAAAACCGTGACTGCCTTTTGTTGTATATCATCTTTATTCTAAATAAATATAAAACGGAGTGTTCGTATAACTTCTAAATACCAATTTTATTAACTGATGTTTAAAATTTATCTGTTGAAATTAAAAAAACATTTCCGTGTTCCGATCTTTTAAACCGTTTTCACTGAGACTTCCATTGGAGGATAGTAACACAGTTTACTTTTAATAGTGAAATTTGTACAGTAACGAAAACATCCAAGCGCTTATTTTGATTGTGATGTAACAAAGCGTATTTACTAGTATTTTAATTTAATGTCACTTGCGTGGCTAATGTACGCTGCAGAATTTGCAAGCTTAAAGTAAACCCAGGTTATATTCATATATTTTTATATAAAGTAATAATTATGGGAGTTACTTAAAATATTTGTTTCTTTTTTTTCAATTTTGACTGATGGGACGGTTACGACGGTAGAAAGATAACTAGTTACGGTTCAAGTTTTCCACTTTCAGACTTTCGACAAAAACACGCTTTCTTTGCCAAGAATCCAGGACTATATTCTCCTCTGTTATATACCAGTATTATTCTCTGGTAGGGAAGCGAGTACTAAAGCCATCGGAATTAAAAAAATATTCTGGGAAATCAGGTGTTTGAGATTACAGACTACACATAGCATCACGCCTCATTCCCATAGGGGTAGGCAGAGACCACGTCCTTCCACTTGCCACAATCCTTGCATATCTCCTTCGCTTCTTTCATTCTCATTAAACTTTTCATACAAGTTCGTCGGTTTAAAGTACTCTTGACCTGGCCCTTATTTAAAATGTCCTGGATTTGGCTTAATTTCTTTCAAACTGTGATGAATGTCAATATTTTGATAGATGGGGAACAAGTGGATGAGGTGAAAGAATTTGTATACTTGGGATCTAAATTTACAAATGATGGAACATGTGAAAGTGATATTGAAAGGAGAATGGATGCAGGGAATATAGTAAATGGTGCTCTGCACGCCTTTATCAATAGCCACATGGTGTCTTAAAGGGCCAGACTGGCTGCTGCTGAAGTGTTGGTACCAACACTGATGTATGGAAGTGAAAGTTGGGTATGCGTTGAAATTATGAGTGAATTGAAACTGAATGACAAAGTAAGAAATAGTATGATAAGAGAACGTTGTGGTATAAAAGAAGACTAAAATCGAGAAAGGTATGCTTAAATGGTTTGGGCATGTAGAGAGAATGAACGAAAGGAGACTGACAAAACGGATTTATGAGTCAAGAGTGAATGCGAAAATTGGAAGGGGAAGGCGAACGTTCCTGGACCAAATCCAGGACATTTCAAATAAGTGCCAGGTCAAGAGTACTCTAAACCGACAAACTTGTATGGAAGGTTAAATGAGAATGAAAGAAGCGAAGGAGATATGCAAGGATCGCGGCAAGTGGAAGATACTATGGGGATGAAGCGTGATGCTATGTATGTATCATAGATTCATCTCTTTCAAAAAGCATTACATTCGTTTTATTTACATTCACTTTCATTCCTTTCCTTTTCAAAGCTTCATTCATAATATTTACCATCTCGTGTAGCTCACACAGATAGATAAGTAGACTGGCTTCATTCATTAATCTATAATTATTTTTTAAGCAATCTTACGCCAGCACCACCTCCGCGGATTCCTAACAGAGAGAAGATTGTAAAAGAATCCTACTACCTACCGTATTGGGAGAATGGAGATTGGGTATTTTACCGGTGAGTTATTATAATAGTTAGAATATTACATTTCTCAAAACATGGCGCGAAGTAACCCTTGTAACTTTGGATTATAAGTCTTTCTCTAATATCATCATCAATCTTACATTCGAATGAACATATGGATGAAACGACGTTTGACAATTCAAAAGTGCTGTGATAGCCGACATGATTCCAGATTTTCTCAATTTGAATTTTGTCGATTTTTTTTAGGCTCCCAAGGGCCAAGCGACTATTGTTGAAAACGTTCAAGCCATTGTAATTTCGCTATAGGAGGTCTACGAGCGAGTCTAGAATACTAGGCGGCGCTTGTTTGCGCTCATGTTCTCGCCCCCATGAATTCTCCGTCAGGCTCGTCTGGGGCACTAGTGAAGAATGCGCAAGCTGTCTCATTTACGGATGAAGAGGGTTCCGCGTTTTAGTGGATATTGCCAGACCTCCGCCTTCGCCAAGTCACACACGCCAAGTCACCCACATTTCTGGCCCATTCAAGGCGGGTTAAACGTATGAAAATGTTCGTCGTTCAAGTCGTACTTTTTCTCGTCAATACATGTTGGTCTTTGTTACAGTTATGCCTCTTCATCGCAGCCACCACGGCACATCTTAAATGTAGGCACTACTGATCATCGAGAATGTAATCAAATATGCTTGAAAATCTACATCGAGTAAGTAAATCTGTGATTGCGCCCAAACGTTTACTGATATAACGGTGCTACTTCTTCACTATCACAGGGAGTACGTTTTGTTATGGATCTATGAATTTATGGTAACTCTATGATTAGTATGTAATTCAATTCAAATAATCCCTGCCAGCTCCAGCTCTCGGTATTAACAGTGAGTGGGACATGATTTGAAAATGACTTTGTAATAGTAGCCACTTTTTTAACCGACTTCAACAAAGGATGAGGTTATCAATTCGTCTATATTTTTTTGTTTGTTACCTCATAACTTTCGACTGGGTGAACCGATCTCCGGCGCCGCTCACACCTACAGCTGTATATGTACTTACAACCTATAGCTATATATGTAGGTACCTGGGCTGACGCCGACTCCGAATATAAGTATACGAAGAACTCTAAAAAAGAATACGCAATTATTATTTACTTTTTAGAGCATATTAATATATTTGTAGGAATTTGTTTTGAAGGCGGTTCTTATTTTGTTAAAATTTTTGTTTTTGGACTGAAGGTGCAAGGTTCCACTTCAAATGCAGCGAGGCATATTCTAAGAACATATTGTTTTAGTTTCAATGTTACCGCATTTATTTTAAGGTACATTTTAAACAACGTTATTATTTCAAAATGTGCTCTAAATCAGAGAGTAAATGTATCATATTATTTGCAAATATTTTATAAGGTTTTAATCATGTTATCTCTACTCGCACTAAATCAATATATAAAAACAATATTAAAATTAATTTGAATTTCAGTTTTTCATTATATGCTATGAGTTTTTATTTACGACGTTTGGATAACAATTTCATAGTGATTTTTCCTAAAACTAATCAATAACATTTCTCAAAAGAAAAATGATATTTTGAAAGGTTAAGAATTATTTTTGAAGGGTTCTAAAATTTTAGATATGGTTCAAAGTTTACTTAGCAGAATTAAGTTGACGTTTTGTACGGGACAAAAGTGAGACTTCATGTAACCTAGTCAACGTTACTCGGCACGGGGATAGGAATTCAGCGTGCAAGGATATGCCGATACAATTAAATTGACTTATAATGATTGATAATTAATAAAGGAGTTGTTACATACTGGTAACAGTAGTCCCGAGTTCGAGGAAATTTTAATTAATTGTATTTTCCAATTTTCTAGGTTTGATTCGGGTATGATTAGTTACTAGCCATTTAAAAACATTGGCGCCAGGCAAAATAAAAATTACATTGGGTATGATTCTGTAAGAAAAACCGTTTAGAATGTTATTTTTCTGGCTGACCGTTTAGCGCTTGACTGTGATATGACCTGATAATACAGTCTAAGCTGGAAGCGTTCTAATCTGGTAAGAGGCGATATACCTCTTATGATTTCTACACAGCATTGTACCGGAACACAAATAATTTTTTTTGGCGGTACGTCTTTGTTGGTAGGGTGGTAACAAGGCATAATCGAAACTTCTTAAAAGTCCAGACTCAGACAAATTGAAAACAACTTTTTTCTTTTGCAAAATAAAAAAGTTTACTTTGCGAATTATCATTTATTTTAAGTTACGGACCTGTATGCGGTATGCGTTTGACCAGAGACGAATGGAGATACGAAAATAAAACATTCCCGAACATGTGTCATTTGGAACTTGAAAACTGTAAAAATGGCACAAAAAGTAAGTGTAGTGGTTATGAATGTATGTACTTATTAAAGATGGCAACCTTAATAGTTTTATATATATTATTGTAAATTAAATCGTACCCTATAATCGATGAATAAAAGTTTCTTTTTATTTAGATACAATGATTTAATGTTCCATTTAAATTATAATGAGTTCTATCAAATTATTAACCTTGCCATCAATAATTATTTGTAGTCTATGTTATATAGTTTATGTGCCTATCAGTAGTCTGTGATATAAAAATACTTGAAAAATTATCGTTTTGATATATTAAAATAATCCTCCAGACAAGCATAACTCATATGAAATTAAGATTGAAAGCTATAAATTTAATTACTTGATAGTATTTGTCAACGGGCAACATGTTCATCATTAAACTATCTACAAAATAAATTTTTGACATAACGATTCTTATCAATAATCACCTTAATATCAATATTAACTATGTGATGTCCACATTAACTACAGTCCAAATAAATAGATTTAATTTTTAATTATTTTATTTTTGTATTATTATTATTTTAGTTCTTTAAATTTCATGTAATTATTTCATTTAATAGAACTGAGACTGTATTGGGTATATAAAAATTATTAAAACCTATGTATATCTACTTCCTTCTATGAATTAAATATTCTACGTGATAATTAGCATGCAGTAATATTAAAGTAATAACGATGTTTTTTTTTCATTTCAGGATACGGTAAGTTTTAAATAAATCATAAAAGTGCGTGCGTACAAAGTACACATGTAAAAAGTGAAGTTATTTGGTAAACCAATTTTTAAGTCTTGTTTATTTTTATACAAATCTAAAACTTTAATTTTCCGAGACTTAGAGGGAAGAAAAAAAGGAAGATTTAAAATATTAAGTGTCGAAAATGAATAAAAGTAATTTATTGAAATCTCAAATGACGAATTGTAAATAAAAATGCCACGTTTTTTGGTCACTATTAGACATTATTAATTTAATTTAGTTTTTGAATTTAAAATTTCGAAAATAGAATTTATTAAATGTTTTTATTTTTATAGAGTTATAAATAAAAATTCCACGTGTTCTTTTGTCAACATTAGAAATTATTATTTAAATTTTGTTTTTGAATTTAAAATTTAGAAAAGTGAATTTATGAAATATTTTTATTTCATGAAAAATATTATATTAAATTAGTGAAGTGGCAAATTGGAATTTCATATGTTATATGTAAATATTAAAACTACCTAACCTTCAATAGAATTAGCATACAAAACGCTGCACATCAAACGACGCTAATCATGTTTCATCCGTAATAAATTTACTCTCATGTGCCCAAAGAAGTTTCACTTCAAAAATGTTAATTGCTCCTCAGACTTGAGTCTTTTAAATCATGTGTCATGTCAATCGATATTGGGTTTTCTATTATGGTTTTCTCAATATTTGCCCGAAGTTGACGGTGTGCTTTACTCCCGTGCCTCAGAGATAGCTGATCTCTCTCCGGATATTTTCGACTGTGAGAGTGCACTTGAGACTATACCTACTAAACCGCAGTGGAACACCGTGGAGGGTCTATGCTTTAAAAACCTCCCTCCTATGAGTGAGGAGGCCTTTGTCCAGCAGTGGGACGCTAATAGGCTGCTACTTACCCACCTTCCTTAACATATTAAGTTAATCTTCTAAACTATTACAAAATATTTTAGTTCAAGTTATTCAACACTAAACAGGAGAATACTCTTCTAGTCTTTTAAATGTATCATGTCATGTCAAGTTACATTTACAAAATCTTTTAAGTCATGTCCTATCCAACTATGTGATTTACGTAAATTTCAGGATGGTACCCTGCAAATAAGGGAAACTGCAGTGACTACATGACAACACACCCTACAAACAGTACCGCTATACTTGAGAGAGTAACAAAATGGTTAAAAAATTATACATAAATAATACCTGTTTTTTTAATTTACAATGGAATCCCATATTTTTCTATAATTCAGTATGTCATATATGTATATATGTCCTAAAAAGTACTATGCGCATGTTTAATCATTAACATAAAAAATGGATTCATATATCATATGTGATTCATTGGAACCTATTATATGTTTGCGTCTGATCTCTCTCTGCTTTGGGCTTTGACGTCATTCTTCAAATGGCAAAACACTCCTTGAATTTGACGACGAATAATCTTTTAATTTGCCTAGAAATTCAGTTAAAAGTACAAATTTACGTAGTAACGATGACAATAAAACCACTGCGATTTATTTACAACTTTAATTGCACAAAATAAATAGTACAAAAAGCGTACAATACAATACGTACACTAATTAAACAACGATTACAATCTAAAATATTTTCACCCACATATCTGTGAATTTAAAAGAATCAGAGAGATAAAATGATTTAGTTAATCAAAAATTGTTTTCATAAAATTAACACAACATAGCTAAAAATCAGTTATCACGTAAAATTACATTACAACAACCTGTCATAAATAAATTTAAAAATTGTTTTACCAACTCTCATTTGTCTTATTCATAAAAATGTAGAATTTACACGACATTAAACGTATTCTATCGTAATATGAAATTCTATGCAAAGCATATTTCATGAACTTAATTCGTTATTGCGTTGTCATATGCTTATTTTGGAAGCGATACTGAGATCTTTGTAAGGTAATTACCGGCGTCCCACAGCTGGGCACAGGCCTCCTCAATCATAGAAAGGTTTTAGAGCAAAGTCCCACCACGCTGCTCAATTGCGGATTGGTAGGCTACACATATCCCAGAATTACTCCTGGGTTATGCGTTTCCTCGTGATATTTCCCTTAACTGTATAGCACAATGATGAATTGTAAAGACCTATCAAGCACGCAAGTTTCATTTTTATAAAGAGAAACATAACGGTACCTGCTCAGGATTCCAAAACCCACGATGTCTCTAAATGAGAATCCACGGGTCTCGTCGCTATAGTTCATTGCGTTAAGAATGCAGTGAGTTATCATTGTTCGCCGGCCTAACCCCACCCCCTAAGCAATCAAATCAAGTTGAAGGCATAGCTGTTAGTTAACTGGGCTCTGTGAACTTGACGTTGTAATTTGAAAAGATTTCATCGGTTAGGGGGCGGGGTTAGGCTAGCGAACAATGGTGACTCATTGCTTTCTAACGCGAACAAGCTATAGGCCATCATGGCTTCTATATGGAGATTTATGTAGCTCTCCGAATCTATAAAGAGCGTGGTGATTCTTAATTCCAATTCCTACTAAAATTGGGGAACCCGATTTCCATTTGTGGCTCTAAATATTACCTTTCCCAATTATTGAATACGCTTATAATGAAATTCTTTTATAAAGTGGTTTAAAATCAAGAACAAAATGCATTATATTAAAAAATCGGCGAATGCGAAAAGTTCGACAGAAATTATGATTTAGAAAATTGCCTATTTATAAATAAATAACATAAAACCCTACATTAATATATCCAAAAATCCTTTAAAACAATTTATAAAATATGTATATTGTTTTTCCATAAGGCAGCCAGGTCTACTTTACTACTACTGCCTAATATTCTGTCCATTATATTCTACGTTCATATACTAACAATAAAACGAGAAAAAGTATCATATAAGAAAGAGATTAATTAATGAAAATTATGCAAATTTTCTTCATTAAAATACCCCTTATAAGTCTATTGTATATATGCGAATATTGTACTAAAAGCTCGTAAAAATAAGAAATAATTTAAATGTATTTATTATCTATGCTCTAAAAAAAATGGCAGCACACATTTTTAAAGTTCATATTCGTTAATATCGGAATGAGCTCCGCTTTTAAATATGTACCGTCGAACCTGGATAAGAGAGACACCTCTTGAGGAGAGCGATAAAAACCTGGATATGAGAGAAACCTCTTTAGGAGAGAGACGGATACCTGAATGAGATAGAAACCTGTTTAAAAGACAAACCTCTTTAGGAGAAATGGAGACCTGGATAAAAGAGAAACCTCTTTGGGAGGGATGGCGGTCTGGATAAAAGAGAAACCTCTTTAAGAGTAGGAAACCTGGAAAAGACAGAAACCTCTAAGAGAAAAGAGAGAGATGGAAACCTGGATGAGAAAGAAACCTCTTTAGGAGTGAGATGGAAACCTGGATAAAATAGAAACCTCTTTAAGCAAGCGATGGAAACCTGAATAAGAGACAAACTTCTTTAGGAGAGAGAGGAAAACCTGGATAAAAGAGAAACCTCTCCAGGAGAGAGATGGAAACCTGGATAAAAGAGAAACGAGAGATGGAAACCTGGATAAGAGAAAGTCGTAGACCCTCAGACAGTGGTTTATGTAATCAAAGACCCTGGGGTCAAAAATAAACTATTTAAAATCTCTTATTCTGTATTTGTCGTATTCCAAATTCAACATACTCCAGGTTCGTCGAATTCGTAATTATACATATATACCATCCTAGGAATAAAGGGAAGTTTCACGTTTAAAAAACAAGTTCGCAACTTATTGGGAATTCCCCTGTACATTTGTCAAATAAATTGCCATTATTAAAGTCGCGTTCCTGGAATCTGGTTTATTTATATTCCGAATGTGGGATAAATACAGCAGTTCAATTTTTAGATTGTAATTCAGAGTCCGGGGCACCTCCTGAGCTTGGTGGCGACTCTCATAGTTCACATGAGTGACAAAACTGTCACATTTAGCCCTTCGTTAAATTAATACAAGAATAGAAAACAACAACTTTTAAATACACTAGAGAAGATATACAAGTGTTTTCGAGTACAACGCGTCTTGATAACGCAATTTACAAATTACAAAAGCATTGAAAAAAGGGGGAAACAGCAAATATTTAGACGTATATTTGCATTGTATATGATTTATATCTTATAATACATACGCAAGAGAAACCTCTATAAGCGAAAAAGATATAGCGGACCCTTGAACTCCTTATCCAGGTTCGACTTATTTTTTTAAAGATATTTAAAGAATATAGAGATACATACCGTTTGCCATATAAGAACATATATAAGTTAAAATGGATCAAAGGGCTTTGTCTCACTATTTTTTTGCCTATATTTGGCAAAGCCTGGTCTTGACAACAAACAATATAAAAGAATGAAGAGTAGTGATGCGAATGCTATGACTGATCGATAATTATTTATTAACAATTTTTTTATTGCTGACAGATTAGCGCTTGACTGTGATCTCACCTGATGGTAAGTGATCTTGGAATCTGTTAAGAGGTGATATACCCCTTACGGTTTCTACACAGTATCGTACCGGAACATAAATCTCTTTATTTGGCGGTACGTTTTTGCTAGTAGGGTGGTAACTAGCCACGCCTGAATCCTCCCACCAGTCCAGACAAAGACAATTTCCTAAATTCGTCCTACCGGCGATCGAACCCGGGACCTTCGCTAGCAAAGCGAATATTCGCACCACTGCGCCAGCGAGGCCGTCAATTATAAACAATTATAAACAGTGTTTGATTTGGTAGACTACTGAATTGAGAACATAATGGCAGTTTTAAATTTGTTTTTCCCAGCGCCTTATATTTTAGTCCATCTTTAGCATGTCGCATTACAGTATGCCGAGGAGTGGAGGTAAAGATAAAGACGCTCGGCAGAGCTGTCAAGGCCAATATGGCGACTCTCATGGCTCACATGAGTAGGAATATAATGTCCACACAATGTTTTTGTTTAATGTATTAATAGCTGTTATGTGTAATTTCCCGCGTATATCTTGTTATTAGTGCCAGTTTACGTCGCGAACTGAGCATATATGACCAATGTCAAATCAAAGAGTGAATGAGTACGAAAATCTCTCAGGAAGTTTGGCTCATCTCTGGATCCCGTGGGAATATGGCGAAACACAGTCTTAGTGAGCGTCTACGTTTTCTACGTAAAAAGTTAGCCTATATCTTTATTCCTGCTCTGGTCTGTGTAGTAGTTTTGGGGCGAAAATGCGACAGAACGATAGAGTTACTTTCGCTTTAATATTATTAACAAGGACTTTTATTAATACTATTAATAATGAGGCTTTTTATATTAAGTTATATACCAATATGCCAAATATATATATACCAATGTACATAATATAATAAAAAAGAAAACAGTCATTTTTTTATAGACTAAAGAAATACTTATCAGTTTGGCATTACACATCACTACTCTGTATTGATAAAATTAAAATACATTTTATATACAAATAATAGATAAATAAGGAAATCCAAATTTAAACAGATTTTATATTTACAAAAATATTATATATAATATAAGAGAAATATAAGACGTTTTTCCAGTTATCTATTATGCTAACGCTAAAAATTGTTTATTCTATTACTAATTTTTTTTATTTAATACCAACTATTTGATTATCATTCGTCAAAATGTATGTAAATGTAAATATAGAAGTAAAATAGAAGGAAAAATCCGTATATTTTTAATAACCTTATTATTTATAAGACATGCGAATTGGTGTTGCTGTTTTATTTGTTATTTTATTTCATCTAAAATTTTATTCATGAACGATAAAAATGTCTATCAATATACCTATGACTATTATTTTTTTTAAATAAGTTCCCTTCATATTTTATTTTAATAAGTGATTACATATCTAAGGTTGTTAAATTATCGACCTATTCATTGGAAAGTATATAAAATGTGTAATTTTATTTCTTCTTCAATTACTCACTTGCATCATTCAGAACCCCCAAAATTTAAATGAAGTGTTTTATAACGCTTTAATACGTGCGTTATTTTTAAAAAACACTATGGAAGTGTATAAGTTTATTATTCAAAAAAATATTTTGCATGTAGATATTGCCATGATTAGTGTAACTGCCAGTTAAAAAGGCTAAGATGATTTGTCAGCCTACCCACACTAACCCTGTATATTTGAACGTTTTTGTTTTACTAAACTAACACATGCAAGTTGGACACTTCTGTATATCTTAGGTACTAAATATATTTAATCCGGTAAAGCTTGCTGCAAGTGTTACCTTACAAAAAAAATCCTATGTTTTATTTTGGCTCAATTTAGCAAGTTATTTAAAATTGTACCTTTTGATAGTTTGGCAAATATTTCAAAATGTTCTATGTGATAGTCTGACAAATCTTTCAGTATGCTACATTTTGGCAGTCTGACAAATCTTTCAAAATGTTGCATTTTGGCAGTCCTCCAAACCTATCAAAATGTTAAGATTTGACAGCCTGTAAAATTTTTCAAATTGCTATCTTTTGGTAGTTTTAGAAAACTTTCAAAATGTTGCATTTATGCAGTCTGACAAACCTTTCAAAATGTTACGATTTGACAGCCTGGAAAATATTTCAAAACGCTATTTTTTGGTAGTTTTACAAAACTTTCAAAATGTTAAGATTTGACAGACTGTAAAATGTTTCAAAATTCTATCTTTTCGTACTTTTACAAAACTTTCAAAATGTTACAGTCTGGCAAACCTTTCAAAATGTTACGATTTGACAGCCTGGAAAATGTTCCAAAATGTTATCTTTTGGTAGTTTTACAAAACTTTCAAAATGTTACATTTATGCAGTCTGACAAACCTTTCAAAATGTTACGATTTGACAGCCTGGAAAATGTTTCAAAATGTTAAATTTTGGCAGTCTGCCAAACCTTTCAAAATGTTAAGATTTGACAGCCTGTAAAATGTTTTAAAATGCTATATTTTGGTAGCTCTACAAATCTTTCAAAATGTTACATTTTGGCAGTCTGGCAAACCTTTCTAAACGTTACGATTTGACAGCCTGGAAAATGTTCCAAAATGTTATCTTTTGGTAGTTTTACAAAACTTTCAAAATGTTACCTTTGTTAGGTTGACAAGACACCTTTAAATATACTATCTTTTGGCAGTTTAGCAAACATTTTAAAATCCCACTTTTTTAAAGTGTGACAAATCGTTTGTAAATAATACATTTTGCTAATGTCTAGTCAGTATTACTTTCAAAATATTGCTTTGAAACTTTCAGTGATTATTAAAAGCGGTTTGAACATTTAGAAATGTACTTGTTTAGTAAATTTACATTGCTTTTATCTAAGTATATCGATATTGGGTTAACTGATGCTTCTAGTTTGTGATTGGCAAAAGTAATTTAGTAAATAAAACACCGTAATTTTGGTGTATGAAATATTGCGTTCAAATTGAGATTAGCAACGATTACCTACAATTTTTAAGTGTTAAAGTTAAGCCAATCGTCAATAGCTTTAAACAATCTTAATAAAGCTTTTGGGGTTTTTTACCCTTAATTTATGTTCACATCTAGGTTAATCTAACAACGACTTAGCCATAAATTTTATTACCTAGTGTAAATACAACAATTACGTAGCTTTTGAGCAAAACCAATAGCGAGATGGCTAAATGAAGCCTGTTAGTTTTTTTTTTACAATAAAAATACATCATATCATCTATACGCTGAACCCATAGGTTTAACACCCTTTAAACTATTTTTCTGAGTTTTGCGTCAGAATTATTTTCGTGTTATAGAAATTTTTAGTATGTAGCTTTTCGCCGCGGTGTCATCCGCGTAGTTCTCGAATTTGTTCTTAGTGAGCATTTTTGTTGTGAAATGAGTCACTGTGTAATCCGTGTAAAAGTATGTCTGTGTAATATACATCGTTGAATCGCGATAGCCTAATAAAATAATAAGTAAATCATAAAAAAAATTCTGGCATGCATCATATAAATCATAAATTCAACACATTTTTATATCTTTTAAGGTGGGGTACCTTAAACAACTAGAATCCTTTCGATTGTTCCTAAGTGTTCAAAGTCATTCAGGACAAATATGTTTTTACTTATTCAATTATGTCATAGTCCATGTCGTTACAATAATCTGCTAAAAAGTCTAAAAATAATGTAAACTTCCCAGTTGAAGATCTCGACCATCGCGATGACACAGACTTCATACACGTTGATAGATTTTCTAGAATGTTCTGAAAACAATTTGAATTGGCAACATCAGATCAAATTTATTCTATATACAATATAAAGTTTTGTTCGTTAACTATTCACCCCAAGTATAAGCTACTAAAATATCAGATATACTAATTTGATAGAAACTATCGTAGATTAAATCGGACCTTATAAGAAAAGATTTAAAGTACATTTTAAAACAACCAATCCGTTCACATGTTTACCACAGTAACGTTTGAAGTATTAAGCCAGTGAGAGCGTTAAAAACTCACCTGAGGCCAGTCTTGTCTGTAAACAGCTAAACACTGTTCAGTCAATGAGTCCTCACTCAAATAGTCGTTTTTCAGTAGAAATACAAGGACATCGGCCACAGATTGCCAAACTTCACCAGCATTGCATCTACTCTCACTTAATAGAACTATATTCCGTGGACACAGTATCCTGTCGAAATATTCCAAGAGACCATTGGACTCGGATTCCTGTATCGCTTTTGGTGTACCTTCAACAGCTGGAATAAAAAAAATATAACTTTTTTTTAAGTATATGCAATGTACTCTAGCTATATATAAAAGGGATTGCACATTTTAAATATTAATTTAGTTGTCATTTCACATAAATAACCTCATTTATTTGTTTTAACGACTTAACTGTAAAACACTTAATAAATGTATTACGTTTCTAAGGCACGCTAAAAATACCGCCGTATCTTATTACATGTCAGTAGTGTACCTTTAACCTCCTTGACCTCTATGATCTTGACCTCCTTAATATCAATAATTTTGCCTTCATCATCAGATATAGGAGTGGGGGCACGCTCATCTTCGAAGTTCCTGAAGGTGGGGGATAGTTCCAGTCTCCTCTCTGGCGGGTCTAACTCTGCAGGGGTATGGCGTTTGCGATCAGGACAACAGGTATCCCATATCGTGTGAAGTTTGGGTAGAATATCGTTGATCTTGGATTTGTGTCTGCTTACTGTAAAAATTTATTTTGAATCTTTTTATGGCACACTTTTATTGTATTGACTTAGTAACTGTGATCTTACCTGATGTCAACAACGTTACAGTCAAAATGAAAATACACTAATCAGGCAAGAGGTAACTTTACCTTTTATAAGTTGTACACACCAACGTACCATAAGGGAAATTTAGAGAATGTAGAGTGATCCTCTACATTCCAGCCAAATCTCCTATCAATCTAGACCTGGACAAATTAGAAAAAGCAATTTCCTAAGTTTGCCGTACCAGGAATGGTATGTAAGACCTCTGTTAGTGAAACGAGTATTCGCATTGTTGTACCAGCGAGATCTTGTAAATCTAAACCTTTCCGACTCCTAGTATCAAAAAATTACGCATGAACCGAACGAGGGTACCAAAAGACCCCAGGTTTTATTGTGTGCAAAATGAAACAGCGAACGCTTCTTCCTTCCATCGGTAGCACGTTTTTTGAGTGAGAGAATTAACATTTCACTAGCAGTCTAAACTAAAACGTTCTAATAATAAAAAGGTAGATGTTGCGTATCAACACTTTGGGTTTATTGCCAGAAAAACAATATTTAAAACGAAGTATTTAAAAACGAACGAACGATTTTGACAGTAAAAAATAAAATGAAAAATGCTTTAATGATTGCAAAAATATGAAGAAAGTAACTATTCTAATACTCAAGTTATTAAATTAAAACTCACACATGGGAGATTTCAAATGTCCCTCTTCGGGCTGGCCAGGTTAAATTAGCGAGATTTAGTTTACAGAATCGCGTGTTAATACTTACGATAAACTAAACAGAAGTCAATAGAGAGTTGCAATAAAGCCTTCTGAGCTGGTGGTCTACTAAACACGTTTGTGGACAGTTGGCAGCAATTAACACAAGCTTCTAATACAGGAGTTGGGTCAGCTATCTCTTCATATTCCAGCAGGAGACAAATTTGTTCCTAAAAATAGACATATAAATATAGGTGTGTACAATATAAAAATAACAGATTTTTTTCACATGGATATGGATATCCCCTATAACCTCTATATTTTTAACAAAAAGCGCTATCTACATATATATACATATATATATGTGTATATAGATTTTTTTAATTTTACTTAAGGCGCAGGTGTATTGTTTTTCTTTAAGGATACCAATATAAAAAAAATATTCTTTATTATTATTGGGGCTACCTGTTTATTGGTTTATTGCTGTCTGATTGTTACTAAAATAATAACTATTAACTGCTATTTTACTTACACATTTTTAATAACAATATAATCTAATTGGAAAACTCACTATTATCGAATCTCATTTATCGTCTTATCACATTCGTTAATTGTTACTGCCCATTGTTGCACTATTGTAATCTCTTTCTGTACAAAATTCCTATAAATTTGTTCTTATAACTGTTTCATTGGCAAGAATAAAAGAATTTTAGAAATGAGCCAATGAACAAAAATAATGATAGAAATAGGCTAGGTTAATCTAAATCAAACATGAAGATTGTGCACAAAGCTGAATGCATTTTTTTAAATTAAAATGTAGCTTATCCTATGGTCTTATCCTAAATCATGCAACATGAGAAACAAATTAACAAGAGCAATTGAGTAGTTATTGTGTGGCAGGGAATATTTATATATCTCTAAATTGTATAAAATGGAGTCGTTTCCGCTGTCTGCTTGTTTTTTTGTTTAACATAGACAGTGTTAATAAGGTACTATGAACTCACAGCGACGTAGAAACTTTCAAATAATTGACTTTTACTAAATGCACATGTTTACACGGTACACATATAAAAAGCAATTTTTATCTTTACACAATTCATATATTCCCACGCGTTCGTCAACCACGCGTGTGACACCGTCGGGTACACCTAGTATTAGTATAAAGGAAGCATTTTACTATTTGAATTAACACATAGGTTACTTATTATTGTTATGGTCACGAAATATATAGGCGTCGCTACAGCAGTACAATTGTTGTTTATTCAACATAAATGGCGTTAGTAATGGAATAATGACCGAAAATTCAATGAATACTAGAAATAGCTTTGAATCACTAACCTTAAAAGTTATAATAGTTTGCGCTGGACTGTGGAGTTTTTCAAACTCTACAGAGAGTACAGAGAGCACTTCTCCATTTGGAGATATCGTTGCATTTTCTCCTAGAGTTAGAAGAGAGTTCATTTCTTCTTCAATATCTTTGCACAGGACCGCTGTAACAACAATTTATATTGTATGAATTATGAAAATCAAAAAATAGATCTAAAACTTACCACCTCATTGGTCTAGTGGTTAGCAAGTTCGACTTACAAACATGAGGTCCTGGGTTAGAGTCCTGGGTCGGCCCAATTCAAAAATCGATATTGAGTTTTCTATTAAGATTTTCTCAATATATTTGCCCGAAGTTGAGAAGTTGGCAATATGATCCACTCCCGTGCCTCGGAGAGCACGTTAAGCCGTCGGTCTTGCACCTGATCTCTCTCCGGTCGTGTCGGATTTCCGTCACATCGGACTATGAGAGAAGCAATAGAGTGCACTTGTGTACTATGCCTGCTAATCCGCAGTGAACCAGCATAGTGGGTCTACGCTTTAAAAATGCTCTCTCATATGAGTGGAGAGGCCTGTGCCCAGCAGTGGGATGTCAATGGGCTGCTACTTCCCTTATCTTAGTTCAATAACTATATTTATATTGTACTTTAACCTAATTTTGACAAAACTTAAACATTTTTATGTGAGATTTGAAAGAACATTTGAACTAAATATAATATTTATGTATGAAAACCAAAATATTTCCTCATATATCAACAAAATTATTTAGGTTAAGGCACTTTATAATACAATAATAATAATAATTTATTTATTTTGGACAAAGATTCATAATTTGTTCATAAAAATAAAACATTAACAATTACATGTTGTGAATGCAATTTTAATTTTAAATAAATTTGTATATTTTCTTATGTAAAAATTGTTATTTATGTAAATATAAATGTTTATTTAGAAATAAAATCAAATAAATAATAGTTTAGAAAACATGCGAATAGAACTTCAAACAAATGAGTGTTATGTATTTTAAACTTTTACGGTGTTCTATAAAAAACCTTATTTGTTTATTCTTTACTTTATTTTAAATTGGCTTTGTTTATGTTCTAAATGCGACAGCAAAATTTTCAAAAGTACTAGAGTAAGGTAACAGCGAAGTTTGTGTATAAAAAAATTGTGACAAACAGAAAATTTTATGTTCAAAGTGGTCAAATATCTAGTTAAAAGATTTCTTTACATACTAAATATAATGTGACGAAACTTTTTTTTAATAGTTTTATTAATATTGTTCCTTGATAAGTGTGCAAAAATTTTGATTAATACGATGTTTTGAAGAGGTGAAACATCAAGGTGAAAAATTAAAAACACTCACCAGTAGATGACCAATGATCACCAGTCCATTTCTTTAGCCGATTATAACACGCTCGTGTGACCACCGCGTGGAGGGATGGCGGGGCAGATGGCAATAGGGCGGGTAGAGCAGTGGAAACACGCCGTTTGACGGTAGATTTGCAACACTCCAAAGCTTCTATGCGCATTTTTTCTAAACACTCCGCATACATTGCTTGTAGAGTTGGCAGGAGAGTAGTCTGAAATTATGTGACGTATTTTAAAATTTCCAATTCTATTAGGACTTTAAAATTTTACGTGTCGCAATTTAGGGAGGAGTGGGGTCATTTAAACGGGGCGGAAAGGTGTTTTTGAACAATGTTTTATGGCCTTTCTTAATAAGAAAAACGAAGAAACGAAAATCCTCTCTCTTTCTCCTTCGCCAATTCTAGTCGTGTGAGCTTAGCACACCGCAAATTATCATCAAAATAGTCCTTCGAGTCGCGTTTTTACCGCGTATAGGGCGTTTTTGAACAACGCTTTATGTAACCTTTCTTTTTAAAAAAATAGGAAATTAATATCCTCTCGCTTTCTCCTTCACTAATTCCAGCCAAGTGAGCTTAGCACACCGCAAATTATCATCAAGATGGTCCTTCGAGCCGCTTTTTTACCACATATAATAAAAATAATTACGTGTTAACTCAATTTAATAATACTGTTTCGACGTTTTTTATTGCATACACATTAAGGTTTAATAATTTAGGTCTCACCTGATGGTAAATGATGATATAGGTTACGCCCTAATTTGGTATGAGTTAGTTGGACCTTTTGTAGTTTCTAAAAAGTATATCTTTTAATAGTATCTAATTCTTTTCCTAGCGCCACTGGTGGTAAAAATACGCCACGGCCAAAGCGACCCACCAGTCCATACCTATACAAATTTGTAAATACATTCTCCTCAACTTTCCCTGTCAGAAATTGAACCGAAAATATTATTAATATTTACCTTATCTTTACAATTATGCACAATATCTATAGCCTTCTTTCTTGCTTGTTTTCTAGAATCGGCTAGAATGTGAGCCGACAATTCCTTAACGGCGCCAGAAGAAACGCGTTCCGTTACCAATTCTAATACTCTTCTGGTTGATGAAGGCTGACTTTTGATCAGCTCTTCCTCTAGACGGATCTAAAAAATACATGTAATGTATAGAAAATATACGTAGTAAAAAGTTTGGTAGTATAAAGCAAATTTGTAATAGAATAGAGAAAAAAAAAATAAAACATTCAGAACCTACATTATTATTTCATATTTAAGAACTTGGCGTAAATAGTACTACTTCTTTGTTAATTACAATATACGTACGTAAAGTAGTTAAGGAAAAATAAAAAATCATCTACCACGAACTTCTTAAATTCGTTATAGAAAAATACCTTTAGACCTTATAATGGAGCTTTCAATAGGTGGCGCTATACAATTTTTCGCATAAAAAATTAGTGAATTAATATTTGTAAAAAAAATGTAGTAACATCGAGTGTTATCAACTAAAAAATATTTATTTGAACTTGACTGAATGAATAAATGCATTATATAAGGAGAGTATGGATTAATAGTAGAAATTAAAAATTTACTTAATAAAGCCTAAAAATTAAGGGTTCTCACGAAATAAGTATTCTTTAATAATAGCATACAAAAATTACCTGTAATTCCTTCTCTTTATTCCTTATTCTGTCTTCGGAACTCAAACTCAAACTTACTGGTGTGATATGTCTAAAACTACCCGCATCTTTATCATGAATCACTCGTGAAGTCGACACTAACACATTGATATCTCTCAAGTATGGACACAATTCGAACAAAACCGATTCATCGATTAAATCGTAGGAATCGATTAGCACTTCACTATTGACTTTAATCACCTCATAATCACATTTCTCATAGAACTTCTCCTGAGGAAAGTGCGGTAGATCGAAAAGCCATCCAAGTACCGATTTAAGGTATATCGCCGTATATTTCTTCATATATTCATATTTGACTTTATATATGTGGAATAATATGTTTGTCAGATTTTGATAATATTTCAATCGTAGTGTAGTATAATCTAACATTGACATGTAGTGAACTATCCAAGGTAAGGTTATACTGAGACGGCCATTCTCGTATGCAGTGGTTAGGATATCTTTTAAATTAAGAGCAGGTTGAGACTGAAAAGTTTATAAAGGTAAGTAGAAGCCCATCAAAGTTCCATTGCTAGACACATGCCTTTTCACTCATAGGAGAAACGGTTTTTAGAGCATAGGCCCACCATGCCGGCCCACTAAGGGATGGAAGGTATAGTATACAAATGTACTCTCCATTCCTTAAGGGTCCGTTCACACAGACTGACTCAGACAAACGAGCAGATTTTGACCGCAATTAAAGTGTTGGGTAGTTGAAGGTTAGGGTATAAGGTTTAATTTATATTTCACCTTTTTTTCTCAATAACAGAAGAGGTGAAATGTAAAAATATACCTTATTTCAACTACCCAACACACTATTTTAATCGCGGTCAAAATCTGATCTTCTGTCCGAGCCGGTCTGTGTGAATGGCCACTTATTCTCATAGCCCGATATGACGGCAATCGGACACGAGGGGAGAGAAATTAGGCGCATATAATATTATTATGTACAGACGAAAACAACATATGTACTTTTTATCCTGCGAGTAATTAAATACTATATAGAATAGCTATTTCCGGGGATGTTACTCGCGTCGTTTCTGGTCCCGTTGGGATATACGGAAATCGGTTATTTATTAGTCTGTCCGTTGGATAGAAATCTACCATCGCTAAACATTTCGAATCTAACTTAACACATAATAAATAAGAAGTAAATTGCTTTTTACCAGATTAGCGCGCATCCATCTTAGTCTATCATCACTTATCATCAGGTGTGAACACAGGCAAGCGCTAACTTGGCAGCAATAAAGAAAGTACAATAATTAGAAAGTTCTCTAGTTAACATCTTACACTATAGTTATATATAAGGTATACCATCAAGTGAGATCATAAAAAATTTTTAAAATGTAATTAACTTTTGGAAGCATTTACTACTAGACACAAAATACTTATACAAAATTATAATTTCATCTAAATAAGACCCTTTGAAAATTATTTTTACATAATGTTACTTTAATTAGGTTTACTTTTAATGTTAAGAAAATAAATATTTCCTTGTACCTGTTATTAGAAAAAAATATTTTTTGGATAATAACTTTACAGAAAAACATTTTTTTTAATAATTTTCTCTCACTTACAAATACTTACATAATTTCTCAAAGCTATATTGTTTTCCAGTACTTTCTCTTTGGGTGCGGTAAATATTTCTATTTGACTGTCCACGTTTAATTTACCAGTCTTTAATAAAACGTCTACGGGTATTTGGGCATATGGCAGCGACATTAGATAACCCAGAAATTTGGACAAAAGTGATAACTTTTTCGAAAGCTGTAGAAATTCTTTTGATACGTCAGCCCCATTAGCTAAAATCAATGTTTTTCTATAAAAAACCCAGTTTAAATAATCATCAAGAAGGTCCTTCGAGCCAGATTACTACATAGAATGTATAACAGGCTACCAATTACGCGTCAAGAGAACGTAATACGGTAGGATACCGTAACAGCCTATTAAAATCTCACTGCTGAGAACAAGAACCTCTCTATTTATGAATAGATTTTGGATCTTAGACCCTCTAAGCCGCCCAATTACTGACTAAAAATTTAAGCTTTGTCACAATTTTGTGCTTCACAGTTACATGCATAGTTTGTTGTAAATGAAACTTGGAGGTGCTAATAGTAAGACCTCAGTTGATGAACCTTTATATACTACAATCACGAAAAAAGGTTTAACAGATTTAGCTGAAACCTTGCATACAGTTAGTACATAATCTGGATTAATACATGAGATATATTTTATACCACTAAATAACCTGTCTTAAGAGCTTTTATCGTCGCAAGTCATAAAGTTGGTTCTGTATTTTTCACATTATTGTTTTACACATATTTCAATCGTCTCGGGATCCATATCTGAAGTCTAAAGAGACGAAATCGCGAACAGAAGCTAATAAGAAACGGTCTAACTTACATGATTCATTACCAAGTGGAGTGTTGTCCATAGCGACTATTTCAGAAGCCAAAGCGTCACGTAAGTGCACTCTGAAACTCTCATTCTCGGAGAACATCACGAACTCTCTAAGAGGACAAATCTACACTATTTAATTTCCCTTATAAACACCTATAAATTAAGATACCGGTACAGACCTTCAGTGCTTTATACGTAATTAGTAGGCCTTTTTAAGTCTTAGTCAAGATAGTTAACATTACATTTAACCTTTTATCGTCCCGCAGCTGGGCACAGCCCTCCTCATTTATGGAAGAGAAAATTTGAAGCTTAAAAGCACCACGCCGTTCTATGCCGAATTAAATTCATTGTTCCGGGGATACGCTGGTTGTCTCACGATGACTTCACCGAAAAACACCATGACGAAATTAAACAATAAGTATTTTACAAGGAAAAAGTACTGGCCCCTGAATGGTAATTACGTATTGCTTGTACTTATGTAAAGTTAAATTCAATTATTAATACTTCTATATATACGTTTAGCCCAGCAAATAATTTCTTGATATTTTGTGGCCTAAAAACGGTCCCCAAAACAATATTTTGGTTCTCATATTGTGAGGCTCTTCCTGACACATAACTGCGCTAAATTATGTTGATCCCATATGCGCTAAATTATGTCATATATGTGTATGTGCTATATTATTTACCAAATTTTGTAGTAACAATAATACATTTTACGTGAAATACGACACATAATAAAGGCTTCTGTTTAACAATAAACGGTAGAAAGTCAGCACTGGGAGCTGTATCACAGGTTTCACCTAGTTCAGCTACATAATGTACGTAATATTGATACACCAAGCTAATTTTAAGAAAAAATATTGTAACAAAACATAGTATATTTTGGTAAATAAATAAATAATAATTATTTACTAAAAAAAATATTGCTCTAATATTCTCTGAATGAATCAGTCAAAACGGCCTCTATATGTGCGTTAACTACGACTGACAACCGTATGATAGTCAACGAGCAAGCGTTTTATCAGACTCTCTCATTTTTATAATTATAACATATCCCTATATCTATCTATCCTTTTCAAATACATATCTCTAAAACCTAAAAGAAACTCTCCTATGCGAAATGAGCTAGTCAGTAAATGTTGCGAACATTATATTTGCAAACAAAATATCGCTTATGTCGCGCATAGTATAATTTTCTTATAGTTATATATATAAAGTTATACTCACTTATAAAACATCTCCTTTTCAGAGAAATTTGGCAGCCGATTTGATTCTGATGCAGAAGGACACGTCAATCTCCTTTGAAGCTTACTTAACTTCGATTCCTTAATCATTGAAAGCGGTTTATAGTAAGTGTAAGATGTTATAAATTTATAGAACATCTATCTTACTTAAATAATGAAACATGTAGAAATAGGTTCAGTATTTTCGTAGATTCAATATCAAAATACCTAAATTACAGTTAATTAAACCGAACTTTATGTGCAGCTGGTTAAAGTACATTTTAAAATAACCAATCCCTTAATATGTTCACTGTCCCTTTTATATGATTTTCGAGAGTAAGCCATCATTTCAAGTAAGTTCGCGTTTAAATTTTAATGGACTTTAACAAACTTTATGTATAAGGTTTTCAGGGGGAATATTTAATAATTATAAACCTCATTAAGTCGCCATCAGTCATTTGGTTGATAACGAATTTACTATCGGATAAGAAGAAAATTGACTAAGTACCTCACTCGTTAAATATTTAAGCATTTTTATAAGTTTACAAAGACTTTTTTTTTCATTATATGATGAAAATCGTTTGAACAGCTCACCTGTTCGTTAGGCGGAAGGGAATCGAGCAACATCTGTGTGAACAGTGCAGCCAAATGTGCGTAATTGGCCGCGCTCGCTCCCGAACACAACAAGGCCTTAATACGCGCGCGGAGGGTAGTCCGCGAAAAACCAGAACATTGGCTCTCTTGATACCATCTAAAAATCAATATATATATATATAAAGTGATACACATTTTTTGAAGTGAACTTCTTCAGGCGCATGAGAGTAAGATTTTTACGAATGAAATACATATTTTTTTATTCGAACTTACCTTAGGATTTCGTAAAACATGTCCCTCTGCTTCTTGAAATTTTGGAAGCTGAGAGTGGACGGAAAGTTCTCTGCGTTATCAGTCTCATGATTAAAACATACCATACCATTTGAGCACCTGTTCACTGATCCTATCTTAGTCTTATCAGTGTTAGACTCAGCTTCACACTTCAATCCATAAGAATTCAGTAAAAACTTCGCCAATTCTGGGTAGAAACTTCGCACTTTCTTATTCTCACCTAATATTTTAAGAGAGTTTTTATCTAAAATGACTTCCAAAACTCCTCTTAAATTCCATAATGATTTAATAGCGAAATATGTACAATTATGTATTGGCTTAAGTATATTATCACAATTTTGTCTTTCAATTTGCTGTTCTAAAAATTGGTAATCATCTTCGAGTTGTTTCGACAAAAGTATCGTTATAAGGAAATATATTTCAGTATTGATGCTTAATATTAGATTATTTTTTAATAAAATATCGTAGACCTCGACTAAAATATCCACTTTCTCTTTAAAAGCTACTTTATTAAAATCAGCATTAATATAATTGTAATTTTTCTCAATTGAATCTTTTGGGGTAATTTTTATTTGGGGCGTTGGCAGTTTTGGCGATGTAGAAGAATTTAGAACGTTGAATTTCTCCATTAATTTATGTCTTTCCTGTTTGAGGATATTTCTTTCAGCCTCAAAACTGTGCGACAACTCTTTCGGTTGAATCTTTGGCTTGAAAGCTAAATTTTCTTCCAAAGCTAACGTGGGTTGCTGAAACGCTTCAGGTGTAAAACTATTTAAGGAATTACTTTTTTTACTCCGATCTATATTCGTAGGTTTGATTCTCCGTCGTTCTGATTTAAGTGAGCTTGATTTTCGTGCACCAATTTCGGGAAAAATTTCCGAATTACTCAAATCTAGATCGACTTTAGTTTCGCTGTCGTCGTTCGAGGTGTTCTTGGATCGCCTCTTTTTTGAACTTTTCGTCTGGACATTGACTAAGTAATCTGCTAAGCTAACAGTTTTGTCCTGTGATCTCGAGTGTCTCGCTAATCTAGGAGTATCACATCTGTCGAAGTTAAAAGAACGAGAGTGTGGAGTAAGGGGACTTGTCATAGGTGCAGCATAATCATTGTAACCGTTTTTCATTGGGGTACTTGATAACATGAGCCTTTCCACACCAATGCTGATTCTTGATTCATCTGAAGACAATGACTGATTATGGTCCTTAGCTTTATCGTCAGGAAACAATTTCGTTTTAACACGTCGTCCCTGTTTCTTTCGATCTCTGTTGGGAGATTCTTGAGCTTTTCTGTCAGATTTAACAGTTAGACTGTCATTTGATTTATCGTTATCACAAGTAGGGTCGCTGATAGACCTGTGATGTTTACGCTGACTGAGAGACTTTTCTGGTGTTCCTTGATGCTGGAGCAGTGGCAAGGCATTGCTATTGGTTTGTAGAATGCTAAAAAGAAATATTACATTATTTGGCAGTGTTACTGATAATAATCCATCACTGCTTTGTAAAAATAGTGACTAATTTTATAAGAGGGCCATTTGAAAATTAAACAGAATGCTTAAATCAATCAACAAGTCATGTTCCTGTGAAAATTATATTTTAATTCTTTTTAACATGAACTTTTACACAAGACTGCCATTGGTCTAATAGTTAGCATGTTCAACTACAGACATGAGGTCCTAGGTTCGAGTCCCGGGTCGGATCAAATCAAAAACGGATATTGAGTTTTCTATTAAATTTTTTCTTAATATTAGCCCAAAGTCTGGAAGTTTGCGGTGTGATCCACCCCAGTGCAACGGACGTTTAGCATGCTCAGAGAGCATGAAAAACCGTCCGTTCTGCACCTGATATGTCTCCGGTCGTGTCGGATTCCCGACACATCTGACTACGAGAGTGAAGGAACAGACTGCACTTGTGTACTATGCCTGCCAATCTGTAGTGGTGCAGCATGATAGGTCTACGGTCTAAAAACCCTACCATGAGTGTGAAACCCCTGACAGTGGGATGTTAATGGGCTGCTACTATCTTTTTTTAGACAAGAAAAAAATTAACTTCTTTCAACTATATTAACAAGCACAATAGCAAGTACATATACTGTTCATATGAATAGTTTTATTTTTTCTAAATATATGAAAGAAGGAATGAATATAACAGAAATATCTTTTTAATATGAATGTGATGGGTGGGCTTGTTCCTTGTCACAAATTGAATCAATTTTTTGGGTAAGTTTAGTCAATTTTAATCTTCCTACTGACTTGTTATCATCATGATTTCTGTATATCATTATTATAATGACCATGTATGAAAAGCTGGTTTCACATCTGTGCCACACATTGTTCTTATTCATTTAGTCACCATATATAACTATTGTTGTGAACCACTACCATGAAATGTTGAAAACCTACGGTTCACATACCCCATTTTGTGAAACCTTGGTCTAGGTCACACTTTTTAGAGGATAAATAATAGTCCTATTATTATAAAAGTCACCACAATATTAATTAAGCACATCAGCTCTGTTAAGATACTTATTTACCCGCAGTCACCTGTTGTTAATTAGGGCTCATTCGTTTAAGTAATAGTAAATATTGTATACAATAGATTGTACTATCAAAAATTGCAGTATTTTAAAATAACTTTGTATTACAGACAAAAGAAATATATGGCTCGAATAAAAGAAACAAAAAACATAATTTATATAATGAATTAATAATGATAAGCCAATCAAATTTATTTTTATATTTTCATTTATTAATTTCACATATTAATAAGAGCATCATAGGATAATATAGGTGTACAAATGTGAACAAATTGGATAAAAGATATAGAATTTTCATATATTAAAACTTAATTTCCACAGATTCCTGCAAGTTGAAAAACTTTTTTGAATAATATTCAACAATTGATAATAAGCAAAAAAATCATAGATAAATAGAGAAAGAAAATTTTTCATTAAGTGGCTACTAAGTCTACATAATTTCCTACATCAAAAGTTATTTTATCCATAAAATTGTTTCGAGTGAGGCCAGTCTAGATTTGCTGGTACAAAAACTTTTTGTTGCATATGTTCAACACATATTATGTAAATAAATATGATAAATAGACTCACCTGTCAGTCTGACTGCGAAGGTAGGAAAGAAAATATACCACAAATTCATTTCTATTGGAACAGAGCAAAATACAGTCTTCTGGTGCTGCCTAAAAATAATAAATATGTAAACAAGGAACCAAAAAGTATATAATTAGTACTATCATAGGTTATTTACCTCGATCGGATCATTTCTTAACCACCTATAGAGCAAATCGCATTCCAATTGCCCCGTAAGGACACTTTCAATTATTGTTTCAGACATTTCATATACATAAAAATAATAAAATTGACGATCGATTGATGTAGCTGCGCGCTAAATAAGCATTTAGCGCCATGACATTGACACTGACAAGTGATCCTTGAGATGACAACTGACGTTAAGTAAACAAACGTTTTTTTTTATTCTACTTATTTCTTAATTCTTTAATAGAAAAGGCAAACATTCCAGGCCGTCATCCTCCCATACAAATAATATAATTGCGGTTTAGTTCACATTTACTATTGGTAATTCAACGGCGTTCTTAGTATCTACTATCTTTAAAATATAAAATTAATTTAGTTCAAATTACTATTTAATAAAAATTTACTTCCTATTTAATATTAAAAAGGTTTAATTCTTATACCTCACTTGATCGGTATATAAGGTGTAAATATTGTGGGCTCATCTTACTAGTATTAAATTGTCCTGCTAGTATTTTTTGCACGCAGCTTTACTTGTAAATGAGAAAGAAAGGTTAAAACCTTAAACTCAAACAAGATCTTCAAGAAATTAAAGTGTTTCCTTTCCCTTTTATGCAAAAGAATATTAATACACATAAATGAATATTATTTTATAGTTATGTTGCGCGATTTATATTTTTTTAACATTTTTCTTGAAGAGAAACAAGGTTTTTTATACTTATTAAGAACTTCATCTCATGTTTGTTTTGAGTAGTTCTTAAAGAGTGATAAATATTAAAGAAACAATAAATTTAAAGTATATGTAAGTAAACTAATATCATATTTTTGTATTAAGTATGTGGCATCATCTGTCAAATGTAAAAGTAATATAAACTATAAAGCTTTAAGCTTGAAGTTATGGATATTTCTTTTTTCTCCAATCTCTATGCTTTATAGTGTATATTATAAAAAGTATATATATAAAATTATAAATATCTATATGAACTAAAATTTGGAACAAGATTTCGATGTAGAAATCTACATCTTTTAGTAAATAGCATTCGTAATTATCCTATTGAATATGAAGCAAACGTGATTACCAATGATAAAAATGGAAACTACCAAACCTATCAAAATTAAACAAGAACCCGGTGTTGTACCGTCGTCATCAGAGGATATTGTAATTACTGATTATACTACAAAGTCAAATAATGTAAATCATAATAATATACAAAATGAAGATGGATCTAAACCTGAATTTGTCAGCATTAAGATCGAAAAGTGCTCTGATGACACGTAAGTATATATTAGTGAAGAAACATCGAAACTGTTATATTTGTAAAAGAAGTGATGATTTAATCTCTTAATTTCTTCTATCAGACTACACTCTCCCTATTCTAGTTCAACATTGCAATTTTAAACATAAATAAAATTATCCATTCCATACAGTTCCAATACATTTTTTTAAATCTTGTAGTGGATGACACTTGTTGTTAATGCAGTATTTTGAAATACTAATTTAATTTTCTTATAGCAGTGGGAAGCGAATATGATAATATATTAAATGAATATGTTTCAATACAGTGCAACTCTTCAATACCATGCAGACAAATAATTAGTTCCATAGAGATATTTGAAGTATATGACTTTAAATTCATTACTGGTCATACTAACTCTGCTTTTAAATAAAAAAATATTTCATATATGATTACACACATATTTCATATTCATATTTTTTATATTCCTGTAAAAAAAACTCACTTTTAATGTAGAAACAGGTGATTTGCTATAGTTGACATATTGGGATTTTTTATATCAAATATAAAATAGCCATCATACAAAAACAAATTGTGTAGCAAAAATATTTACATTTTTAATACTGACTCCTATTTGTTTACAACTATGTTTTCTTTCAACTTTTCAAGCTACTACTTTTTGTCCCATTAGTAAAATCTTAACAGGAGAAGTAGTATATGAAAATGTATAGGGCAACCAAATATAACATTTAAAATGTTTAGTTTCAACATATTGCTGCTTTGGAAAAATGGTGACACGATTTAAAAAGAAATTACAAGAGAGTCATATGAAACTTATATGAAATTATGTATCAACCAATGAAATCATGAAATTTTGTGGTACCACATGATTATTTTTACCAAATTGAAATGAGTTTTTGACACAAGAAAATATGGATGATTTTGGATTTTTCTGTCATAGTTTTAGATTTTGGGGTGTGTGATTATTCATCCAAAGCAGAGACACTTTGCAAAATTTAAGAAAATTTGTATACATAATGCATAGTTTTAAAGATAGAAATGTTTGCACTTTGATGTGCAAATGCATGTGTGTGAAGCTTAACACCACACAATCTCTTCTTATTAAAAATTGATTTTAACAAGTTTAACTGAGTTTCTTGGCTTTTCTTTTCATTGTTTTCCACATGACACAGTAATAACTATTCTAGGTTCTGCTGTGTCCTTTAGTGCAGAGATATCTTTTCAAATTATCTTTTTCAGTAAATACATATGTTCTTTCAGTATTACCTCAGAATCTCAATCAGATATAGATACTACAAACTGGCACACTGTACCTATTAAGGGTGAAACTAATGTACCGCAAATTAATATTGACATTTCTATCAAAGAAGAGCCAGAAGACACAGTACCAGCATATGATGTGAGTTTCTCTATTTTTTCTATTGCTGACAGGTTTACCCTTGACTGTGGTAACCTAAAATTTAAACTCTCAGTGGCTAATAATATTTTGACAGACAAATCAGTAAATGCAAAATAAATTTGTTGTACCGGGAATCAACTACAGGACTTATATTAGTGAAGCGAGTACATGCGTCATTACGCCGTCAAAAGTTATATCACTAAATTATATAATAAACCACTTTAGTAGTGTCTGACAAGTAGAAATATGGTGAAATACAGATTTCTTAGTGACTGTCTACATTCAGAAAGAAATCAATGCTAGATTTTAAGTCAATTGCCTAGAGTTTTAAAGATCTTGATGTGTGAGTCTAGTCGTCTAAATTGTCTTGGCATTACTGCTGTTATAATGAGCCTGCTTTCGGGCTGAATGTTATCAAGTTTATAAGATATATAGAAAAACATTTTTGTCCTTCATGTATCAGCACCTATGTCCCTACATATGTTTTTTCATTAGCTGTGTCACATTTGTTGTCATTTCTATAATTATATCATCCCATGTATCAACCCCATCATCAATTTTTTTTAAAATATATTATCTATCATTTAATTTTGGTAGTCTTACAAAATTAGGATTTTATGCTTGACTCTTGCCTGTAAAGTGTTTAGTTTCTTTCGTTTTTCTCATTATATAAAAGGACTGCATATTTTCTGGGAATATTATATTATAAAAGACTGAACAGAGATTTGTGTTCCAAAATTTCTATTACTGCAAAATAGCTTATAGTCCTTTTTCAGGCTCTACAGTATCAATGTACCAAATTTAATTTATATTTATTAAGTAGTTATGGTGTGAAAGCGTGACAGAATAACATTCACATTTATAATATTATACCTATTAGTAAGTATTCTTACTTTACACCATAACCTGGATATCTGACCCAAGTTTACGTACCATAAAAGATACAGTTTGTAAAACGCACCCACAAGAGGGTGCGTTGTACAGTTTAAACTTCATATGAAATCAGTAACACCAAATATATTGTGTCCTGTAAGATCCAATTAAATCTAAATGCACTGAAACTGTTTTTGGTTGTTTCAGGAAGAAAATCCTGGGTTTATTGTACCAGATTCACATCCTACACCACCAACAACACGTAATACGTTTATCAGTGATAGTGAGTTTATAAATATCTATTTATTCATTCATAACTAGAACTAATTCGAGAATAACATACTCTTAAACTTCCCACATTGATGTTTAGTTAGCGAACTGCTTCTGTTTAGTTAGCGAAAGTAAAGTACGGGCATAAAACATAAGTTTAAATATATAAAACAAATTTGAAAAAGCATTCTTTAGTATGTACTGTTTGCTTTCAGTTTCCGAGGAGATTCTTAGCTTAAACTCTACTGTTGATGGACAATATATGTGCCCTATATGCGACAAAAGATTTGCAAATAAAGGAAACGTGAATCGTCATGTACAGTTACATACACGGGAGAAGCTGGAGTGCAATATTTGCTTCCGACAATTTGTCAAACAGGGCCACTATCAAAAGCATATTCTGACACATTCAAAGGAGAAACGTTTCAAATGCGATAGTTGTGACAAATTGTTTCGCACTTCATCGAACCTGGAACAACATAGACGCATACATTTGCCTGTTAAACCTTTCGAATGCGATACATGCAAAAGACAGTTCGCAGTAAGAGCCAACCTCTTGAAACACCAAAACTCAAACAAATGTAAACTCACTGAGCCAATAGTTTGCAATATATGCGATAAAGTATTCAAAAAGGAGTTCCTATTGAAAAGTCATTTACGAAAACACACTACAGAGCGACCTTACCAATGCAACATATGCAAAATGACTTTCAAATACAAATCAACATTGATACGTCACGAGCAATTACACAACAACGTAAAACCTTACTCATGCAATATATGCATGAAGAAGTTCACACATTCCGGTCTAATAAAGCCACATATGAGGAAGCATACTGGGGAGAAGCCTTATGCATGTCCCATATGCAACAAACTATTCGCACACAAACATAATATGCAAAGGCATACATTGAGGCACGCGAAGCAGAAGAACCTTGTATGTCACGTGTGTAATAAAGTGTTTCCTAAAGAGAGCCGTCTTATATATCATATGAGGACACATACGAAAGCCAAACCTTTTATCTGTGGTGTTTGTGGAAAGTCCTTCTCTCATAGACAAAATATAGTAAGACATTACAGTCGCAAGCATCCAAATGAGAAGTACTCCTGCACTGATACAGATGCTAGTGTAGCTAAAGATGTCTGGGAGAATATAGTTTTAAAAAATTTAGCCGAAAATCTTGGTGGCAAATTAACTAGTCTTACATCTAATAGTTTAACGGTTAAAGATGATGCGGATATGGGAGAAGTGACTGACAGTGATGATGAGGGATCAATCACTTCCAGAACCGAACAAATAGAAACTGTCAATGTGAACATGGAAGAATATACAGACAGCAGTGATGATGAATCTATAAGTATTAAAACAGAAGAAATAATAGGTAAAGTGGAAGTAGAAATCAAAGAAATTTCAGAAAGTGGTGATGAGGAAATTATAGGGAAATAATATTATTACAATATAATTATGTCCTGCTTGTTATGTGAATTGTAATTATTATTAAAAGTTTACTATAATAATATCTTTGGATTAAACAGCGGTTGATAGGCAAAACTCAAGTAAAACCCAAAGGTTTGGAATCGTGAGATTCGGCACAAGAGTTCCTTGTATTAATTAGGTGAGCACTGAAAAATCATTTGAGAAAATGTATATCTTAAGGTAATATTAGAATTTAAATTTGTTTCTTTTTTATTAACATCATGACACTTATCTTTTTTATATACAGTGAAATCTGTATAACTGGAATTTATTGGGACAGTGAAATTTTACAGATTAGTCTTAGAAAATTGTACAAAAAAAAAACAAATTTTGACACAACACTTTTCTTCTTCTTTAACTAGAAGTAGTATGAGTAGATATTTTACAAATATAGTTACAAAGAACTGGGACTTATTTAAAAATTATCTATGAAATAATCAGTCTTAATGTTGGTAAATGTAGCGAACAATTGAAATATATAATATAAACTTTGAAACCATCCACTGGATATGATCCAAACCAATTTTATTATAAAGGCAATAGTGCTAAGATATATTAAAATCACTTAAACTTATTCATTAACTAATCACTTCACACTTGACTTGAAATTTAACAAAGCCATTCTATTTGCAACATAAATAATTACTAAGTACAGAGTCTCCATTTTCCCACTTGGTCTGCAACAGCATTAGTAAAAGTGGAAACAAACCTTTTTTTTTCATTTAAAAATATGATCATTTTAATGAAATATATATATCAATGCTGGAAAGCAAACACATATTAAAATCAAAATAAAAATATTGTTTATTCAAGTAGGGTCAAAAAGTACTTTTGTATCATCAGTAGTCTGTCCATTGATTCCTCTGCGAAGGAACCATCAAGAAAACACGCTGTTACTCTTCGAAATACAGTTTTGTATGTTACAATTCGCAAAATTCTGCTTCTGTGTGCAACTGGTATCAAGTCTAAACATTTTTATCGCTTGAATAATCTTCATTATTATAATATGCCTTTTGTAAATGATGTTATTGACTTATTTCTTAAAATTATGTGGTAGCAAATCTATAACTAATTGCAGGTATCATATTAAAAATGTGTATGCTCAACCCAACAAATGATTGAACTTTCTTCACTTTAAAATATGGCATTACAAGTTTGTTTTTGTCTTGTATTAAAATGCACAATATTGCTTTAACAAAACTTTAGGATAATGGCGCTAAAGTCAATCTTTTTAGCACCTAAACATAGTGTCAAAAAATAAAAAGGGAAAGTTATTTTCTTGGTTTTTTGAGGTTTTTCTTATCTAATGAACAATTTTGAAGTTTGCTTTTCAGTTTTGATATATGTATCATTTTCCTACAGTTGTACACATATAATAATGTCTTTATTAAGTTTGTGTTTGAGTGAGTCGCTTCAAGGGGTTTCAATGATTTTGAAATACACCAGTTTCAGGTGTCACGGCGTCATTTTATATCTTTGTTTTATCAAGTCGATACCAAATTTTCATTGGCAACATTTTACAATAGTAATTAGAAACTAGAGTATGTTTCAATAATATACCTTAAACTAAAAATTAAAATTTTTCCAAAGAAAGATTTTTCGCAAGCCTTAAAAGATGGCGCTGTACAATTTTCCACAAAATAAATTAATGTTGCATTGACAAAAACATTTACTACAAGTTAAACAAAATCTTTGCACATGAGTGGTTGAATAAGGAAGTGTTTTAATAACGATTGAAAATTTGAATTTGATTTGGGAGTGTAACTTTAAAAATTTTTAATTAGTGCTTAAATTCAAGATTACAAAAGCAATCACAGATTAGCGAAATTAGTAGATTAGCGAAAGTAGTAGTAATAAATCAAATGGCAAAATTATTTTTTTATTTATCCTTTTGATGGGAAAGGCGAAGCTATAAATCATACATCAATTGTTTAAACGAAGCAAGGAAGATGTTTTTTTACTGCGGGATGAGAAGTCCCCTTTTCGGCCTCTGTATGGGCAAAAACTTCTCCTTTCCCAGTTAGATTCTACTGGCCTCGCTGGCGCAGTAGTGCGAGTATTCGCTTTGCTAGCGGAGGTCCCGGGTTCGATCTCCGGTAGGACGAATTAAGGAAATTGTATTTTCTAATTTGTCTGCGTCTGGACTGGTGCGAGGCTTCGGCCGTGGCTAGTTACCACCCTACCAGCAAAAACGTACCGCTAAACAAGAACAAAGAAACCGTAAGGGGTATATCGCCTCTTACCAAATTAGCGCGCATCCATCTTAGACTGTATCATCACTTACCATCGGTGAGATCACAGTCAAGCGCTAATCTGTCAGCAATAAAAAAAAATACTCACGGTAACCTGGCAACCATTTGTTTATAAAAGTGTCAAAGGTAGTTTACACACGATCACGAGACTAGTTAAATTTTAATTATAGATTGAAAGGTAAATTCGAAGAGACCGAAATTTTCGTCCCCGTGTAAAAAAATGTGTAGGACATTCTTGCCATTGTCGCATATTATTAAAATAATTGTTACAAAATAATTAAAGTAGTACAAGAAAATTGTAATCTGAAGTATAAATACAGTTTTTAATAAAAAAAAAAAAATATATATATATATATCAAAACCGGACTCTGTATTATACGTCATAATTAATTAAATTAATTAGGGATTATTTTTTTTGAGGAAAATTTTATACTTTCTTCAATTGGAATAGTATATCGTTTTATAGGGAAAAAAGATTTGCTTTCAAATATTTTTTTGTAAAAATACAGATAAATTAGTTTTACTAAAACAATGAAATTATATTGGGTTTTTGTTAACAATTTTTTGTCACTAAACTCAAGAATTAAAGATAAATTATGTTTTATATTATAACAAATAGTATTAGTTATTTAAAACATTTCCTAAGTTTGTTATATTCAACTGCATTAAGTTGATACTTACAAAGAAGTTGTAAATATTGCTTTATTTAAGATTTTATCTTCTTTATTACTTATGTAAGATATTTTTGTAGATATTAAGGGTAATTGCGATAATGTGCAAAAAGAAAGCAGCCTACAGACTGACGTGATCAATATTAAAGTAGGCCTGTGATTTTTTATTTATAATTCGGTTAATAATGATTTTAATATAACATTTCTAAAAGCGCAGATCGATTGAAATTTTAATGAACGTTGTCTTCCGTAATATCTAGTGAATGTTGTAGTTTGGAAATTTTAACTTCTTTTGGTGTGTTAATAATTCGTGATTACGTTACATGTAACTAGATCAGGATATCAGTAAAAACAAGATGCTTCTATCGTGGTTCGTACTTGGGAATTGATTTTAAAAGTGTTGTTTAAATCGTGGAAAATTTTGAAGTGACAACTTCTTATGGCAGGGTAAACCGCTTCGTTACGTAACGCGTTACGGTACTAGATAGACTAACTTCCTTTACTCACACGCATACGGCAGTGGCAGGCAGGCTCCTCCTCTTTCACTCTTAACTGATCAGCGCTAGCCGTATTTCGGACAGACGCTTCCCCGTCTCTACTCGGCGATTAGCTTGCGATATAAATATACCATTGATCTTATACTTACATTATCACGTACATACCTTTAGTTATATTATCGTGTTAATACATATTAAATTTAAATAATACCGTAAGCTTTTTCTAAACCTAAACAATTTCAATATTTAATAGTTCAAATTTAGGAAAATATGTTTATATTAACAATACCATGTATTGTTACATATATTATTCTCCCAAATGTCCGATATATGATACATGATAACGTTGCTCCAAGCTGATGTTCTGTCTCGCAGCAACCCTTGGTGAACCGTTTCCATGAGAGCCAGCCCTTTTCAGGGCTCGCACTCGAAAAGCCTTCTTAAGAGCCCTTCCTTCTAACTCCGGTTACTCTGTATATGACAGTAGGGTTAACAGCTAAAATCACTCCGACCAAAAAAAAAGTATTATTAATAATTTTAATAATACTACATGTACATTGGTCTCGTGGTCAACATGCTCGGCTACAGACATAAGGTCCTGGGTTCGAGTCCCGGGTCGGGCGAATTAAAAAATCGATAATGAATTTTTCTATTAATATTTTTTAAATATTTACCCGAAATTGGGACGTCAGCTGTGTGCTCCACCCCGTGCCTCGAAGAGCACGTTAAGCCGTGGTTCCTACACCTGAACTCTCCGGTCGTGTCGGTTTCCCATCATATCGGATTATGAGACTGAAGGAATAGGGAGTGCGCTTGCATACTATACCTGTCAACTCGCAGTGGAGCAGCGTGTTGAGTCTATGATCTAAAACCCCTCTCTTCATGGGCGAGGAGGCCTATGCCCAGCACTGGGACGTTAACGGGCTGTTTCTGACTTACGTGTGAAGATTTAGATTACTTGTCAAATGTTTTTAATACGTATTTTTTTGTGTGCTGGTTATTATTTGATTGTCATCTACCTTTGTTAGAGATAATCATTAAGAGTTATTTAAGATCTTAATGAGATCATCCACGTTTTTCGGGCACGTCGGTTTTATTGGGCATCGTGGAAGCATAAACCATAAAATACTGTGTCATCGATTATTCTCGTTAACTCCAAAAGAAGTACAATTTCTTAAGTTCATATATAACTTCACAATATATTTTTAAATAAAGTGAATGTGCACTATTTATTTTTGTTTGAATTTACCTTTGGTTATGTTTACACAATGGGTTCATGTTATATAGATATATAAGATTCTGTTTATAGCTGTTGAAAATGCAAGTCTTTTTTTTGTAAACAATATTGTATTGCGTTGTGCGAGTTCCTTAGTTTCGCTTCTTAAAACGTGAAAAAATTGGATATATTTTTTAGAATAATATAAAACTTAATACGCAGAAAAATAAAACTTATAGTCTAAGATCCAGATGAAAAATTGTTACGTTCATATTGCAGTGAATCAACACACAATTTTTAAGCGTTATAGTATATAAGTTACTAGTTTATATATGATATAGGTATTGATTTTTATTCTTTTAATTATGTATCTATTTATTGCTTGCTCTTGTATAAAGATTCACGACGCTCTACCCTTTATTATGTTTCAACAATCTCTCACCCAAAGGTTGTCTGAAAGAAATCGCTATAGAGCGGTAAGGCCGCCTTATTGTGCTGTACAGTTATTTATTTTAATAGGGTTTTTTCTGTCTATATTTATGTGGTGTACAATAAAAGTGATCTCTCTCTCTCTCTCCATAAATGTTGCAACTTTACAGCGGGATCTTAGGCTATAAGTTTTATTTTCTGCGTATTAAGTTTGTAAGTTTTAATACTCGTCCCTTTAATGCATATTAAATAGAAATTGTTTTGGCAATATATTCATAGACCACAGCTAACATAGGAAAATCAATAATAACTATGAGAAATGCCCGTTTTAGCAATCTCAAGGAAAGTAATAAAACCAGCTTCAACTAATGTTTTAAGGTAAAAAATACGGAATAAGAAGATAAAAGAAATATACTCGAAAACTCATGGTGATGTAATTAATGAATTGAAATTACAAAATAAAGTTTTATCTTAAATTATTAGTATAAATCTGTTATACGAAAAAAGTATAATTTATACGCCCATATCCCATATTAGGGTCTTTGTGGCATTTTGTTACATTTATATTTTATCGTACCAGAGATCTACCTTCCTTTTATAATTTCCGATTCCAAATATATTTTTTAAACGCATTTTCCATTTACTTCTCGAAGATGGAAAATCATTTCGTAGTTGACGTGGTCAGGCGTATTTTAAAACAACACGTACATGCTTAAAAATGGCTCATATATTGTAGTGTTATTGTAATAATTGGCAGCGCAATAAACTATTGCTGTATTTATCTTTGTTTTATTTATTAATATTAATAATTCCGGCTGCACAAGCGATAGAGAGGCACGATCGGCCTAAGCGTTTACATAAATGTTTTTTATGACGTTATTACGTGAAATTATCGTCCGTGAATCGATTTTCCAGAAAACCATTTTTTTCGGTGGAGAATCGAGCCTAGGACCCCAGGTGGCGCTGGTTGTAGTGTAAACAAAGTGCTGCACATAAAACTGCTATTAAAAATAAATAAAAGTATATTTAGAACTCAAAAATGTGTATATATTTATAAAAGTTTATAAATGTGAAGTGAGAGTGTTATCTAAACAACTACATTTCAAGAAACAAAATAAACTCAAATTTAAGTGACATCACATTATCTCATATAAAACCATGAAAATATGTGTGTTTTTGCTAAAATTAAGGTAACTATGCTGTGAATACACAAAAATTATTGTTTATATCTTATATGAAACTCTCAGTGAACAAAATTTAAATAAATTAAGGATTAAATTAGTTTCTATTAATTAAATTTTTAAATAAAAACGGTTGTGAAAAATACTGCCACCTACTGTGAGAAAGCCGAACAAAGTAGTTATTTTTATAGACATCGATACGACATAATTATTTACGGTAACCATTAGATGGCGTTGCTCTCTTCAAAAAAAAAAAACAACATGATGAAATAGATGTGGAATCATAACATAAATTACAACACTCATATAAAAGTGACAATGGTCTAGCGGTCTATCCCCTTGGCAAGATTTATACCGCAGATTTTCTGGTTCTAATTCTAGTACATATAATATTATAAATAGAACTATCTATTATTTTCTATATAAATTTAATAATAATTAGCCAAAATATATATAAAAATCTCACAACACGAATATTTCTTTACATCCGATACGTCTTTCGTCAGATACGTCAGGATAGTATAAAATTTACATCCAACGACACTGCAAAAAAAAAAAATCCACGACAATGGATAGTTACGTTACGTGACATTACGAAAAAAAATAAAAAAGTAAGGTCAGTTGATTCAATGCATAACGAGATGGTTGACGAAAACTCATTCCAATCTACAAGTTCAGATATTAATATAAGCTTACCAGATCTTTCTACTAGAGAGAACAATATTTCAAATACAAAGGATTTAGATGGGGCTGTTAAACAGTTAAATTCAAAATTAGAAGAAGCAAATACAAAGATCGAAAATTTAATACTAGAGAAAAATTTGCTTATAGAAAAAATTTCGAAATTAGAATCTTTGATTCAAATGTTTAGCAAACCTATTACGACCAATACAAATACACGAAGTGATGTTTTATCGGAAATAGAAATAACCGATGCACAAAACAAAAGTCGTTGTCAAACATCAAAAAATGTATATCATTTGGAATCTCTAAAACCAGATGTTGTCACAGAAAAGAGAAAACTGTTTATATTTGGCTCTCAGCAATGCAAAGGCTTAGCATTACAACTCATGCTATCTAGAACAAATACGAGATATGAGGAATACCTTACAGAAGGATTTATCAAGCCTGGTGCAGAAACTATTGAAATCTTAAAAAATATACAACAAAAATCTTATAAGCCAACCGACAAAATAATTTTATGCGTCGGTGAAAATGATACCGATCCCATGAATATTACATCAGAATTATATTACATTTTAAAAAAATTACCTTCAGTTTGTGTTATCGTTTTGGGAGTATTGTATAATCGTTATTTAAATGTAAATTTGTTAAATGAAAATTTAGAAATGGTATGTAGTAAGTTTAAAAACTGTAGTTTTCTAAAAATGAATAGCTGGTCGATAAAGAATACTTCTATGTTGTGCAGAAAAATCAACCTTCAAATTGATTCATTAGACTACGATTCTAAATATCTTTATTTTATGAAATCTCATAAATCACGCCGACTAAACAAAACAACCATACACACTCCGACAAGCTCGACGCCTAACAATACGATTAGTCATGATATATACAAAAAAGGTACCATACCGTATTATTTTTCAAAACAAAGTAACTCCCATAATAATTTGTCGATAAAAGTTCCTATTAAAAGAACTATACTCGATTATTTTCCCAAAATAAAACAAACAGCCTCTCAACCATTTATTGAAAACCAATTTTTTCGCTAATAATAAGGAGTCTACTTTAACTATTCTTCATCAGAATATTGCTGGAATTCTAAGTAAAAAAGAAATAATAGAAATAACTATATCTGAATTAGAAAATAAAAGTAATAGTATAGACGTACTATGTTTTAGTGAAACATTTGTAAAATTAGGAAGTGAAAGTAACATTCACATAACAGGATATGCTCTAGGGAGTTCTTTTTCCAGAAAAAATGAAAAACGGGGAGGTGTTTGTATTTTATGTAAAAGTAATATGATTTTCTCAGAATACAGTATGTCACATTATGCAGATGAAAAAATTTTTGAATGTTGTGGAATTGAAATTCCTACCCTTAAGTGTATTGTTATCTGTATCTATAGAATCCCAAATTCAGATCCCTACATATTCTTAAACAAACTAGAAGAGTTACTCAATCTACTAAAACGAAAAACAAAGTATAAAATCGCAATAGCTGGTGATTTTAATATAGATTTACTAAAACCTACAAAAGTTGCAATGGAGTTGGATAGAATCGTGGGCTCTTGTAATTTTATGTTAAACATAAAAGAAGCTACACGGAAAAATAGCTGTTTAGATCAAATAATAACTAATTTTCAAGAATCTGCAGCTAAATGTTATAATTTGTATCTCTCTGACCATAACATGGCTCAAACTCTGACTTTTAAATTAAAAGGGACTATGCCTCCTAAAACTTACTTTCGATACATTCGCGATTTCTCCAGGAACAACATAGAAAAATTCGCTGATTGTCTCAGTAGTCTCAAATGGTCAGATGTTTTCACAAATGATGACCTAAATGATGCCTTTAACAAATTTCATGATACAATAATATTATTCTATAATCTATGCTTTCCAGTTTATCGAATTAAAATATCACAACAAAAAGCCATCAGATGGATATCTAGAGGCATTAAAAAATCTGCTTCTACAAAAAGGCAACTACGATATACATATTATAAAACATCAAATGAAAATACTAAAGCTAATTATTTAAATTACGTTAAAATTTTAAAAAAATGTATATATCAAGCACAAAAGTTGACTAATTCTAAATTTATAACAAAAGCAGACAATGTATGTAAGGCTACTTGGAATTTAATTAACATTAATAATAATAACCACAGACAGGACTTGAAAAATATTGAACATATAACAATAAACAATAAAATAATAAATGATCCACAAGATATGGCAGACAATTTTAATAACAATTTTATTGACTTATTAAATTCTCATGAAAAAATTTCCACAATCTGTACTAATACAATAAATCCAATTGATTTTAATATTTTTCTATATCCTACTGACATTTACGAAATTATCAAAATAGTTAAATCTCTTAAGGCAACCACCTCTGTAGGTTACGATATGATCCAGACAAAGATAATTAAGGCAACTGTAATGCAATTAGCCCCTGTACTAAATTACCTAGTAAACTTATCTTTAAAAAATGGCATATTTCCGGATAAAATGAAAATCACCATGGTTAAACCAATATTTAAAAAAGGAAAAAAAGACAATATTGATAATTATAGGCCCATAGCACTTATTCCCATACTATCTAAAATATTTGAAAAAGCCATGCACACACGAATGACAAACTTCTTAAACAAATATAATATTTTGAAAAAAGAGCAGAACGGGTTTCAAAAAGGCAAATCAACTACTATAGCAATATTTACGCTTATTAAAGATATATTAATTTGTATTGATAATAAGAAGCCAGTATCTGTCTTATTTTTTGATATGTGTAAAGCATTCGATTATGTTTCGCATAGAATACTTCTTGATAAATGTAACAGCTATGGTTTGAGAGGAGTAGCCAACGACTGGCTCAAAAGTTACCTTAGTAATAGGAAACAGCATGTTCTAATAAATAGAATAAATAATCGTAATGTTGAAGAAACAGTGAAATCCGAAGTAAGATTTAAAAAAGTAGGTGTACCACAGGGAAGTATATTGGGTCCACTTCTATTCTTAATTTACATCAACGATTTACCAAATATAACAAACTACAAATGCACATTATTTGCCGACGATTTATCTATAGTAATACCTTGTAATAATATAAACGTTTATAACAATGAAATAAATAATACGATTACAGATGTCGTAAATTGGTCAGACAGAAACAACTTAAAACTTAATTTTACTAAAACAAAATATATCCAATTTATAAATAAAAATGGCACGAAACAAAAACTTAATATTAGATATAAAAATGAATCCATCAATGAAACAAATAGTATTAAATTTTTAGGTATAGAACTGGATGATAGACTTTCATGGACGGAACATATAAATCGTCTTTCTATGAAAATCAGCTCATTTTCTTTTGCGATATGGAAATTAGCAAAAATAACAGACAAAAAAACGGCTATTCAAGCTTATCATGGATATGTTTCTTCTCTACTCCGATATGGCATATTTATATGGGGAAATTCTAGTAATATTAATAAGGTGTTTATAGCTCAAAAACGATGTATTAGAAGTATCTGCGATGTAAGTCCAATAACTTCCTGTAGACCTCTTTTTAAAGAATTAAATGTGTTAACTGTACCTTCCCTATACATTTATGAAGTGTGTTTGTATGTAAAAACACATTTAGACCAGTTTGAAAAACGATATGATGGGACACAATTTAAGCGATTTAGATTTCAAAATCATTTAGTTAGACCCAGTACAAGAACACAGCTTTATGATAGGAACTGTCACGTCATGTCTGTTAAAATTTATAATAAATTACCTAACCCTCTTAAAGACATAAATAATATTAATATATATAAACATAAATTGAAAAAATGGCTAATATCTAAATGTTATTACTGTATTAAGGACTACTTAAATGAAAGTCAAAATAAATAAAATAATTCATACGAGACGCAGTTTTTAAGCTCACTCATACTGTTTTGATACGTTTTCATATAAAACTGTAATATTATTTATTAATGTGAATATTATTTTTAAAATGTAAATACCTGCCATAAGGATGAAGCAATTATTTCAAAATAATATTATTTTGTCCTATTATAGATGTTGCACGCCATTGCATGGTAGATTGTGTGTTGTACACTTGATCTTGCAATAAAATATATTTGATTTGATTTGATTTGATAGGATCTCTGCCGGCGATGCGTGTTGTCGCACTATAATTTTTTTAGCCTTAAGTTGGAAGAGTGCGATTTTTTTGCTTTGCAGTACGTCTTCACTATTAGATGGGTGACTTAGCCACGGCCGAAGCCTCCCATTAGCGACCAACTCAAAATATGCCAGCGAAACCGTATACTATAAATAATGACAAATCATGCTATATCAAAACTTATTTAAATAACTTTAAACCAGTTGCCGTATTTTTTATTTTATGTTACACATTTGTTACGCGTCCTTGGATCCAGCTTTAGCACCGGAGTGCGATAGTTAAGCAGAGCGCCACAGAGGATGTATACTTAGTAAATAATTGTGTCGAGAAGAGTATGGCTTTGCTTTTACACATATATAGATATATAGAAAAAAATACAGTAATACAAACCGTTAACTTGTTGTCTATGTAAAATAATATAAAATCATTGAAATGAAGTGCGAAATATATTGAAAAATATACATAAATATCGTCTCGTATGCAAGGCCCAGTGCTATAACCGAGGTTACCACAAGCCTAAAACAACAGATATTATATAATATGTTATGTTATATATAAATATATATATATATATAATAATTTAATGTAATTTTATAAAAAGGGGACATTTGTGTTTTTCTATGTATGTTTGTAAAGTTTTCACACAAAAACTACCGATTTCAAAATTTTTGTCACCATTAGAGAGCTGCATTTTCACTGAGCGACATAGGATATACTACTTTCCCAAAAAGGGATCCCTAACAAAAAGGCATTAATGTAAAGGGGGGGAAAAATTGGGTCACATAAAATCTGTCATCGTGTGCTCTGAGGAAACTATTGATGATAGAACAAACTTATTCAATATTTTAGAACTTATTAACATCCACAAAAAAGTCCCGATGCCATATGTCCAACTACTGTAGTTATGCCACTAACTACTTTTTTACATTTTAAAAGTTAATAAATGTCGACAATAATGAAACCATATTATTCAAACTCTGTGTTAATCGTTATCCTATTATTAAAGACCGTTTCAACACTTGTAAAATACTTTTTAAATTATTAAAATCGGGCGTTCCATTCCATTGAAAAATGTCAATCTACAGAAAATTGTAGCGACCGTTATAACTGGACCTGCGACTGGTGAGTTAGCTCACGTACCAATGATACCTACCGACATACCTGTACAGTTTTTATTTTTATCAAGTTAAAAATTACTGGAGCGATTTAAAAAATCCTTTCGTTAACTCCCTGAAGTCAAGAAATATTCAATACCTGTATTTTAAATTAAGTAATGTCGGAAATAGTACTTACAAATGTATTAGTTCGATATATATTCGTTGTAAAGTAAAATCTGAATATTGATCAGATTATGAATGTGTGTGTCTAATATTCTGAAAGTACGTAATCAAAAAACTAAGTGAAATAAAACTTTTATGTTAAAAATAAATAAACCAATAGACTTTTCACTGCCGCGAGATCGGTATCTACGCGAGTGAAACCGCGGGGCGTTGCTAGTTATTAATAATTAAAAGGCATATAACCCGGCAAATAAGTAGAATATCATACTGATAACAATAATATTGAACTAAATTAAGATAACTAAATAATATTTATATGAGTGACACTCATTTCATATAAAAAAAAAGAATAATAGTAATATTGACACTAACTTAAATAACATGTGTGACACGCAGTACATGCATAACATTTAAATATATCTAATATATAAAATTCTAGTGTCACAATGTTCGTTCCCATATTGCTCCGAAACGGCTTGACCGATTCTTATGATTTTTTTTATGTATAATCAGTAAGTCTAAGAATCGGCTACTATCTTTTTTTCAAACCTCTAAATGTTAAGGACGATTCACTCCAAAATTTGAATTTTAATTTTTTTGACAAAAATTTTTGTGATCCAAATACAAAAATACATACAGTCCTAAATTTTCACCTTTCTATCACCAATCTCTATTGCTTTATTAGCGAATATTAATTATATGGCAAAACAACGTTTGCTGGGTCAGCTAGTTATATACATTAATGTTATAGTATCTTACTCCGGTCCCTCTCTGTAAAACAATGGGTATTGCTTAAAATTAAGTAACATTCCAATAACATTATCATAAAACTTGAACTTAATATTTGGGAAACCACTCGGACATATATGTTATAAATAAGAAAATATGAAACTAAACAGTAAAAAAAACCTAAAATGAAAGTAAAATAAAATATTTAACCTAATGTTCAGTAGAATATAGTTCCTTTTTTAATGTTTTACCAAATAAAGTAAGCCTGTCACCAACGATGTCCAGTTTACAGGAGACGACGGAATATTTATTATAAAGTTGTGTCATATAGTGTAAATAGGATTGTGTGCTGTTTTCCTTATCCGACAAAAAGGTACACAGAATCTTAAACTATGTTGCTCCTATTTCTAAAAATTATATTGATATTATCTAAAAAAGTAGTATCAATGTGGTTATGAATAATTTTATAAAGAATCAACATGCTTGATATTTCCCGTCTAATCCGTAACAATGGTATATTAAAATGTTTGAGGCGCAACAAATAATTGGGTAACTTTTATTGAACCTTATAGGTTAGAGTTCATAAAAACCTATTTTGAATTCTCTCGATATTTTCTATATGAATGTTGAAGTAAGGTGCCCCATATGATTGATCCACAGTCAAGAATGCTTCTAATCATGCTGTTTTAAAGTAAAACGTGAGTAGTAAGACATTTGAAATCCTTAGATACCCTTGTAATAAATCCAAGACTCTTGTTAGGACGAGAAGAGCACTTTAAAAAGTTATATAAACTCCATATCAAGAAATAAAACAGAATTTGTAAAAAAAATTAGAAGCGAAAAACGTACGCCATCTTGTGTATTATACCGCGCAATCTCACCAATAGCCCCAATTTTTCATTAACTCCAAATAATGACAGTCTTCGATATTCCATTTTTAAAATACTATCTTTTGAAAAATAATCAAGACTTTTGTAGGTTGCCATCTAATTAATTAAAAAGTATGTATATAAATATATGTATTTCTGAATACATATAATAAATTTAAAGATTTTTATATATACATACATGTATGTCTGTAAATATATTTTATATCAATAATTTTTTAAAGACGAGTCTCACTAGATGGAGAAAACTTAAAGGCATTTTCATGACACAAGATCTTTAATATCTTAGACAATAATACACATTACAGAGGCATTTAAGTACTAGAAAGCTAATCATACATTTTATATATATATTTTTCACATTACACATTGTAGTTATTGTGTGATTAGCTTTTTTTTCAATTCGGATATTATACTTGTGCATAATTTATTACTATTATCTATGTTTTCACGAACAAAAAACTTAAGACGTAAAACTTACAGGAAAAAAATCTAGAGATTTTTAGACAAATGAAGAACATCATCTAAAAACAGACTAAAATACATATAATCGGATTTATAAAACTCGGAAGGTAGTTGTCACTTGATTTTCAATAAGGAACTGAATGCTAAGTTAATAATGACTCGAAACAGGGTAGCTAATGTTCGTGCAAACATCGATAGAAAACCTTACAAAAGCAAATTGTGTAATATTAAAAATTGTGCATTATTAAGAATAAAATCACTCACAAGATTAATTCACGTTGAAAAAAGTTGGAATAAACGATTTAATTTACTTAGGTTTTTTATATAATTGAAATGTGGTGAATTAGATATATTTCTGAGAAATGGTAACAAAAATGTGAAATTACAAAAATGTTTAATATCAATAACAGCACCTGTTACCCGACTAACTGCCAGAAATTAAACAAAATCGAACTTTTACATAGTTTTAACAACATCGCTTTGCCATTGCCTCAATTTAAAGACGTAGATTGGTAACATATCGCTGCTTTTAGAGGAGAGTATATTATTATTATTTTTGCAACATTTTTATCAGGTTCTGTAATTTAATCTAGTAATAGAATATAAGGATAATTTAGATTGTATCGGGTTGCGTTCGTGACGGCACCTGGTCTAGGGATCCAGCTGACAATCAGCGCTGCATGGTCTGGAGACTGCAGCATAAATGCTGAGCTGGCTCCATTTTCTAGGTTATGCCACACATGGCAGGGTATTGTAAAATGTACTAAAATATATTGTGATGTGTGGCATAATGTATAAATAAAGATATTTTGTTTGTATCAATAAAATTTTAATTAAGGACACAGCCAAATTGGGAATAATCGATATTTTCTTATATTAAAAATTAAAATCGGCTAAAATGACGCTCTTGTACCACAAAATGTAGTAATGTTATTGTTTGATTAAAACTGTGTCTAATATTCAAACAACTCTCCTATAAAATAATTTTTTTTATACTTGTCTTTATTCTTCCAAAGCAGCAATATATCTTTCTGAACAGAAACAAGATCTTTTTACTTAGACTAAAAAAAAACCCAATTGAAAAGACATGGGGTCAGCTGTTTCTCAATAAACTAGTTTAAAGATGTATTTGTATACTAATATGTAATAAAATGTTTATAGTTGGCATGTAGTCGGGTGTTGTACAAAAATTGTATTTCTATTACAATGCTAAAACTAAAACATAAAATTATGGACGGATTATAAATTAAAATATATCAAAATGATTTACTCTTTATTTTTGAGCGTTTGCTAATATAACTTGTAATTTGTTAAAGTGAATCCATACGACAGGCAGGTATATACTGGAACTATTGTTATAAAATATTAGTGATGAATATTTATTAATTATTGATAAAATTTGTTAAGTATAGACAGACATGGATAAGTGGGATCTGAAGTATTTTTTACTTATAGTGACTTTATTTGAATTTATAGAGGATTGTATTATGAGAGGTAAAAATGATTATTGTATAAACCCTTAGACAGTACTGAGGAACAAATCAAATATGGAATGAATTAACTGTAAACAAAGACGTCGAAAGATTAATTATCTCATTTATTTAGGCTATTAAGCTACAAAATTTCAAATTATACTCATCGAAAAAGATTTAAGAAATCAAGTGTCAATTACAAAGGCTTGTAAATAAAAATGTGTGTCAGTACCATAGTATCAATAATTGTGGTTTTTCATACATCCAGAACCCACTTATACAACTGTATTTAAAAAACCAAAAAGTTTATTGCGCTTTTATAGATTTAGAAAAGGCCTACGATCGAGTGGTGAGGAGTGAGCAGTGGTCAACGTTATCTACGTATGGGGTGAGCGGTAATCTGATTGAAGCATTGAAATTTCTCTATGAGGTTTCTAGTGCTTGTGTCAGAATGAATAGTACACGGAGTGGTTTACAGGCATGCTTAGATGGTTTAGTCACATAGAGAGAATGTTTTTCAGTCACAAGAAGAATTTATTAGTCAAGAGTGAATGGAAAAGTGTGGAAGGGAAAGACTAAGACGAACGTTCCTGGGACCAAATCCAGGACATTTTAAGTAAGGGCCAGGTCAAGAGTACTCTAAACCGACGAACTTTTATGAAAGGTTTAATGTGAGTGAAAGAAGCGAAGGAAATATGCAAGGATCGTGGCAAGTGGAAGGACGTGGTCTCTGCCTACCCCGAAGGGAATGAGGCGTGATGGCGTTAAAAAAACTGTGTACTGTTTTTCTGAAATTACCAAATCTTACTAAAGCTTATTTTATTAAAATTATAAAAACTAAGTAGGTACCTACTAATAAAATAATATCATACTTTGAGATTCTTTTTTGAACAAAGCAGTTACTAATGGTATGGCGTTAAAAACAGAAAATCAATATAGATATGTATACAGTGCATGTATAAATAAATGGTATGTTCCAATATACACTGCTAAATACTATACGGCGTAGGTAACGGAACGTATTCCCGTATGTTGTGTTTTTTAACCAATGAAATTATTAAATAATGATGAGAAAATTTCGCATGCATCGCCACGGCATGCGACGTCACAAAGAGAAGTAATAATATCACAATTTTCATTGTGCTATATTTATTTCCTGTAGTAAACTATCCTTGTATGCATATTATAAAAAAATAAAAATATGAAGAAGCCTTTATTTGATCCATTGCTTTTTAATTTAGGTACTGTTATTTTGCTATTTTATCTATAATACTATGTTTGATTATTAGCAAGATCCCCAGTCGGGTAAAGGCCTCCTTCAAACGTAAATATTGTGGTTGTCCTTTGTTTCTGTTTAGCTTTGTGATATCTATTTTTGGAGGGTTATGTTCGTACTCTTCCACGGTGACCGGATTGGAAGATTATATGTGTTTGTTTTTAATTGTTACGAAATATTTATTTCCTCTCGTAAACTATCCTATTATGCATATTACTTATACAAAATCATTACGATGTTTCACATCTCCCAGTCATCTCGAACCGCCTTTTTTTAAGTTAGACGTTTTTTACGCACGCTAGATTTGGGGAGTAAGCTGGTAAATGCGTGGTGACAGCGTTACGAATTGTAATTGGGCGAGGCGAACGGAAGTAGAGAGGGAGATATAAGTTCGTGAAGATAGAAAGCGAAATAGTTAAGTTTCTTCCTCCTATCTATTAATTATTTGGTATCAGTATAGAATTAATCAAGAAGTTTATTTCAAATTTTTTTTTTACCTTTGTTTCAAATATTTTTGTAGCGTTATTTTAATAATGAGGGTCGCTGGAGTGAACGCGTGTTACACTGGTGGCCACGGGATGTTCAAAGACCTCACCGATGGAGAGACTATATAGTAAACCTCGCTGGAGCAACGTGGATAAGACTGGCACGAGACCGGAGACAATGGAGTAGAATGGTGGAGGCCTTTTTGCCCCGATGAGGTAAACTCCACTTCAAATGACATTATTATATTTCATAAATAAAGATATAATAGGAATAGAATTAGAATTTATGACACTGATATATTATTCAATATATATATATATATATATATATATATATATATATATATATATATATATAAATATATATATATATATATATATATATATATATATATATATATATATATATATACAATATAACATATTTGACATAAGTTGGCAAACTAAATATTAATTATGTATTTTCAAATTTAAGACGAATTTTTATAGAAGTGGAAATAAAGGCTTTATTATTACTATCCTACTTTTACACTCGCGCCCGTTGACGCAACAATATATATAAATATTTATTATTACATATAAATAAATTTATAATAATTACTTATATACAATATATCAAATAATACATATACATACATAAACAATTACATATATAAATTATTATTATTAATAATACTAGACTAGCACAGTATACTGTCAGTCCATAACGGAAAGAATTTCTTTTCAGTAAGAGCCCTGGACAGTGCTTCTGTGTATTATGTAACACCCTAAATATTTACTGCCTGCAAGATTCACTTTAAAGAAAAAAAAATTGTTTGTACCTTACAATTATAAAACAGTGTAAATAATGGGACACTATGATATAGAGCCTCCATTGTAACCCTGTTTTTACTTAAGAATAACTTAATCATAAGTTTTTTTAGAAACATTTAAAAATTAAATAATATTATTCGATTAAAATACACTGATTAATGTTAGTATTAGGGTATCCTTATAGTGTTGTAAATATTCTTTCAAGTGCACATAAATATGTCCCTAATTAAAATAGTGATAAAAGAGGTATCTTACTTAAATATTTTTAAAAACTTAAAGCAAAAAGGAAGCTTTTTTTAATGAATGGAAAATAATATAATGTATACTGTGAAACCTAAAGTATTTAAGGATGCATCTGACAATCAAATCTATTGTTATAAATAATTACAATTAAATTCAAACCTTACATATTTCGACTTATATATTTTCTATAACAGGAATGTTGTTATTTTAATATTAACATCTTTGTTATTTTTGTGCTTTTCTCATTTTAAATCAAAGTAAGGTTTGATCTTAGTAACAATAATTTGTAATCATGATATCTCTAATATCCAAAGCTAAACAAAGTTTTTTTTTTAAATGTGTGGACCAAATGGACATATACCGCATATGTATATAAAAAAGCATGGATTCAAAATGTACGATAGTTGATAGAGCAGTAATGGAAGCTTCAATAACATTTTAAAATCTATAGTATAACCTATAATTTTATATTTCAAGGATGTATAGAAAATTTCGTGAAGTTCTAAACTGCATTATATTAATTTACGTAAATTCTATAGTTTTTAACTGATATAGATTGGACTCCCATCATTTTTTTGTTATAATTCTCTGTAATAAAATCATTATTTCTAATAATTTTTTACATTTTTGTGTATTGAAACGAAAATTTTTTATATTTTCAATCAATAACTGAACATTGAAAATGATAAATTAGGACTTTAATTATTATTTAAATTGGAATAAAAATGTTTAGATATAGACTATAATTGAATTATATAACCAAAGGGTTAAGCTCCACTGCAGTCTTTGTATACTTGCCATAATAAAAACAATATTTCCTTAATGAATAAAATATAAAATTTCAAAAACAAAGCGACGCTTTGTTTATGAAAATGCTATGATTAAAAATATTTTTTTATACTTAAAATTACATAGTTCAAAACCGATTTATATAATATTCTTACATGAATATAAAGTAATAATATCAAAGCACACATCCATCTTAATTTCAATAGAAAATTAATGAGATTATCATATTTTAGAACTACCTGCGAATAGTATATGATGTCGGTTCTCCACATTATCCATTTATTATATTTTCACCTATTTTAATGGATTTAATATAATTTCTTAATTAGCTATAACAAGGGATACCAATGCAGTAGCAGTCTTATTCAAATAAACAATATATTTTTGTTACGTATCTAAATATGTGTGTTATTTATAAGAAATTATTGTTTTACGTAAGCTTCTTATGTGAAGAATCGACATAAATACAAAATCCGTTTCGCCCATCTTTTTCTCAAAATAAATATAGTCTTCTTTTCTTATCGGTGGTCTCATCCAATTTTATATTATAAATTGTGATGACGTATTCGCTCCATGTGTTTGTATTTAATATGACGTTTGACATAAACAATTATTAATAACACATTTGGTCAAATAACTATGTTTTAGAATAGTCAATAGTGAAATATTAGAAATTTTAGTGAACTATTATAAATAGTCTCTTTATTTTGAAAAAAATTAATTTTAAAATGCCGTAAAAATTCTAATTTCTTGCACAAAAAGTATTTTTATTATAATCTATGTTGAACACGGTAAAATAGTAAACAATGGATACGTTATATTATCTGTTCTTCAACGTTTATTCTTTGTTTTCTTTAATCTGTGGAGATTGATCTGTATAGACAATCTCAGCGTACTCTGTGGAAGGAGGTGGTGGCTTCTCGGCGGTTTGGTCACCCAAAGCCAGTTCAGCGTAAATTACGCCCTTTTTTTCTTCATCGGTAGCCTGTAAATTAGAGAATGATTAAAAATATTAAGAAAGCCTTTTATTGAAATGAAATTGTAAACGTTCGACAAGCTCACAATTCATTGGCACAATTGTGCGAGTATTTGTTTCGCTAGCAGAGGGTTTAGGATTCAATACCCATCTGGGATAAATTTTTGTAAAATGTATAAAAAAAGATTAGAGCAAAGAAAAATATTCTTATAGAAATTTTCTCACTTATTTGTAACTTCTTTAATATTAAATTTAGGGCAAAAGTTATATGAACATATTTTTAGGCAAAGCGATTTGCTACAAATAATGTCTTTACGAATTCGAATACGAATTTATATTTTGTAGGACGCATAGTTTGCGAGATATCGCGAAAAATGTGTTGCACCCATTTTTTCAAGATGGCGGCCGGGGGACAAGGGCGGCAAACCCACAAACTTGGGGTTAAGTTTCTATAGACCCCATGTCCCAAAAATAACATTGCATATTCTAAAAAATGCAAATCCATGTCACTTCAATGGACTATAGTTCCAAATTGTATATATTGTCACTCAGGTACCGCGATACGCAAAAGACCTACTGAATTTACTGTTTTGTATATCAGACTTACTAAATATTCTACCCGCGATTATTTTGTTTACAAGGCCTATAAAAATGCGAGTTATAGTAGAATCTTTAATGCATATAAGCCTAATTTTACCTTATCTTCAAGTTCTGGGATAGGGTCTGTGGCCTGCACACGGTCCCTTCCTCTGGGCAAAACAGCACGCACTCGAGCACTTAAAGCGCTTAGTCGAGATCGCTGCCCTGCTGCACTCTCTGTGTCACTACTGACAGGAATACGAAATCAAATTTGATAAATTTCACCACCTACTTATAAACTAAAACAATTTAATAATATGCACAACATCATTCAAATATAACTGGATTGTCCGTGTTTACAGGGATCGTGGTCACGACGTGAAATAAGCAAACTATGCATTTATAAAAATTAAAACGAGGCTGTAAGCATATTGCGCTAAAAACGGAACGCGGAACTTATGAAAAGTAAAAGAACAAGAGTTAGGGTAGACAAATACTGTCCCTGACAGCTCTGATTGACACAACAGTTACGTCGTGATCACGGTCCATGTAACCGGGTTGAAAAATCAGTCATTTTACAACACATTTACGCCGTGACATGTACCAGTAAATACATACTAAATATCATTCAAGTACTTCTCAAAGATAACACGGATCAACAAAATTGTTTATTTGACGTTTTAAGTAATTTTATACAAAAAAAGGAAGGAAATTCCCGTTAGCAATACAAAATTTTTACTTTTATAAGCGTATGAAACGACGTATACTAATTATCACCCCGTCTAAACGTTTTTCCTAGATTAAAAAGCAAACTTTTTCCACGGCATGTAGCCAAATTATGAAAATTTTAAAATATACGTTTAAATTTTGAGTTGACCCGTGTAATTTGTTATATAATTAGAATACCCAAGACAAGCACTGAATGTAATATTTACAAAATATGAAAGAACACAAAGAAAATGTGTTAGCTAATTTAATGAGTGTTTGTGCAAAGTGAAAAGACTTTTCATGCTCAGTGAAATGGATTATCAAAAGCAATATTAACAAGCAACCCCGTGTTATGCTCATAAATAAATCACAAATTATTTATTAGTATATACAGTGAATAACATTTTGAATGAATACAAGCTACATACTACAAAATTTACTGCCTCATTGGTCTAGTGGTTAGCATGTTCGACTACAGACATGAGGTCCTGGGTTCGAGTCCCAGGTTGGGCCAATTCGAAAACGATATTGAGTTTTCTATTAAGATTTACTCAATATTTGCCCGAAGTTGGGGAAGTTGGCGGTATGATTCACCCCCGTGCCTCGGAGAGCACGTTAAGCCGTCGGTCGTGTTGGATTTCCGTCACACCGGACTATGAGAGTGAAGGAATAGAGAGGGCATTTGTGTACTATGCCTGCCAATCCGCAGTGGAGCAGCGTGGTGGGTCTATGCTCTAAAAACCCTCTCTCATATGAGGGAGGAGGCCTGTGCCCAGCAGTGGGACGTTAATGGGCTGCTACTTACTTTTTTTTACTTTTACTACAAAATTTATACGTAGATTATATACAATCGCACAATGTGCAAATTTTATAATAATTTGATTATATATTTTAATGATTATACTGGTTTAATGCTACCGTATAGGCCACTGATTAGAATTTATAGTAGTACTAAGTACGATAACGCTACGTCGAACGACTTTTCTAATCAACTACAATTATAGTCGAATACAACGAAACCAAAACAAACTTGTTATAAATTCTAGTAGGCTGCATAAAATTAACAACTCATTTAAGGGTAACTGTTTGTATAATAAACTCCCACAAGACGTTTTAGAGATGTCAATTAATAAATTCAAAGTCTTTATTAAAAGAAAGTTGATAATAAAATCGTACTATAAGTTGCAAGATTACTTAGACGATAGAAACGCGTGGGGGTGATCGAATTGCCTAATTTGAATTAAAATACATTAAACTAATATGATATTGTAATGATGATGATAATAAAAAAATACTAAATACCCGACTGAGATTTTTGTGTGTTCTTCTCGGATCAGGGCGCGAAGGAACCCTCGTAACTTTAGATTTTAAGCCGATCTTGAGTACCGTCATCAGATGTATATTAGAATCAGAGTGTGGAAAAAAAATATAATTTGACGATTCAAAAGTGCTGTAATATGCCTACTTGAATAAAGATATTTTTGATTGATTGATTGATTTTGAATGATGATGGTAATAAAAAAAAATACTAAATACCCGACTGAGTTTTTTGTGGGTTCTTCTCGGAACAGGGCGCGAAAGAACCCTCGTAACTTCAGATTTTAAGCTGTTCTTGAGTACCATCATCAGGCGTATATTAGAATCAGTGTGGAGAAAAAAATATATTATGACGATTCCAAAGTGCTGTAATATGCCTACTTGAATAAAGATATTTTGATTTGTTTACGTGACATATCGATATGATACGTCATTCCCATACATTTTTAAGCGTTCTACTGGCGTTAGCGTACTTAGAACGTCAGCTTGTCTACTGGCTCTGGTATGAACGTGCATGGTCGTTGCATATGACGCTATGCAATGCAATTGTTCGTGGCGAAAACGTCATAAACAAATTCATTGCATGTATTTAATGGGATTACTGTGTTTAAGCTTGATATCTACAAATGCAAGTTTTTCAATTGCAACGTTAGGAAATTCTACCAACAAACAATTCAAATAAACATAAATGATATATTGTATGAATAAACTCAACAAAATATGATATTAATTTTGAATGAAAAGTGATTTTTAAAAATTTATATTAGATACTATTTTCAATAAAACAATAACGAACGACAGAATTTTCAACCATTTAGAATTTACTTACGCGACTTGCCAATAATAATTTTACCTATCATTAAATGAGTTTAGTTTCTTATATATAAAAGCCTGCTGACATGGATTCTGATAGTGTCTTCATCTTTATGAAAGCTGAACTGTACATACAAATCACACAATATCTCAATCAAAAGCAGTTGATTTTCGGTAGATTCCAGCAAGTCAAAATGGTTCAAAGGCGACTCGGATTAATCTGCAGTCTGATCACATTCAAAATTCTGTTATAAGGCACGAATTTCAGATACGCCACCATTAGAGCCACTATTAGGACGAAGTATTAACATAGCTTTTTTAAATTATGTATCACGAAACACTTACGGCGTTTATATATATAATGTTGTTGTGTCATATAATAACTATTATCTATACTGTTGGTGATGGGGGTGAAAATTTAGGGTTGTATATAATTACTAATGTCACATTACAAAAAATAAAATTTTGTTCAAAAAATAAAAAGAAATGTTAGGGACAACCCTTATCATTTAGGGGTACGCAAAAAAGATACTAGCCGATTCTCAGATCTACTGAATTCGCTTATAAAATTTCATAAAAATCGGTTAAGCCGTTTCGGAGGAGTATGGTAACTAATATCGTGACACTAGATTTTTATATATTAGATGTATATGACTGTGTATAAATTATTATCCATAATATATTGTCAGTAATGTAATATTAAATAATGATTTAAAATATAACAACGTCACGTTGGCTATAACTTAGTAAACTAGATCTGACCTGAAAGCGTTACGTGGCCTAGCGTGACGACTAAATCTTTTTCTATATAAAATTCATAAGGCGCTAAAAGGAGTATTCACTTTTAAAAATATCTAGGTTTCTTAATTAGGACAAAATTTCATTGGAACTCATATAGAACATGTAGTTATTTCATGCAATATATCATTTGAATGTTGTTATATAAGGTACAGAAGGTTAAACATACGTTCTAGAAGGTAGCGTCCCACTCTCTAAAAGCACGTCCCCAGCCGGCGTCCTTATAAAAAAAATTGCTGTATTTTACATGGCTTAATCACAAGCTGTACTGCAAGCTAAATTTAGCTAACGTAACTTCGGTATCTTTCCACGTTTCAAACATATGCAGCTACTATATGTATATGTATATACAATATATATTAATCAACTATCTATTACTGCGAGACTCTATACTCTATTCCAAAAGCATTATGGAGAATCCTTTTAATGTAAAATACAATGTGTACGATTTACAGCGACGAAAATTTCATTATTACTATAATAATGTGTTTCATCGATTGATATCTGAATCAGTTGTTTTTTCTCCGATATTTTATTAGTTTTTATGTTTGTTCTTATTAATATTTTCCAATACTGTAAGATCAATTTGTTTTAAAAAGGTGATACTTACGTAATAACGCCACTGCAATTACAGACATGACGATTTTTAAGGTTAGGTTAGGTTAGCTGAGAAACGCCACCACTGCAAAAATCTAATCTTCAAAATCATCATTTTTTATTGAGTATTATTAACGCTGGGAATCCTAACCTTAAAATTGGCATTTGGGTCTTGATTCAAGCTTGGAAGGAGCATTTCGAGTCTCCAAGTGCGGGTGTGGTCACGGTGGAGGCGATTCGTCCTCGCCTCGAACAATGGTTAGCTAGGCGGCACGGATCGCTTACCTTTAGGCTGGTGTAAGTATTGACCGGACACAGATGTTTCGGAAAGTACTTGCATCAGATAGCACAACGGGAAGAGTCCTCTATTTGCCATCAGTGTAGTGCGCCTTTCGATACGGCGGCTCACTCTGTGGCACAATGTCCGGCTTGGGGACCACAGCGACATCCTATGGTGTCCCTCATTGGGTACGGATCTCTCACTGCCAAGTATAGTAGGCGCCATGCTTGACAGTGACATAGGATGGAATGCAGTCTTTCTGCGAAGCCGTCATTTCTCTGAAGGAGGCAATGGAGCGAGTACGAAAAGCTGCAGCAGATGCTACTCCCCTAAGGAGGAGGAGGCTGGGTGGCAGGAGGCGTCTTTAGGAACGCTTCTTGTCTCCTCCTTGAACATCCTCAGTCGCAGCGGGTGTCGCTGGGTTTAAGTGGGTATTCTGGCCTTGCCAGCGAGTCCCACACTCCCTGCCTCGTGGCAGGGGTGCGCAAACGCATTTCCCACCAGAAAAAAAAGCTTAGTTAGGTTATTTTTTTGAGCTTTATGAGCTAATCTATCCTTAAAAATCGTCATATCTGCAGCTGCGGTAGCGTTAATAGACAAGTACCAAAAAGTTATATTGCTAATAAATTTACCACATCTAAATTCTAACTTTTAATTTGAATATATTACGCTTAAATTTGTTTCGCTAATACGTGAGTATCCCTGTTACTCGCCATTTTTCAAACAGAGCAAGGTAACAAAAACAGAATGCAGTACATAAGCTGAGTCATAACTAAATTTACCTTTCTTAGAATCTCGCGTAAGTATAACAACAATATTCGAAGTTATTACTTAATAAAGATGAATTGTTGAAGTTATATTTAAGCTGTGTAATAATATATAGAGTATATCGTTGTATTGACAATATGGTAAGCTGACACAGGACAAGTAACTTTACTACTTTTAATAGATACCAACAGTCTGATAGTTCAACTTTAACTAACTAACTGGTTTAAACGTAGATATTTTTGCTCTATACCAAGCTACGTTAACCAAGTTTAGATCAGTATAACTTGTGCTTTCTATATCTTCAAATTGAAGACGTTAAACGTTGCGTTTGTTTCGTTTTTGACCAATGCCAATAAACATAGGTGTTTTTAATGAACTTTACAATTTATTTTGTAAATATCTTTAAAGTTTTTTAGGAAATAAAAAATTAAGCTTAATCATTTTAACTGTACATTTCCTCCCCTACTAAAGCATATTTTAGGGAAAAATAATACCAAAACCACATTTAAAAACCCAAGTATTATTTACATATAAAAATATACAGTAAAGACAATTATAAAATCTACTCACGATTCTCCAGAACTCTTTGTTTGATCTCTTCCTCTGCTGCCTATAAAGTAAATATAATTAAAAAATAGCCTGTTTGTCATGACATAGATACTTGGATAATTATATATTTTTAAACTGCAGTAAAAACTCCCTCGGATAAATTCTTGATTTACATACTCATATTTTGTTTCAATATCTCCTGTAAATTTTTATTTCACATTTATATGATCGATATTGTAAAATTTACTAAAATTACTCATTTTCACTGGATACTGTTTAGTTTAGTACTATAACCACAGATTACGTAAAAAACTAATTTTAATATTTATTGAAATATCTCCTCCTATAATTAAATATGTAATAAATAAAACGATACATCTTATTTAATGAATACTTTATATTAAATTATAATTCGTTATCAACACAGCGATATATAATTTTATGAACGTTACAAACTTGATTATTTTCTCTAACTAGGTAAGAATTTAATGACTTTTACAAAAGCCTTGTATGTTTTTAATTAGAAATGTTTTAATGAATTTTACAAATTATCCAATAAATGTCTAAAATAGTTACACATAAAATTAAAATCAAATACATATTCAAAATATCATTTTTGGCTGTGCAAAATGGCAGTGTTTTTGAATTGACATTATGAGATGAAAAGAAACCATACTAATCTTAAAATAAGTCGGTACAAAAATAAAATCTTATTAAATAATTGCATTAAAAAAATACTTAAATCATCACAATGACGGTTAACTATCGCGCTAACTAAAACTAAAAATGTCATTTCATATACCTTAAGTTTTTACAATACAAGCTAAAATTAGATTCACGATTTTTTTATATTGTCAAAAGAAAAAGCAAATTAATGACAAATTTTATTTTAGTTTTCATATTTGTATGAAATATAAAAAACCGTGAAATATATCCGAGTCGAGGAAATAACAACCATACTTAATACCTATTTAATCTATTTTAAGTAGGCAATAAAGTAATGACAGATTATATACAAAATAGAATAAAAAAATGGTGGTAAGTCTTTAAAATTACAAAATAATTATGTACTTGTGTTACTAATGAATAAAATCTTAGTAAAGAGTATAAAAATGGCCTGTTTATGTTACAAAGAATAGTCATTGTAAAAAAGTGTAAAATGAATCTAAATATTTTATTAATTTGCCTTACATATTCAAATGGAAAAAAACTTCTAGTTTTAGAATAAGTTTATTATACTGTAATTAATGTAAAATGTTCTCTCTAAAACAATTTTTACAAAATTTACTAAGCAAATACTTGATGCAAAGGAAATTGTTGTAGAATCATCATTCAAATTCATAATATCTATTAAGTATAACTATTTAATATAGAAAAACTGTCTTAACTATATATTATACGATGGGATTCGTTGTTACAGACAACATATGAGATTCTTACTCTCTACGAATACATTTAAATGATTTAGACAATCGAATAATTTCTTGGGTTACATCTAAGAGATTTTTCCATTGATTCTTCTAACAATAGAGGTTAAGAGAGAATATTACATACACAGATATAGTTTGTAAAAAGAGGCAGTAATTAACAGTCTTTAACTGCTACTAAAATTTTTCTAATACATAGTGCATTAAATTTGTTAAATTTCAAATATCATTTTGTGTTTCGTTGGTATTTAAAATTATCATAATAACTAACAATATTATATTTTATAACTGTAAACACATCTGGCACTAAATGAATTTACATAAAATTTTACGTTGAAATAAACTCTAATCAGCTGTCACTCTTACATATATATGTTTTAACAATAAAAAAGTGTAACGTACATATATCAATTATGTAGTTTACAATATGAACGACATTTATATGTTACAATGACAAAAGCCTTTTGCGATTACAATGAACATTTCGATGGCATCTATGTTTTAAAAGTCAAGTTGCATTTGAGATACTTTTTTGTAATTTTAATGATTATATTATCACTCCATCACTCCATTTATCAAACAAGTAGCTTTTTCTAATCATACAGCTATAAAAACAAGATGCTTAAACATATTGTTAGTACAAAAGATGTATTTATATTTTATATAACATATAAATAGTTTATATTTGAAACACTTGGCCTTACAACAATTTAAAACATTTTCTCTTACGGGTGAGGAGGCCTGTGCCGAGCAGTGGGACTTTAATAGGCGGCTACTTATTTACTTTACTTGACTTATTATACACGGTGACCATCGATTTGGAACAGTACAGAAATATGTGTGAACATTATGTAGAGGCTGTAAAATCGTAACGACGAGTGACAGCTTTTAACTTACAACTTAGACAGCGGTATCTGGCTTCTTCTCGGGGTGTTTTGTGTCACCGTTGCTGATATATTCACCATGGTCGTGGGAGGGATTTTCAGATCCCTTGACGTCATCGTGAGGGGGGAGGGGAGCTTCGGAATCAGCGCCGTCAGGGATGTCAGTACGATGGGACCTCCCTGCCACATACCAATATGTTAAGCGATCAAGAACCTCTTCAACGTTTTTTGTTAGTAAAGCTGTGTTAGTGACTTTATTTATCATTAAATGCGTGGGGTTGTGTCAAGCGTGATATTTACTCCAAATATTACCTACAAAATAAAAATTAATTGTACGTATTGTAATAAAAAATTAACACAGTGCAATGACGAAAGTCAAAGCATTGTATGAGTACAATAAAATTTGTATATTTTATTGTATATTAATAAGATTAGTTTTTTCATAATTAAAATTTTTATATTTTAGATAAATAAATTATACATATAAAGTTTTAAAATATCTAATTTTAATCTAAGAAAACTTAATGCGTTTATTTTAAATGTACTGTACTTTAGAGTTATAATTGGAAATAATAGACATATTTGTAATAATACCAAATTTGGTAACTGATATAAGATTTATAATCTGTTTTAAAGTAAGCAGATTGTTATTGACTCAGGTCATATTGCATAGAAATTGGGACTTCATTTTTCTGCTTTTTCACCATACCCAGTAATACAAATTCCTTATAGATCTTTATAGTTTATTCAGTTTGAATTTTAGATAAATATCGTCCTAAAAAAATCCAACACCCATAAATAAATCAACAAGAATATCTCAAATATTAATCTCCTCTATTATATGAAGTACAGTTCTACTTTAGTTAATAAGTCACAACATAATTATTAATATCCCACAAAACCATAGAAGTAGTTCACTTATTGAAGAGGTACACTTTAATCATTATTCGAACAAAAAATCCACAGAAGACATGCAATACATTTACTAAAAGACATGCTACTGAAATAGAAAAAAAATATTCCTGATAAGAAACGAGAAAATAAACATGCTCAAAGTAGTGAATACCATAATTAACATGCTTTTAAGGTTAATTTTAAATTCTTGATCGCTCGCAACATTGTTACATGGCATTAAAATAAATAATATAACAATTCAACTACAAGATAAAAAAAATTATTAAATTTGCTCAAACAAAATCACTGCCAAATTACAAACATTCTGTGATTTAATAATAAAAATAAGATAAAATGTAGCAACAATGTAATTTTAGTAAATTTACCTATCGATTGTTAGCGCGTGAGCCTGTCGAAAATTCGTATATTATTCGTTTTTATTTTTCATAAAAATCACATGCCTATGAGTAAGACAGATTAAGCAAACAATTAAGCATTCCTATATTAAAAATGCAGTTTTCCCTTTAATATGAAATGCAAAGATATTAGGCCAAACAGCCATTAAATGCAAAAGGTTTTATAACATAACAAAATTATTTTCAAAAAATAAAACGGTTATAATGACACTACCGTTTCTATTTAACTTATTCAAAACAGATGAGACGTTATGATAACATGCAATGTTTTTTTTTTTTTTTTGGAAATAAATGTCATGCAAATCAAATTATTGTCAATAGTTATCCTACGTAATGGGAATTTGATACAAAAATTATAAATAATATTCATTCAATTTAATATCGTTTAGGATGATAAAAATGGCAATATGGCTATGGATATATTTATTTATAATATTATAAAAACAATCAAAATTTACGAGTAAGATTTGAAAAATTTCTATAGAGAAGTGTTTTTGTTTCGTTCTAATTTTATGACTTTTTAACATCCAAGAGTTCAAACCATAACAAAATTTAAAAAAAAGTACTAACCTGCGAAAAACCATCTGCCAGTCGCCTTAGCAAACACGACGAGTATGATGGCGATAAGAAGTATCAGAACAGCTATTACGATGCCAACAATGGCACCAGTATCAAGTTCCACACCTAAGCACAAAATTTAAATTGTAATAACCTATAAAACAATAAACACATGGGGACTAGTAGAATATAGAATACGTAAATAAGAACGTTAAATATTTTTAATAATTACAATCTCGAAAATTAGTGTCTATGCGTAACATATTCACTTGTTTATTAAATTTCTCTTATATACACTACCTTTTTATGATTAAATAGATTGAGATATAACTTTTTGGTGTGGAAATGAAAGTTACCTAAAATAAGTTTCATATTATTCTATTAAAATGGCGACCGATAAAAATAATTAATTACAAAATTATGGAGCAAAGAAATACTACAAAAAAAAAACAACAAAAAATATTAAAAAAAAATCTTGCATTATGGCTTTTCTTACTCGGTAAACACATAAAGAACTGAATTTATGCAGGACATTCATAATGTCACGTTAGAAACTTATAGTAAATTTTATTCATGTCTTAAAAAGTTGAAAAATAATATTATAACGTAAAGTTGGCAATTATATATAAAACTATAAATTTATAGTAAAATATGCTACAACATTCAATATAAAAAAATCGTATATTATAAATACAACATGGTAACTACTATAGAGCAAGTAGACAACAATACATGCTTAGAAAATCATATTTTACTAATGACTGAAAGAATATTTATTTCAGTCAATGCATACTTCATGCTCTTAAATTAATTGTCTAGAGTAATCAATTTAAATTATAAATCATGCCAAAAATAACATTACGAAAACTACTATATGATTCAGACGATCACGTATTAATTTGCAGGCTAAAAGAGACAGGCAACTAATTTATATCATTTAACATAATAATTATAGTAAACTTAATTTCTCTGAAGGTTCGATACATTTATTTCAATATATTTGCATAACCACGTTTATAAGTCACAATTCATAAATTTGCTCAAGTATTGCAGGTAGTATTTTTAGCTATTTTCAAGCTGGAATCTAACACATTCATTCGTAAAATTTTATTGAAATTAAAAATCAAGGTCAAAGATACCTTCTGGGGACGGTATTACCTACTATCAATCTGGAATTATTTATAGAAATTCATAAAACTTCATTTAAATAAGACCGAAAAAGGATAGCGACACTGTCGTGTCCTAAAATACCTACTTATCAAGCAGGAACCGGAACAAATAAGAATCAAATTGTAAAATGTCATTAAAATGAGTTTTTAGGGATGGCTTTTTTTAAAGTACGGAGTGTTTTTATCTGTTAGCCCTGCTGGCTTTTACAGCGTAAAACCGGGAGATTGGGCGTGCTCTTAAGAGGCCCTGCCTCTGAAGACAAGCTCTTCAAAGGGCATATCCTGTTGGAAACGCTGAAAACCTCGGTTAGAAAAGTGTTGACCTTATATGGAAGACATCGGATTTGGAATAACGATGGCGTAACATTTCCGGTACAAAAGTTTATTACAATCAATGTGGAATAAACTAAATAAATTAGTAAAATTTTATTCAAGTAAAGATGGGACAGCGTCATCTCTTGAGATCCAAAAATTAATTACATTTCCAGCTGGAATCATGTACATAAATTCGTAAAATGTAATTAAATAAATCGAACGATTACGGAGCTTAGATTTGTTATATATCAAACTATAAGAGGAATATTTATAGCGAAACTTATATACGTGGTTGTACTAAACGGGCATATCAATTGCGCAAGGTAACATACATTTTATGCCACTCTGCTAAACTACATTCTTTTCTTACCATAAACGTCGATTATCAAATAGGACGTTTTTGCTTTGCGCGCTGTTGAAAATATTATATGTTAAAATGTGGTATATACATTAAAATTTTACTACAAAGTAATTATTAAAAGAGATTTGACAAGAAATATATAAACGTATAAATAGTAAGTAAGTAAAGTGTGACAATGACAAACCGTAAGAACGGCCTATAACCAAAAGTAAAATAACTTAGCGAAACTTCTTTCGGCGGATGAAGGTTAAAATCTTACGGTTGAAACGCGTGATTTGCGTTACGAAGATGTGCAGCGTTTTTATGCTAATTCGTTTGAAGGTTAGTTAGTTTAGTATTTACAAATAAATGTGGCATTTTAATTTGCCACTCGTCGTTTCATAATTTAATATACTGTTTTTCATAAAATATAAATATTTCATAAATTCTCTTTTTTTATTTTACAAATTTTACACTAAAAAACGAAATTTAATTAATAATTTCAAATATTGATAAAAATCACGTCGCATTTTAATTACAATTCGTCATTTAAGATTTCATTGAATTAATTGTATTAATTGTCGACACACTATTTTATTGACAATTAAATTCATCAAATTCCTAACATATCATCCTTTTCCCCCCCTCTAAATCTCGGAAATCTAAAGTTTTAGGTTTGTATAAATATAAACAAAACGTAACTTTTTTTTCACTTCTGAAGTTTACTTTGTACGCACGCACTTTTAACTTTTCTATTTCAAGATACATATGACGTTTCATAAATCAGTATGTTCAATTTATTTTTAAAAATATTGAAATCAAAACCAAACTGAAGTATACTAAATATCGAAATCTTCTGGTTTGAGCGTATATTATATGTATAGTGTAATGTACATTTTGAATTTGCTGTTTTATATGTCACCTAATTATGAGTGCTATATATATCTTTTGTACGTTACTCTATGAATAGTTTCCTGTACTTCATACAAACTTACCAGCAGGCTCATCCATTGTAGAAAGTCTCAGAGCAAATTCCTCCCTTCCCAAGTCATTGGTGACGCGAAGGTAGTAGGTTTGTTCTACGTCCTCCTTAGCCACGCGTGATAGGACCAGAGTTATATTGTAAAACCCGCCACCCTGAAATCAAGATAAGGATTAGATCTACCCAAATTCTTATGCAAAAGAAGTATAAAGACGGATAAAATCTTAATTTTTGAAATAAAACTTCTTTACGCACGCTTAACTTTGGGAGTGAGCTGGTGAATGCGTGACGAGAGCATTACGATGTGATGGCTTAAGGCGAACGGACGGCCAAGATAAAAAATTTAAATATTTGAAGAAAATTAATTAAAGGTAAGTAAGTAGCAGCCCTTTAACGTCCCACTGCTGGGCACAGGCCTCCTCACTCCGAGGAGCGAGGGTTTTTAGAGCATAGACCCACCACGCTGCTCCACTGCGGATTGGCAGGCATAGTACACAAGTGCACTCTCTATTCCTTCACTCTCATAGTCCGATGTGACGGGAATCCGACACGACCGGAGAGAGATCAGGCGCAGGACCGACGGCTTAACGTGCTCTCCGAGGCACGGGGGTGGATCACACCGCCAACTTCCCAACTTCGGGCAAATATTGAGAAAATCTTAATAGAAAACTCAATATTGAATTTTGAATTGGCCCGACCCGGGACTCGAACCCAGGACCTCATGTCTGTAGTCGAACATGCTAACCACTAGACCAATGAGGCAGTTCGAAAATTAATTAATTTATATATATAATACATGTAAACAAATATATTTGTTTTACTTACTCAGTCTTTTCAATGTTTACAGACGTTTTGTTTTAATGTGCTTACAACATATCCAGAGTAGAAGGATAGGTTGGAAATAATGCTACGATATCTATGGAGTGCGTTCTAATTTATTTCTCTTTTGGGATAAATATTTTGTGGGCAGTGAAATGAATTGCTCTAAACTAAATAAAATAAATCAAAAGGACACACTAAGTTCGTTGTAGGCTCTTTACAGAAAAAGGCGCCAAGGAACCCTTCTAACTTTAGATTCTTAGTCGTTCTACCATCATCAGCTGTACTTTAGAATTAACATATGAAAAAATTATATATGGCTATTTAAAAGTGCTGTTATAAACTACTTAAATAATAGGTTCGATTCCCGATAGCGTGATTTAATTAAATTTATTTTGAGACAAATTGTATAACGACATCCATTCCTATCTAAGTAATAAGTTTCGTGCAAGGATTTGACTTTAATTATTCTTAAATTACGTGTTTTACATTTATACAAGGACGTAGTTCATACCAAATGTAAAGGTTCCAAGGCAGCAATGGAACCGTCTTCGTTACTTCTAGGCGGTGATAGAACCAGATCACCAACGGTCCATTCAGTGGAAGGAGCCGGATTTGCACGTACGGTGACATTGAGACGACCTTCTGCACCAATTTTGAGTCCGAAGATTGTTATTGGACCAGATTCAAGTCGTTTAGGTGGATCTAACAATGAAAAAAATGTATAATGTAGAAATAATTTGAACAATATGGAATTTTCGAATTATATCTATATATAAATGAGTCTGTATGTCAGGCATCACATGCGCAGGGCTGGGCAACCTGGAATTTTGCTAATTCTTTTTTATTGTATTTGTTATCGTCAGTTGAAGATTCTTATGGAAAAAAAATAACAAAGTTACGTAGAATATAAGAAATTATGAGTTAATTTAACGACGTTTCTAATTCAACCTTTTTTTGACTGTCTTTAGACAATATAAACTATTTAAAAGACACCTTATGACATCAGACGTCTGAAACAGTATAGAAATTACCCATTTTTTAAATAATACTAATAATCATCAGACGTAAGATACATTTTACCAGGTTTGCGCGCATATTCAACTACATCATCACTTCCAATCATTTGAAGTCATAACAAACAGCAAATACGCAAGCTCTAATCTATCAAATATATATAGACTAAAGAAAATGCCATCATTAATAATGATTTAGCAAAAGAGTAACACACGATTTTTAAATAAAAGTGACACTGGTACTGACTTATACTGTACTTTTTTCTTTTATAGTGTAGTTTAGTTGACTTGATAAAGAAACTTAGAATACACTTACAATGAACTACAAGTTGGCGAGCTGCTTCTCTTGGTGCATCCAAGGCTTCGTGCTCAGCTCTGCAAACGAGTTTTTGGCCATTATCTTCAGGTGCCAAAGTTCTGGTTACATTCTGACTAATAGTCATAAGGTCGCTGCCAGGTTCAGACGTTATAATATGTTGATGTATTCCAGCTAAAAGTTGGACCTCATCTGAAAATAAAGATATTTTTATTAAGTCCAAAACTTTCGTATTTCTCATTGCAAATTGAAAAGTTTTTTAATTTCACATAATCAGGAGACATTTATCGTTTTATCGTAAACAATGTTAGATCTTAAATAGAAGTCAAATGTTATAGGATGTAACCATTATTATCGACCACAAAGTTTAGGTTGTTAGGTTTTAAAGACTAGTTTCATAAGCAAATTTAAAATCAAATAAATTTTAAGCCATAAAGTTTATTTCTTAATTATTAAATTAAATGATATTTGCGATGCGATGATACTGCGATAATTACTTACCTAAATACCATGTGATCTTTGCAGCCGGTCTACCATTGGGTACCACGCACTGGGCCCTAAATTCCTCTCCCTCTCTGAATGTAGACTGTGGTGGTGAAATCAGTTGAGGATTTCCAGGCGCCCCTGATAGAATAATATTATTTTTTCAAATTAATATGCCAATAACGAATATACAAATTAAACCTTGGGAAATAATCTCTAGTCCGAAACAGTACAAGATTAGTCTTTACAATTTTATTTTTATGAGCTGCTGTTAGCGGTATCACCGTCGTATTTTCTGATTCAGAGTATATGAGGAGACTCGTTTTAGTGAGTGTTTATGTTCCGAAGGTAAACCTTTATGTACGCCGAATTTCGAGTCAAATAGTTTTGGAAAACCGTGAGTGAATGACTTATAGTCGATATAAAATAAGATGTTCCTCAAGATGTCACCTACATAGGAAATCTGTTCATAACATAATGACAGTTCACTGCGTATATATATTAGAAAACTTGTTGTACGTACATAAAAACATTGACTCTTTTAATAAAGAGTGAATGTACATCATATTATGTATTACGAAACCAAAACAAACTTGTTATAAATTCTAGTAGGCTGCATAAGATTAACAACTCATTCAAGGGTAACTGTATACGTTTCTATAATAAACTCCCACAACATGTTCTACAGATGTCAATATATAAATTCAAATCTTTGTTAAATGAAAGTTGATAGAAAAATCGTATTATAAGTTGCAAGATTACCTAGACGATAGAAACGCGTGGGAGTGAACGAATTGCTCTAATTGGAATTAAAATATAGTAAACCAACATAATATTGTAATGATGATGGCCACAAAAAAAAAATACCCGACTGAGTTTGTGTGTTCTTCTCGGATCAGGGCGCGAAGGAACACTCGTAACTTTAGATTTTAAGCCGTCCATGAGTACCATCATCAGACGTATATTAGAATCAGAATGTAGAAATAAATATATAATTTGACGATTCAAAAGTGCTGTAATATGCCTACTTGAATAAAGATATTTTTGATTTGATTTGATAAAGATCGTCTATATTGTTATGGTAAATTTCACGTTTGAGAGATCTCGTTATGATTGAGTGATCGTTTTTTGCCTTTATATACAAGTTTGCCTAACGGTATCACCCGTGTAATTCTCAAACCCGTGGGATTATATTCATCATATGTTTTTAGTAAGGGTCTCGTTACCAAATGAGAAATCACGAATGGAATCTTTGCTAAGTTTGAAGTCACGAATTTTGCTATATCTTAATTTATGGATACCTCGCACTAAATCAGTTTATGATAATTTGTCGCTTATATAAAAGAATAAACAATATCTTTAATCCTAAAGCTAAATACTTACTGGCGACGAGCAGCCTCATCGTTCCAGTGACCTCAATCTGACCAGACTGCGGTGGCAAAGTACACGATATATTACCGTTCCATTCCTCTTTTATGTGCTTTATATGGGCACCACATTCACCGTGCTGAGGAAGGAAAATAATAATGATAATTACAACACAAAATATCTCTTACTCGAACTTTTTTACGTCAGTCAAAGCTTACGCCTAACCTAAGGATAAGAGTTATTATATATTTTTCCTCAACAGTTACGGGCAATATTCATGAGGTACGTCGTCCGTACCTGCTATAGGCGACCCAGCACTAAGGTTAGGGTCAGAATCAAAGACGTCATAGAGGAATTATCTTTATAATATCAACAGCACATAGAAATACTTCAGTCATCCTCTGTACATTGTGTTGCTATTGAGTTTTTTCTATAATACTATTGTTGTGGTGAGTGTAACACTCGAACATTAATGCAAAATAAACACTATTATACGAGTATACACGGTTCTGCGCAATATATAATACATGTATTCCGCTATCAATAGATGTATTTGGTAATTATAATGTCAGGGAACAAGCCCATTATACAAAAGTCTCATTTTCTTTTTGAAAACTGGGTATTTTCTGAGTTCCTCTTGACTGTCGTGAAAATTGTTAACCGGTTTTTATGCAGCATCATACTGGTATGCCAATTATGGTTGTTTGGCGACATATCTATGATGCTAAGGTGGCAAATGGCCACGTCTGAGACTTTCCCCCAGTCCTGTTTTAACGCGAAGGAAATCCTAAAAACAGATACCGTAAAACTTAGGGGATTGATCGAGTTATGTGGGTTTGTATCCACTGAAACTCCCTCGACAACCTACCTCTGCAAATGTATGATGGTCTTTGATCCTATAAAAATAAAAAACTCTATTTTCTGACATTTGTCCCGATGGAAGACAAACCAGATAATCGCGCCATTTCGTCAAATATATTACCTGTGATTGCCTATATTTCTATCTTCTCCAATAAATCAGAAAAGTGAAGAAACTTGTAAAACATTTATATGAAATTACTAATATAAATGTATCATAAACTTTTTTGTAATACTATAATTAGCGTCCTGACGATCCACATATGGTCGCATCAAATGTAAAATGATTATTATACGGACACCTGTAGCATCAAATGATTTACTTTGGCTTAAAGCATATTTTATTAATTGTTATGGCGTAATTGAGGTAAATGGCGGCCATATATCCTTTAGCTTTAACTGGAACCCGAAATAGTATGAACTTTGACATATGTTTTTAAAGGTATATTTTAATATAGCTTATCTTTAAGTCTATCATCTTTGCATACGATGAGAGTTGAGATCACGTCTCATACAATCTTTCGTGATCTCACTATCATTTATAAACAAGAAATAATCTTACCTGTAATCCTTGACCAGCGTAAACCATCACTTCATCTTGGTTGTTAGGAATGAGCCTATAGGAGGTAGTTCCAACTGTCATTCTGTAAATTAAGATTCACATTTACCCTTGTAGAAACAAAAATTTACTTAAAGTTAGGATTAACGAACCATTCAAATCAATCTGAATAAATTTGGCAAAACATGCGCCAATATATTCGTAAACGTATACTAATATAAAAAAAATATGCGAGGACGTAGGTTATAATTATGTCAAAATGTGGTACTCTGGTAAATTTTGGATTATGGTTTCTGTGGCTATTCTTCGGTATAGATTATTTAAAGCGGATGTTAAATAAATACTTTTCAATTGATACTAACCGACATGCGTCAATTGGGTAGGGTACTTTGCAAAGCACTGTGAGGTCATCTCCTACACGACGTACAGCTTCTCTCGGTGTGATGTCCAAATTTTGACCTGGAAAGAAAAAAAAGTTCAAATTAATGTCAATGATACATATTCCCTTTAACATATTAATACAGTTTGAAAGTATCATCTTATAACAAATGAAGATACAGTCTGAGATGGATATCCTGACCTTCTTGTGTGTTTTTTTCAGAGCCATGGAAAATATTTGCTTAGTACATACTCGATGACAGGATAAGGCAAACCAGAGACAGATCTTAACAATTGTATGTTGTAACAGTTTCTTTATTTTTCTTCTATTTCTAATATTCCGTACATTCCTATTAGTTATTTTAAATATACAAAATTATAACAAGAATTGGTAGGTATAAATTTTTACTAAATAACTTAGGAGAGATTATGCCTTAAGTACATAACTATATGTGCAGCAGGAATTATATCTTCGAACATCGTGTATAGTAGTTATCCATAGTTATGTGACGTAGTCTAGTTTTGAAGCTTAAATACTAAAGAACGACTAAGTTTCTTTGAGTTTGACACAAAGTGATGAAATACTACTACATCTGCATTTTGGGAGCACAATTTTTTTTCTCTAAACAAGCACTTTATCCTTTGAAGACATATTCCCGATATATCGAATGGAACCACTCGAAGTACTCAGAATATTCCAATCTGCTTTGAACCGCTTTGTACTGGTTTAACCGCTTTAGAGGGCTTTGAAGCAATTCCTTAAATTGGTAAACAATTGTTTAGGCACTTGTATTCCTTTACCTTCTATTTATTAATGAAAATTTATATATATTATTACGGCAAAGATGGTATTAGTTGGTTTACTTATCCATTGCGATGCCAGGCTTATCCTGTCACTAATATCAAATAAAATGTGTATAACACTGAGGGACTTATCTTAAATTCAACATGCATTTAAAGTTAATTATAATTTAAATTCAAAGACAAGTATAATTCTACCAAAATGGCTGCATCGAAGCGCTAACGAAGTTCTCGAAGTTGCACCGTCTGCACGCTCCGACACAACTTCGAAACCCGCGGCCGAGTTGCAAATTAAGTAGTTTGTGGTAATGCCCTTAAGGCGAAATTTGGATTTAATTTTATTATATATTTGATCTCCGTTTTCATATTTACCATCTTCTTTAGATGTAACAGCTTTATGAAAGTTTATTAACGATTGCGTGACTTCAAAAGCAACTTGACCCGTTAAGGTTAGCATCAGTAATTGCTTACTAAATTCCTTATCGAGTAGCAGTCGTCGTTCATCAAAATATTATCCACTAACAAACCCAGGCGCTTAAAGTTACACATTTTGATTAATTATGAATTCTGATAGCACCTTTATCGCATACACGAAAATAAACCGGATTTTTTTCCAAAGTAACAAAAATATCGTGACCAAAGTCTCGTAACTTATTATTCGTGTCTAAACAAATAGACGAAAAATTGAAGCAAATTGTTTTAAATTAAAATTTTCTGTTTTAACGAGTACATACCAGGATGGCGTTTTTTGTATTTTGTCGATATTTCGACCTAGTTACATAGAGTTTTTGAAACTAGACAAAATACCAATACGCCATCGTGGTTTGTACCCGTTAAAACTGATTTCAATAATTCAAGCAAAGTAATAATTGGTGACTATTTATTACAGGACCTTATCTATTGGTAAACATTTATTCAACTTAGTTTTTTAATGCGTATTTATATATGCTTATGTGTGTATATGTGTATGTGCATATCTATGTTTTTATATGTATGTGTGTATGCTTGTATATATTACATTAATTTAGTAAATTGTAATCATACTTCTTTTCCACTTAGTCTAAGTTATGTGTATATAAAAGAAATCCGATCTGGCTTATGTAATAATTAGGTAAACCCGCGACTTCGTCAGCGTGGAATGTTTTTTGGTACCAGAGATATCGTGATGAGTCAATAGTTAACACCCCCGCAACCCCCCTTGCGGGTTGAAATTCGTAAAATCTGTTAGCTGACCTCTACTCGGCAAAAGGAATATTCCTACCAAATTTCAATTCTCTACGCCTTATGGTTCCAGAGATATCGTGATGAGTCAATAGATACCTGGATATCTCCTTTAAATATATATGTCGGAGTGCAAGAGTCTGTGGATCGCTGGTCTGTGAGTAATAGTCTGTGGAACGCTGGCGCCATCTGTGTATCGGCGTGGGGGCAGAGTCAATAAGTGGCAGTCCGGCGCGTCTCTCGGCAGTTCTCGAGTGGCGGTCGGCCGGATTGATCGACTATTGAAACTGTCGCGTTCCTAGCTATTATTGTTACAGAGTTTGTGTAAATTCATATCGGGAACATTAAGTTATTGAACATTATAATCCGAGTTAATTAACAAAGTGTTTGATTGCACCAACATTACCCACGAACGCCCACAGAATAAGAAATTAAATAATGGATCCCATTAATGACGATGTCGGCGGAGAACCCTACGCCCCTGTGCTTTATGCTTCTCCGTTCTCTCTTATTCTCCGACATAGATAAAATTCTATTGTTTATTTATACCGAAGATGAAGCTGTGGATTTAGTAAATAAATAAATAAATATGCCTTATATATAATTCAATCTTGGCTTTGAAAATTATAAAAACTTCGTTGTTTTAATTAGTACAGCGACGTATTCATTAACATTTGAGAATGTATGTTACAAATGACGATTTAATTAGGGTATATACATTCCGCGCGTTAAAATGACTAACAAGTTATCTTTCGCTCAATAAAGGGATAACTATACCGAAATGGTGCCAAAGCGATAACATAGTTTGTAAAAGTTTGTCGAACTGAATAGAATTCAATAGCTAAAACAAATTTGAACATGAAAGCGTATGCGGAGATGTTTCTATCTAATGCATCGCTCAATACGTTATAAGTTTGACGAAGTCTGCAGTCGCTGGAGTTCTTGTTTCTATAAGTAATTTTATATATCGGAGTGCAATAGTCTGTGGATCGCTGGTCTGTATGCTATAGTCTGTGATACGCTGGCGCCATCTGACTATCGGCGTGGGGCAGAGTCGATAAGTGACAATGCGGCGCACATCTCTCCAGTCCTAGGTGTGACGGCCCGGCGGTGCGGTCGACTTTTGAAACTGTCGCGTTCCTAACTATTATTATTAATGAGTTTGTGTAAATGGATATCGGGAACATTAAGTGATTGAACATTATAATCTGAGTTTATTAATAAAGTGTTTGATTGCACCAACATTACCCATCAACGCTCACATTAGACAAATTGAATTATTGATGCCATTAATGACGATGTCGGCGGAGAACCCTACGCCCCTATGCTTCATGCTCTCCTTTCTGTCTTATTCTCCGACACATGTATGTATATATATATATATATATATATATATATATATATACACATCTGAAACATGCATGGTGTTAAAGGACAGGCAGACAGGTTATTTTTTTTATTGTTCTAATCTATAAATTCTTTTAGTATATATTTGACATGGTTTTCAATTATTACATTTATTACGTTGTAATCATACAAATTTTTTACTTAAATAAATGTATGTATTTGATTAAAAAAATATTATAAGTGAGTTAGTAATTTCTTTAGCAACCAAATTATTAAGTCTTATTTATATTTATACAAATCTAAAACATTAGATTTCCGAGACTTAGAAGGAAGGAAAAAGGAAGATATATTAGAAATTTCATTGTCATGAAAATATAAAAGTATCGAAAATTAATACAAAAAATTTATTGAAATCTCAAATGACATTTTGAAAATAAAAAAAACCCACATGTTTTTTGTCAATATTAGAAATTATTAATAAAATTTTGTTTTTTAATTTAAAATTTAGAAAAGAGGATTTACGAAATATTTTTATTTTATATTTTATGAAAATTAATATGTCAAATTATTAAATGACTAGTGGTAAATTAAAATGCCACATGTTATATGTAAATATTACAACAAGCTAATCTTCAAAGGAAAATAAAAACGCTGCACATCTTTGTGACGCTAATCACGCGTTTCGTACATAAAAAAATTACCCTCATGCGCTTAAAGAACTTTCATTTTAAAAATTATATAATTTAACATTAAAACATAACATCTAAAACTCGTTACCATCATATTAAGCCTTTAATCGAGTTAACTATACGGTAGAAAGATACGATAATTAAGGTTAGTGTTGCATTTAATTTAGTACACTGATGCGAGAAATGGTTGATGAAATGAATGGTAAAATTTGGTAGAATTTATCTGTTTATTGTGTTGAATAATTATGAAAAAACATTCAGCAAAGTTTTATGCTATTCAACAACAAACCGATAATGACGTTGAAGCATGAAATAAACAACTGTATAACTGAATTCAGAGGCAGTTTAAATTTATACTTTTACATATAATTGGAAACTGAAAAAGTGAATAATCCCTTAGATTGATCATGTCAACTATCGGTTGCCAAGGTCGACTTAAAGTAGATTACACGCGTCAACTACTAGTTGACGTGATACGATACTTATGTCTCAACAAGGGCAATCAAAAATATAAGAATAGCTTTCTTTTTAAGTCATAATGTGTAGTATCGATTTCGCTTTCCGCTAACTGTCGTAACAAAATATGCGTTGAGATAACACCAGACAATAGTAAAAACCAAAATAAATCAGTGACAAAATGACCGCTACTAACGCTGCATGTGTTGCGTCGAAGGTCGTTAAGTTTTTGTGGTATTTTATAAACTGTGAGAGTTTATTAGTAAATCTTTGGGTTAATTGATTTTTTATGTTATGTGAATAATAATGAAAAACCTTGATATATGTTTTAATTTTTAAGATATGAGCCTATAAATACAAGACGGACTATTTCACTACCTGAAAGTTTAACGCAACATAACGCTACAGCAGTGTCTTCATTTAATAAATAAAAGATAACTTTGTATAGTTTTACTATCAGCAAACATAAAATACATAACATTTGGTAGTTTTTCGTGAGTTCGGGGCGGGGCAAGTTACAGTTACTTCCGTTAAAAAGCGCGGGCAAATTACGTGGGCCAATAAAATGCGGCCGGACTGTCTAAGGGATAAGTAAGTAGTGAGAAGGTTTTTAGAGCAGGCCCACCAATCTATTCCACTGCGCTTTGGCAGGGTACACATTTTCACCAAAAAGCACAATGATAATTTTGAAATAACAATTAGGTACATAACTTTTATGGTGTAAAGAGAAACTTCGAATGTACATTCGAGGAATGTCTTCTTTGGTCACCATGGATATCTTTAAATTAACAATTACAATGTACAATATTTTCTCGATAATTTTTGCTAACATAAACCTTATAAATTGTTTGTCCTATGGAAAGCTACAGTAGATATATACAACTATTATATAGATTTGTTTTATTGCTGACCCTAAAAGAATTCTAATAAGTGCGACAATTGATGAAAAAACCTCCGCACACATTACATCAGACAATCAAGTGAAGTCTTCCATAAACGGAACAGGGAAATACATGGAATAGACTATTGTTATTTTAGTGTATAGTCATATAAGCTTACCATTTTATGTTCTTTATCTAATGTCATTCTTTCACAAAAAATCAATTTAATTTAATTTAATGTTATGTATCAATACGTAATACAACAAACGGTTATCATAATTTAAATAATACTTTTTTTAATTCCGTACTATTTAGATATACTCGTACATGTTTTCTATATTTGCTTATATGCCAAGCTCCAGCAGAGAACTATAAATAAAACTATCATTGTGAACTATCGCGTGATTAGCGCCACGAAGACGTGCAGCGTTTTTCATACCTTTATTTGAAAATTAGGTAATTTTAATATTTACAAATAACATGTGGCATTTTAATTTGCCACTCATCATTTAGTAATTTAATATACTATTTATCATAAAAGATAAAATAAAAATATTTTATAAAATCTATTTTCAACATTTTAAATCGAAAAACAAAATTTAATTAATAATTTCTAATATTGACAAAATCGTCATTTGAGATAATAACATAATATTACTATTAATTTTCGACACTTAATATTTTAATGACAACTAATCCTAACATATCTTTCTTTTTCCTTCCCTCTAAGTCTCTGAAATATAAAGTTTTAGATTTGTATAAATATAAACAGAATTTAAAAATTAGTTCGCCAAAGAAGTTTCACCTCTGACATGTGCACTTTATACGCACGCATTTTTATTTTTAGATTTAATGTGTAAAAATGACTCGAGTATATTTAAATAAAATGTAGAAAATTTAAGCTCCGCATGAATAATTAAAACATTACCTACAGCACTAAAAATATTTTATGTGCTTAAAATTCATTTCAAAAATGCTTGATGTTATTTAATTAAAATAACGAAATTTTTCAGGATGCCAATTAAATGTTTGAAGTACGAAATGTCATTTATTTTTTATTATCTGTTAATTGACATAATAACGGCGCAACTTTTGATTATATCATAAAGAATTATTTTATCAAGAACATGCAAGACGTCTGCATTCTTTTCTTTGATCTTAATTTTCTTAGAACGTCAAAATTGCTGTCTCTATTAGAACAAATGCGTAAGATGACATCTTATGAGGACGAGGCCACGTTTAGAAGTTTATATGGCGTATGAAAGTATATGCAACCGAAATATATATATATATATATGAACTAGCTGCTCCTCGCGGTGTCACTTTACAAGGACGTAAGTAAGTAAGTAGCCCTTTAATCTCCCACGACTGGGGACAGGCCTTCTCACTCCGAGGACCGAGGGTTTTTAGAGCATAGACCCACCACGCTGCTCCACTGCGGATTGGCAGGCATAGTACACAAGTGCATTATCTATTCCTTCACTCTCATAGGCCGATGTGACGGGAATCCGACACGACCGGAGAGAGATCAGGCGCAGGACCGACGGCTTAACGTGCTATCTCCGAGGCACGGGGGTGGATCACACCGCCAATTTCCCAACTTCGGGCAAATATTTAGAAAATCTTAATAGAAAACTCGATATTGATTTTTGAATTGGCCCGACCCGGGACTCGAACCCAGGATCTCATGTCTGTAGTCGAACATGCTAACCACTAGACCAATGAGGCAGTTATTATTTAGATTAATTAGATTAATTTTTAACTTGCTTATAATATAATAAGATAAAAAATAATTGTTAAAAATAGAAACAAAAATTCATAATGCAAAACATTCATCTATATTTTTAGAGAAGTGATTTTTTTGTAATAATTTATTGTCTCAGAACTTCCCTACACACTGGAGCTCGATACGCGATACATTATTTTGATTACATTGAGATTTTTAAATTTGTTATATCTTTTGAATGGAATGTCCGATTTTAGTCATTGAAAATTTTTTTCAGGTATTGAATCGATCCTTACTAAAATATCATTTATTAGGATAAGAATTATTACAGAGGTATGAATAACATGGTTTGATTGTTTTCAACACTTTTATTAATGTGTAAAATGTAACAAAGTAGTTATAGTGGCATAACTACAGTAGTTGGACATATGATATCAAGGACTTTTTTATTGATATTAATACGTTCTATAATACTGTAGAATATTTTTTTTTATTTCCGTAGCGCACGCGAAAACAGATTTTTTGGTTCACACCTTGAATTACATTTATGCATTTTTCATAGGAACCCCTACTTTTTTTGTGAAAGTAATATAGCCTGTCGCTTAGTGAAAATGCTGCTTTCTGATGGTGAAAATTTTTGTTGAAATCGGTCCAGCAATTCTTGTGTGAAAACGATACAAACATACATATATAAATACTTACATGCAAAAACACAAATGTTTCATCTTTATAATATTTCTTTAGATTGCAAATATTATTAATACTATTTACGGATACCGAACAAAAAAAAACAGTTGTACTTAAACACTTCGTTTTGACGTAATCTTCAAATCTGTCATGAGTTTTTTACAGGTAAAGTTACGTGAGAATATACTCATATGAAGCTGAGCGTTCTCATAATTTAACAAAAGGCTTAATTTTCTTTTCAAAGGCCATGAACCTCTATTTACGAGCAGTCTTTCCAATTGCTTACAAATATAAAGAGTGCTAGTTAAATACCCGTATCGAACCGGTCGAAGTTACAGGAATATATAGACGTTTTATGTACCAGATTGGATTCCGTGAAACGGTATTTTCAATCACGATTGTACGTCATTCTTCACGTACCGGTGTGAGAAATTCCAGCAGTCGAACGATCAATGGATTGCGGCGAAAATTCCATTTGGAATCAACGGAGGACTTTTCAGTAATTGGAGGATTATTTTGAAGCCTTTGTTTCGCCATCAGATTGATGGTATCGCTTTTAGGTGTAAGTCTTTATTTGAAATTATTGCCGTGGGTTTATACGAAATCACCCACAATTCGATATTGCCTATTCATTACAGTTTACATAAAATATCTCTTAAATTTTATGGTTATTTTAAAATCAAAATGTGGTTGATAAAAGTGGTTCAATAAAGCTCATTTGAACCGTCACTGTTGTTTCCGTTGATAATGAATCTACAATCGATTTGGAAAGCAAACTTGACTGATAAGATACAGGCTAAAAACTGTTTTACATTGCGTAGCATCTATCATAAATTGAATGAAATCTAATATTATTATTATTATTTTAATCTTACTGATTAGCGTCAAGAAGATGTGCACCGTTTTTTATGCTAATTCGTTTGATGCTTAGGCAATTTTAATATTTACAAATAACATGTGGTCTTTTTATTTGCCACTCATCATTTAATAATTTAATGTGATGAAACGCGTGATTAATATCACGAAGATGTGCAGCGTTTTTTATGCTGATTCATTTGAAGGTTAAGTATTTTTAATAATAACAAATAACATGTCGCATTTTATTTTGCCACCCGTCAATTAATAATTTTATATACGATTTTTCATAATACAAAAAATAAAAATTTATCAATTCTCTTTTCTAAATTTTAAATTCGAAAACAAAAGTTAATTAATAATTTAGATACATTGACAAAACCACTTGAGATTTTTATTTACAATTAGTTATTTGAGATTTCAATAAATTATTTTCGACACTTTTAATATTTTAATCACAATTAAATTCCTATTATATCTTCTTTTTTCCCTCCCTCTAGGTCTCGAAAATCTAAAGCTTTAAGATTTTTATAAACATAAACAAGACTTAAAAATTAGTTTGCCAAAGAAGTTTCACTTCTGACATGTGTAATTTGTGGTGTAGAATATTTATTTTATGTAAAAACAAACTTCTTATGTCAAAATCAAGTGTCCCCGTTAGAAATGTACTCCATCAATCGCTCTCAAAGGTTCTTTGAGTATACGTAATATAAATGATTTGAGCACGTATGTAATGCCATGAACATTCTCTCTTGTGGCAACTCTAAAGCATTCCTTAAATTGTCGGAGGGTTGCCACATAATAAAAACAAATTATTGTACCATAGAATGTGAAATATTACTATGCACTTACGACATTGAGTCCTTAGGGAGTTGAATATATTGGATTGGATGAGTTACAAATATTGTAGCAAGTGTCCTTTTGGAGGTCATTTATTTTAATGTAAGGGGCTCAAGTGGTCCAATTGCGACAAATTCTATTACACAATTGTATAAATAAACTAGCACCCTCTGGAGATTTCGTCTACGTAAAATTTGTAATCACTCATACCACATAAAATATAATTTTATGAGATCGTGACAAACTAACCAGTTGCTTGAAGGGAGCTTTTTACTAATAGGATTGTAAGAATCCATGGTAAAATCTCTTCCCTGAACAGATTTAGAGAATAATAATTGTTACTGTTAGCACTGTTAGCCATGCCATGCAATGTTGCATTACAAATACATTTGTAACGGGAAAGAGGACTATGATATAATATTTTCTGATTCTTTTAGAGCTGGGTTTCTTATGAGATAGTATTTGCAGTCTCAGTGGCTGCAGAGGTCTTCAAGTGTTGCTGCAAAGGTCATCTGGAGTCATGCTCTCAACCGTGATTGATTTAAATTCAAGATAGTTTCAAAGATTGTGTATCGATTAGTTAAAAGTTATTTTAAGAGTAGATAGGGAATAAGTGAGGGTTTTATATGATTGTTTACCTTACGGAGCGACATAGTCGCATAGTGACTAAGCTCCTTAAATAAAGAGTTAAAATAAAGATAGATCCAAATGATCAATTCTATCCCATAAATATCGGATGTCCCCAAACTTCCCTAAGATGAGATAAACACAGGTGACAACGCCAAAAGTATAAATACAAGTAATACAAGCAATTAAAATTCCTACAACATTTAGCCAGCTATTCGTAACCTCATTACAGAAGAAACTTTTAAACTTTTTACGTGAGCTTTCAAAAGCCCTGTACAATTTCTCGTAAAATTTATTTATTTCATAATTTGAACAAACTGTATAAACATACAGTTTGTCACCGTGAGCAGTGTTTAAAAAATATTTTACTAACGATTGAAAATTTTAATAAGATGGTCAAAGTAGGAATTTAACAATAAACAGAGAAAAATCTTAATTTATTTACAAACAGTCATTTATTAAAAAGATGTAATGTATTTGGCCTACTTAACATGTTTGATAGCACACTGTTCATTTATGTATATTAATTTAATACAATTCAGGAGCTGAATAACTAAATCTTTGTTCTAAGGTTCAATGCAGTTGAACTCATGATTTCGGGCGCTTTTCACTGATAAAGAGAAACTGTGCCAAGTAAAATCGAAACAAGCTCTCTTAGAACTACTGATCGAGATACTACGAAATATAATATAAGGAACAACCAACGTTTAATATCAATAGATACTAGTGGAAAATAAGTAAAATATGTTTAATTGTAGCATGAAAAATCTTACAATAGCTTATATCTCTTATGTGAACCTTAAAAATGAATTTTATTTCCTGTACTTTATTATATTTAGAAATGTACAGTATACTTACATTGATTTTGCAATGATTAAAAAATATATAAGATTTTTTAAGACAATAGTCAAATATCTAGAATAGAACCTTTTGAAGTGAAACTTCTTGAGGCGTATGAGGGTAAATTTTTACGGATAGAACGCGTCACGAAGATGTGGAGCGTTTTTTATGCTAATTCGTTTGTATATTAGGTAGTTTTAATATTTACAAATAACATGTGGCAGCATAACTGCAGATGAATCATTTACGCGGATTCATCTGCAGTTTCTTTGGCGTTTCAGAGGTCCATTAAACACCATAACTAATTTAGGTAATTTAAACGCCTGTCCGTTTGTCTCTTTTGTTAAAATAAGAGGACTATGGATGTTAGAACTTATCCTCCTCTTTGTGACACTATCTAATTGGTCTAGTAGTTAGCAGTTCGGGGACAGTCATGAGGTCCTTTTTTTTCACGGGGGGGAAATCTTCTAAAGATACCCGGCCTCTTGGGGGAAAGGCCAGGTTATGTAGGATTATACCCACTAAAACCCCCTCGGTGGCCCTCCTCGGCACATGTAAGGTGGCTCCAGGATGTCCGTAGGAACCTTCGTCTGGTGCCGCCACTGTGCGATGACATACACATCCCGTGGTCTGACTGCAATGTAGCTTAAGGCCACGTAGGCTACATTCCTCCCGGGGTTGTCTGCAACAGAACGATGCGGGCCCCCACTCGACGTTGGTAAGTTAGTAAGTTAGAGATGTGCTCCACTCCTGTGCATCGGAGAGCACGTTAAGCCGTCGATCCTGCGCTTGATCCCACTCCGATCATTTCGGATTGCAGTCACATCAGACTAAGAGAGTGAAGGAATAGAGAGTGCACATGTGCACTATGCCTGCCAACCCACAGATGAGCAGCGTGGTGTGTTTACGCTTTAAAAATCCTCTCTCCCACGAAAGAGGAGGCCTGAGCTCAGCAATTGATACAAAAGACATATAATTGACAAAGTCCTGTTCACAAAAAGATCCTATCTTTTTAACTACACTGCTATAGTGATATGGGGCCTAATATAGCGTCTAGATAATCCCGCATACTGTATCTTCCGAATTAAATCACTCCGGGACGCCCTCTATAATAAAGGGTGGCCAAATAGCTTGCGGCTTCACTTTATTGGGTGCTAAGGTTTGCCGGCGGCTTTCCACGCATCGCTTGGCAAATAAAGGGGCAGAGATATTGCACGTTACACGACCATCACATAGCTAACACCACGAATATTGCAACATGGATTTAAAATCACACTTACTTCTGTCCCACAATTTAATATCTCTAGGGTAAACATGCTTTCTTATTAGACACAAATCTGCGATAATAATGCCTATTAAAGTGCCTCCTCACTCAAACAATATTTAGAGTTTTAGAGCAGAACATACAATATATATAGGTTACTTCACTGAAGAGCATAATGACGAACAATTAGGCACAGAAACGAATTATAAATGGTATTTATATTTGCAGTGTGTGAATGCTTTGCTTTGAATATTCTATGTTTATATTTAGATTATATAATATAATATTAGCTTATATTCTTTTTACATCCACATCGTATATAACATTTTTCCTCTTTTTGAGAGAGATATCAGTAGTTTAGCTTTTTAACTTAACTATTGCTTGGCAAATGGGTCTCGCATATTTTTTTATTTACGAAAGAAAAAGCAGATTTGCGTGGCGAACGTTCTACATAGAAGTATAAATAAAACCAATTTATATCATAGAAATAAATTAATCAATTCATTTATAAATAGTGTAATAATTTTCTAAAGGTTAATTGGATCGAATGGAATATAAATGTACTGATTAACGGAAAAAAACCAATCCGCTAAATTGAAAATACACCGCAAAGCCGACCATATTCATTATTCAACCCTTGTGATATAAAACCCTTAATTGCAAATTCTATATATTGCCACTTAATCAAATGGGACCTTTTTTTTATTAAATATGTGGTTGAATATAAAATGAACTTTTATAATTAAACTAGTTGATGTCCTTAACATTATTTGCTTGGTCTTAGTACTGAACTAGAAATTATATTCCGCCAAAACTATTCATATTACAACAGATAAGGTCTAAAAAATTGAACGTAATAATATTAAATGTAATGTGTTAGTTTGTATGTATATATATGTATATTTTAGTTATGTATTGTAGTATGTATGTACTTTATTTATGATTAGTATGTATGATCTCTTTTTGCACCACTCAGCTACTTTTGTACAATCTCCTGAAAGTTGTCTGAAAGAAATCTCTGGCGATCGATCGATCGATCTGGAAATAGCGATAAGACCATCTTTTATCTTTTGCAAATTGGTTTGTATAAGCCTTGCATTCATAATTTGACATTGTGTTTTTAATCTGTACAACAAAGGGTATTATTATTATTATTAATCTTCTAAAAACTATAATTTTGCTTAGCCAAGTATATAACACATACACACACACTCACGCTCATACGTACACATTTCATTCAAAGTATTAACATAATGTAAATAATTTTTGTTTTAATTTGATAATTTTATGATGATGTACGTATAATATAACAGGAAGTGACTGACCCCAGAGACACAAGTACTCCTAGTTTGAGAGTAAAGGGCAGTATTAATAATAGGACGAAAATGATGTATTAATAAACATGATATAATTCATGGATTATAATAACTGTATGAATATAAGCAAACTAGATAGCGTAATGGTGCGAGGATTCGCTTCGCTAATGGAGGATCAGAAATCGATTCCTGGAAGGGTAATCTTAGGAAATTGTATTTTCTAATTAGTCTGAGTTTGGAAAGGTTGGAGTCTTCGGCTGAGGCTGTTAACCACCTAACCACCAAAGCGGTTTCGCCAAGCTAAATTTACGTTTCGCTATGATCCTGTGCCGGACTCACTGGTTAACATGTTTGGCTATAGACATGAGATTCTGAGTTATATATTGATTTTTCTATAAAGATTTTCTCAATATTTGCCCGAAGCTGGGAAGTTGGCGGTATGCTCCTACTCCGTTCTTTGGAGAGCAAGTTGTCGGTCCTGAACCTGATCTCTCTTCGGTCGTGGCAGATCCCCGTCACAACGGACTATGAGAGTGAAGGAATAGAGAGTGCACTTGTGTTAGCAGACTTGTGTACTATACCTGCCAACCAGCAATGGAGCAGCGTATTGGGTCTATGTTCTAAAAATCCTCTTTCATATAAATGAGGGGACCTGTGCTTAGCGTCTTTAACGGTACTATACCTTACCATCAGGTGAAATCACAGCCAAGCACTAACCTGTCAGCAATATGAAAAAGATACCAAAGTAAAATGGGAACTATCCAAAATTCTCTTTTGCAAATGACCAATAAAAAAGTGCCGCCGCTGTCGCCACGCCCTTTACATTACAAAGGGTGATTTAAAAGGCGATACAGTGTTCGCAATTAGGTTGTCTGTGTCACGAGGGATGAATACATGATAAGGGTGGCTGAGTGGTGGTTTTGAATATTAGCGAGATTGGTTTTTAAGGTTGATTGCAGGGGTATGTTGATTGAGTCACAGTTTGGTCGATGCAATAGCGTATATCGACGTAAAAGCAACTAATTTGCACAATTTAATTGGAATTCGAATAATAAGTCTTAGTGTAACACTGGAATATGAAAAAAAGTAAAGCTAATTATTTATTATTATATAGTATATTTAGAAGAGCTCGGCAAACTTTTGCGACAGGAGATCCAAAAGTTCGACACCATAAATGTTCCCTGATATATAATTATCCTTATATATAATTAACCATTGTTCTCTTTCACTATTTGTAAATATTAACTTGCGTGACCACAAATTATCGACCTCTAATGTACTTAAAAGTAGTACCTATAATTTTTTATAGTAATATAATTTGGATTCTAAGAACCAAGACGATATATTTTCCATAATATTGAAATCTAGTATAGTCGAAATATTTAATTATTATTCTATGTCAGAATTACCGTGTTTTGTTGATCAAATTTTGTTCTTGCAAATATTTTGTATATGTCTATTTGTAGGTCTAAAATAGCGAAGATTGGGAGCTAGTCCAACTAATAAATACCTTTAGCAGCTAATTAAATATGATATATTACATATGTTTATGCCCTAACAATAATTTCTAACATCAATTATACCAAGTTAAAATTGAGTCGCAAATTTGTTGGCAATAAAAAATCATTATCACTCTCATGAATAACTAAATGACATAGAAAGTTACGTTTTATATTTGTCTTTTAGTTCTTCTATTTAAAAAAAAAACTAAGAATATTTATTAAATACATTGGCCATATAGTGGTTAACTAGCCCCACAAACACCTCAATAGAACGTCCAGTCTGCACAAACAGATCTTCACTAAGTAATATATTCAAGGCATGACGAGGGATAAATGAGTGTAGGTAGACCACATAACATTTTATTTGTGGAAAATATCCTGACATTATTCTCAACAACAATCAACCATCACGAGGAGAACTTCATCTTCACTTCACTTCTTTCTTTTTATAACGATATTAAATCCATAATATATATTGATATAATTTAATAAATAAATACGTATCTCTGTAATTGCAATTTTCTCGAATTACTTATTTTATTTTTCGATTCGATTTCAAGTTTCGATTATTAGGCCACATGTGAAAGAATTTTTAAATACATTATACAATATATAAATGGAAGTATATGTAACATAAACAAAATTATTCTCAAGTTTTAATTTATTAAATAATCTGTCTATATGTATTGCTTTATACTTAGTGTCAGTCATAAAAAAAGACATTATTGTAATGATAATGTCTACCTGCATCATTAAACAAAACATTTATATAATTATTTGTTTCATTAATTTATTTATATAACAGTCTTATGTTAGGATTCCATAATTAGCAGGATAGGATTTGTAATAGACAAATTGCGTAACAATTTTAACGATGCTTTACATAACTTTTATATGTTGATATAATAAACTCTTGTCAATATAGAGCTTTGTTCAATGTAAATAAACTAATTTTTTACAAAATATAAGTTCGAGAGAAGGCCCATGTAAATAATAAGAACAATAAATACTAATTGTTTACAGATGACAAGGAATTTATTGATGCTTATAATTCATACTTTCAAACATAAATTTAAATTTAATGTAAAATTTTGTATTTGAACTACTTATAATTATATATGACTCGGTAACACGTCCAGTCTGTATAAACAGAGATCTGCACTAATATATGCAATGTTGGATGAACGCGTGACGAAGGATAAATGAGGATATAGTAACCACGGTTAAGTGAGTTTGTGGGATTTGTTTGGGAAAAAGAGTCTCACGCGAGGGTTTTTATCTATGAATACCCCTGTTTGAAAATAAAACTAGAGAACTTGTTATATTCAGTGACTTATTACTACTAACAGAAAATTACATGTTACTGGTGACGTGATATGCTACGTAACGTAAGACTATTTGAAGTTATAAATATTATAGACTGCAAGAGCGTAAAAAAATGGAAACATAATATGTAAAAAAATGCAATTACATACCAAAACTGCACTTCTACATCGGGCAAATATTGAGAAAATCTTAATAGAAAACTCAATATCGATTTTTGAATTGACTCAACCCAGTACCTAATGTCTGTAGTCAAACATGCTAACCACTAGATCAATGAGGCAGTCCTAATGGTAACTGATGATGCAGTCTAAGATGAAAGCATGCTAACCTGGTAAGAGATAATTTTCCTCTTATGGTTTCCACACAGCATCGTACCGAAATATAATTTTTGTGCTTGATGTTACTCTACAACTAAGAGTGGTAAGTATCCACGTTCGAAGCTTCTTACTAGACCAGACACAGACAAATTAGAAAATGCAATTTCCTAAATTTGCCCTTTCGGGAATCTAACTTTGTTTTACAAAAAAGAGCAATACGTGCGATATATCAATTGGGGTGTTGCGTTTCCTTAAGAGAAAAATTTAAACAAACATCAATTCCCACAATAACGTCGCAATATATATAGACACTGACTCCAAATAAAGGAAAACGAAGAACTCTAAAAAAGAATAAGCAATTATTTTTTATTTTTTAGAGCATTTTAATATATTTGTAACAGTTTGTTTTGAAGCTCCCGCACCCGGAATCAAAGTCGCAACCTTTGGTTGTTTTGCCACCCCGCTATCGCAGTCTTTTATATGGTAATCGAGCACATTTCTAATACGCAAATTTTCCCTCCCCCCCAGTCTCTGTTACCACCGCTTCACACGTAATACACTTTATAATATTGCAATGCAGCAAAAAAAAAATCGTAAGGTCATTGCCAGTTGATTACTGAGAGTTATATATTCTGCCATAAATCGCACTCTTACTGTAAGTCGTTGAGGAGTTCCATCGATCATTATAGTTGACTACGACAATCACTTGAACATACCAACGTTACGGTAGGTGACTAAAATATCCGGAGAGCTTATTAAAGATTCTGCCGAGTATCGTTAAGTTGCTCCTAAGAATTGAAGAGTTCCGTTACGTTGTCAGAGATCCCATGATCAGAACCTAATCAAACTATCATCAAACAACCCTTGAAGTATATCCTTTCCAATAAAAAAGAATCATCGAAATCGGTTGGAGTGATCTTGAGTTATTCGTCCATTTGTCGAGCACATGCTTAATACAAATGTAAGACTTATCCGGTTTTCTTATGGATGTCATCATCAGAACTAGATTTAAAAATGAGACCCTACGACAAGCACTACCTTTCATATAAAAAAAAAATCATCAAGATCGGTTCATTCAGTCCAAAGTTACGAGGTAACAAACATAAAAAATACAGACGAATTGATAACCTCCTCCTTTTTTTGAAGTCGGTTAAAAAGAGCAATACGTGCGATATATCAATTGGGGTCTTGCGTTTCCTTAAGAGAAAAATTTAAACAAACATCAATTCTCGCAATATATATTGAATTACATTTTATAAATCCGTAATAATACAGCAAAAAGAACGAAACAAACAATTTTAACACAAGAAATAAAAACAAACTTGTAATGCCATATTTTAGAGTGCTGAAGGTTCAGAAATCATTTGTTGGGTTGAGCAGACGCATTTTTAATAAGATACCCAAAAAAGCATATTATGATATTTAACTGACAAAGATGTTTGGACGTGATTCCAGTTGCACATGAAAACTAAACACATTGTAACCTACAAAAATTATATGTAAAGGAGTAACCGTTGAGTTTCTCGCCGGTTTCTTCTCAGCAGAATCAACTTTTCGAACCCGTGGTAGATATATTACTAAAGAATAGACTAATGACGATTCAAATGTGTTTTTTGAGACTACTTCAATAAAGAATATTTTGCTTTTGATCGTCATATCGATTTATTACATCAAACCATCAATGCTATAATCAAAATAATTTTCATTCAAAACTTAAAATAAATAACACGTTTCGAAAACAAATTCACCACAAGCACGTACTTGTATTACAAGTGGTCCCCCTCATTTGTAAACCATTGTACTCCAACAAGCGGTTAGCAGTACAGATGGTGATTATCCAGTAGCTATTCAATATACATGTCACATGGTTTGATGGGATGTTAGTCTTCTTTGCCATAGGGTAAAAAAAGATATATTGATACTGGTTTGATGAAATCGTGGGATATTGGTGACATATGTATAATTTTTAACATTTCATCCTTATCACTCATATGTTGATGTGGCATCGTATATCTCACACCAACTTCTAAACAATAGCTAGACTCGACATTATAATTAAGTATTTGATATACATAAATGGTTTTTTCATTTTTAATATTTTACATCGAAATACGTGTCGACTAAGTCATTGAATAAAAAAAAAGTATGTCATCTGTAGAAAAAGGTTAAGTACTATTTGCTGTTTCGGTTATAGAATGAATACAATGAACCAAATTTCTACAAACAAAGTTTAATTCCTAAAGCGATTGAGACAATCACGATTGAAGTTTATCCATTCACTGAAACTTTGCGGCATTAAAAATCGAGGAAGTTTCGTTTTATTTGTACAAATACTGTCTTTTGCTTTAAAATGCTAAATCTCTGAAGCTAATTTAAATATCTGGATATAATAATATAATTATGTGTGTTTCAAACTTTTTAATAATGATTTCAGAAAATTTACATTTATGCCAAGAAGGTTTATATATGTATTTATTTCAAAATAAGCGATAATAGTCAGTAGATTCACTAAATTAGGAAAAGTTGAAAACATGTTTTAAACCACAAAAAAAAGACTTCGAATATCGGGATTGTATTCTCAAAATTACTTAACAAAACTAGTTTTTAAAATCTGCTAGTCTGTTCATCTGTTCCGGGTTTAAATAAGACCGATTGTGATGAAACTCTTATTGGACGATAGTTACCATGTTTAAGCGTAACATAACATGTTTTTTACGTTTCATAGCCGAGCGTGATGGCTCAGTCTCAATCAATACACCACAGAATAAAATACCTAAACGCTTAAAGAAGTTTTCACTTCAAAAAACGAAGCTAACATTGAGCATATACCGAGGGGTGACCGGGTTTGCTCGTTTATGCAATTAAGCTTCGATAGGTTTATTGTTCAATATAGTCCCATCTATCTGTCCTAATAAAAAAATCACTAGAAATTGTATGATTTCCAACCGCACACAAGTGGGTGCCAATCTCAAAAGAACAATAATGTATTCACCCCCTGCCGCAACATGGGATGGGGTGAATAGAATGACAAATATAATAGGATATTGTGATGAGACGAAATTTAAGCCAGTTATTAATGAAGCTCCTGTGACGCAGTTAGTAAAATAAAATTAATTTAATTCTGATTAATGGTGGCACGTTACAAGAAAATTTTGACAGCTGTACGTGTCATTAAAAAGGTAATTAATTTTCATTTTAAATGGATATAATAAAAACCAGTTTAACTTTTTTATTGCCAGGGTTTTGACTGCTATATTTATCAGACTGCCACATTGTGCCTTCATTTCTGTAACGCTGCAAATGTAGTAACTATTAATGAGAACGGTATGCTTAGATGGTTAGGGCACGTAGAGAAAATTAATGAAAGGAGACTGACAAAAAGCTTTTATGAGTCAAGAGTGAATAGGAAAGTTGGAAAGAGAAGACCAATTGCTAACGTTCCTGGACCAAATCCAGGACATTTTAAATAAGGGCCAGGTCAAGAGTACTCTTAACCGACGAACTTGTATGTAAGGTTCAATGAGAATGAAAGAAGGGAAGGAGATATGCAAGACTCGTGGCAAGTGGAAGGACGTAGTCTCTACCTACCCTTATGGGAACGAGGCGTGATGCTATGTATGTATGTGTGTATATAACAATCAACTAGCTATTTCCCGCGGTGTAATTCCAGTGTTTTGTGCATATCTACATTTCGAAAGGATCAGCTGTTAAATTTGAAATCATTCACGAAAAGGTTTGTAAATCAAGTGAATTTAGTGGTCTAAAACCAATTAGTGGTCCAATAACGCCTTTCCAATGAAACCGGTTTGGGTTAAATCGTTTCGATAGTTTTAAAGTCCATAACCGAGGTAGGTAGAAACAATTTTTGTGTTTTATATATAGTATATAGAATTCTCTCATTTAGTGTAATATATTAATTTATAAGCTTAAACAGGACTCCAGTGTCCGGTTATTTAATATATTCATATAAGTCAATTGGTAAAATAGTTACAATTCGAAGTATCTCAAAGGTCCTAAAACACTTTATTCGTAGCACAGAAAATGTTTTATAATACGTTAATTGTTAGCCAACTATCAGTGAATTCTATGTGAAATGTGTTTATTAATTATTAAATTGGATATATTTTTGAAATATTTGGTCTGTTAAAAAACTGTGCTACAAAAAATTGTTAAGTCGTTGAATACACATGGGCACCGGACTTATAATCCCCCAAACAAGCTCCCCATATAACAAATACGCTTATTTGCTAAGAGATTATCACGACGCGTGTCCAATTACTTGTTCTGATGGACACCCCATTGTCAATGGAGATGTGACAGGACCGGTTATCTACTTCTATAGCATTTTTTTCATAACGTATATAAACATCAAACGTGTGAACGCAAAAGCTTCATAAACATTACAAATTAATACGATTTTTGTGATAAAAAAAGTATACTCGATTGAGTTTGTTGTGGTCTCTTCTCAGAACAAAGCGGAAAAGATCCCTTGTAACTTTAGGTTCTAAATCGTTCTTTAATATTACTATGTGTCGTATCATCGTCATTGCAATAAATATGTGGGAAAACTTTTTTTTTCACGGGGAATCTTCTATAGATTCTTGGGGGGAAAGGCTAGGTGATGTCGGATTATACACACTAAAATCCCCTCGGTGACCCTCCTCGGCACATGTAAGGTGGCACCAGGATGTCGGTAGGAACTTTCGTCTGGTGTCGCCATTGTGCGATGACATACACGTCCCGTGGTCTGACTGCAATGTACCTTAAGGTCACGTAAGGTACATTCTTCTCGGAGTTGTCGACAACAGAACGGTACGGGTCCCCACTTACAACGCTCGAATTAAGCAGCCCCTGCGTCTTTGTCTCCGTGAGAAATCGGCGCTCTCTCGCGCTCGCTCGGCGGTCTCCTTTTTAACCAAGACTATTTCGCAAAAGCAGACCACCGCCCTCCAAGTTGTGGGAAAACCTATACGACGATACTAAAGTACTGCAAATGATCTCGGGACTAAAATATTTTTTAACTAACTAGATGTTCTCCACGGTGTTACACGCGCAGTGTCACGTATTAGACTCTGTGACAATATACGAAAACCCGTTCTTAAAAAGATTTGCAAAATTTCGACTCAATTTGACGAATATTTTGCCCGACCTAACTTCAGACCACATGTCCTTAGTAGAATAAGCTGACCAATAAGGCAACTATAACCCATACCATACTACAACTGATTCGTTAAAATTGTATTTTCTATTGTATTTCAATTTGTGTTGACGAATAAAAGTATTTTATTATAGTAGTATTTATTATATTATACGAGACAAATAAATAATGTGAAACAGTACTAGGAAATGAAATTTAATGTGCGTGCGTACAAAGTACACATGTCAGAAGTGCAACTTCTTTGGCAAAGTAATTTTTTAGTCTTGTTTATGTTTATACAAATCTAAAACTTTAGATTTTCGAGCCTTGGGGGGGGGGGGGAAGAAAGATATGTTGGGAATTTAATTGTCATTAAATTATTAAAAGTGTCGAAAATTAATACAAATAATTTATTGAAATATCAAATTACGAATTGTAAATAAAAAAGCCACGTGTGTTTGTCTATATTAGAAATTATGAATAAAATTTTATTTTTGAATTTAAAATGTAGAAAAGGGAATTTATGAATTTATATTATATTTTATGAAAAATAGTATATTAAATTATTAATTGCCACATGTTATTTGTAAACATTAAAACTACCTAACCTTCAAACAAACGCTTAGTATGAAAACGCTGCTTCGTGACACTAATCACGCGTTTCATCTGTGAAATATTTACCCTCATGCGCCTAAAGAAGTTTCACTTCAAAAATATAGTTTATATTAATAATCAATGAACGCTCCCTATTCTTTTTTACCATTTGTCATTGAAATCTGTCACAATAGCCACTTGGTGCAGATGCGATTTGTATCGGGTTACGACATTTTTTTTGGGGATTAAGCTATACTTTAAAAGTATATGGACTGTTGTGGTTACCACCTCCATTCAAAATAAAAGTAACTTTTTAAAACATATTTACTTGTAAGAAAGTGGCTAGGTATTTTGGAGTATCGTATTAAGTTCAGGTTATTTTCGACGACCTCGCTGATGTAATGGTGCGAGTATTCATTTTGCTAGTAAAGATCGTGGGCTCCATTCTCCGAGATGAAAATTTTGTAATAGTTTCTAATTTATCTAGATCTGCTCTAAAAGAACTCTTCGGTCTTAGCTATTATTACTCTACGAAGAAAGAATTTGTGTTAAGGAACGATAATGATGTTTAGAAACCATTAAGAGAATTATTATTTCCAGATACTACTTTAGTCTGTCTCCTGATCTATCTTCAGATGAGATAAGTAGTAGATAGTGTAAAGTCCTAAAAAGTCAGCATTAAAGTAAAACTTATCTAGGTAAAAATCGTGTTTTTCACTTTCCATGACGACGGTAACATGGTTAGTCGCCTTATTGACTTATTGACTCAATTTAACGATGTTATCCGAAGAAGTTATAAAATAAAGAGCGATAAAATGTTAGTACCTAACCTTAAAGTAATATTGAAAGCTGGCGTAAGTTAATTTGTCAATATAAAACGAATAAAACCCTACCAAAATGGATGTAAACGTACCATCAAAAACCGTCCAAGAAAAAAGTGCATATAGATCTATAATATAAAAATGAATCGCAAAATGTGTTGGCAAGCGCATAACTCAACAACACCTAGGTTAATTTTGACAATTCTTTTTTTTAATGTACGTTGAAGTCCAAGGATGGTTTTTACGGAGAGAAAAGTTCGAATAATCGCAGGGGAAAACCTTAAAAACAGCCCTTTTCTGTTTCCCATACAAACGTTTTCTAAGTAAAATGTAGAGTCAATTTGAATTTTATTGTTATTACTACTAAAAAGGTTCATAATAAATTACAAGTACTCACTGTTGTCCAAGCAATGTAGGTGTGTCAACCTAACGTCAAAGATTCAATTTGCAACTTTATTACTGCTAAACAAGTTCAAAATCAATTGAATAGTCACAACCCGACCAAATTGAATAATCACAAAAATGTTAAGAGCTATAGATATTTAGTGCTGCTGTAATTTCGAAAATCATTCGTAAAACTGAAATCTGCCACATTTCAAATCTTTTTGACAGAACGAAATCTGTCGGGTCTGCTAGTTTTAGATGTTTCTAAAAATGGCATTTTTAAGTCAAAGATTTTGTTGTAAAAAGTGTGTCTGTATTGCTTTAGGGATAGGTTTGCCAATCTATTTTAGATAAAGGACATTATGAGCAGTAAGATTTAATAGTGAATCAATTTTATTTTGTTTATTTTAATTAAAACTTTAAGGCACACAATAAGAATATAAATTTGTTAATTCATACAGAGTAAAGTGCTTAAAAGCGATCTTATAATGTTAAGCGGATTTTTTAAACCACCTTGGGTGAACAGATAACAGAAAATAGAGGTGTAAAATGTATTTGAATAAACAAAAACATGTTATACAAATATATAAATAGCTAAATTCGAATAGGCTCAAATTAGGTGATATGTAAATATATATAAACCAAGCGCCCTTAAGTAAATTTAAGACCTCAAATTAAACTTAAATGCTTGGTAGAGGGCCAGAATGTTATTTTTTAAAATATTTAACAACACACAGCCGCGGTAAGTCCACGGCTTCATCTGTAGCTGCATCCGAATAAGAAAAAAATCAGTTTTTAAGAATTTATACGACATTACAGATACAGCCTTAGTGATATAGCCTCTCACCTTAAATTCGAATTCAAAAAATATTTATTCAAGTAGGTTATTACAGCACATTTGAATCGAGTTAGTATAGTTTTTTTTAATATAACATTTTCAATGTTCGATTGATGATGACTTCAAATCTAAAATTAACAAGGGTTCCTTCTCGCACTGTTCCAAGACACAACAAACTCAGTTGGGGTGTCACTTCTTTCTCATCATCATTGCATATATGTATATTTAATTTATCTAATTTAGATTAGAGCAATTCATTCACTCCCATGCTTTTTATCCTCTAGATAATCCTTCAAATTATAGAACGATTTCTTATAGTAAGAGATTTAGGCCTATTAATTGACATCTTTGTAACTTCTTCTGGGAATTTGTTATAGCAACGTATATATAAATACACTTGAATGAATTGTTACTTTTATGCAGCCTACTAGAATTTATATCAAATTTACTTTAGTTTCTCCGTAGAAAAGTCAATATTTTTATGGACGTACAACAAGTTTTCGTATATGTATACGCAATAAATTGTAATTATTTTAACTGGTCTGAATTTCTCATTTAGCTTATTTGGTTGTTTTAGAAATATGTTCTATGATTTGTAATTAGCTAGAATACATAGTCTTCAAATTATAAATATTCATATTTTCCATGCAATAGTCGCGAGAGTGTACAGTAGTGTCATTTCATATGCCCGAAGTGTCCCACCGTATCATTACGCATGAAGAGCAGGGGTGAAGCTTGTTTCCGGAATCACTGGGTTAGAAGCAATATATGTGTTTTATTTGCATACTTTGTCAATGGATTTATGAGATCAAAATGAGCCGGTTTTCAATACTTCCTATAACTTTGGCAAAATATAAATATTGAAATTACAAAAATGTGAAAGTAGCTAAAATGCGAGTTGATATGTAAATACCAGGACATAGGTAAATACCAGTCTTTATATGTAAATACCAGGACATTTGCCTCATTGGTCTATTGGTTAGCATATTCGACTACGGATCAATTAAAAAATCAATATTGAGTTTTCCATTAAGATTTGCTCAATATTTGCCCGAAGTTGGGAGGTTGGCGGTGTGCTCCACCCCCGTGCCTCGGAAAGCACGTTAACCCGTCGGTCCTGTCCTGATCTCTCTCCGGTCGCGTCGCTTTCCCGTTACATCGGACTATGAGAGTGAAGGCATAGAGAGTGCACTTGTGTAGTATATCTGCCAATCCGCAGTGGAGCAGCGTGGTGGGACTATGCTCTAAAAACCCTCGCTCCTCAGAGTGAGAAGGCCTGTGCCCAGCAGTGGGAAGGTAATAAGCTGCTACTTACTTTACTTGCCAGGACATAGGAATTTGTGACTATAATAGCCGTGAGAAATGACCCATTGCGAGTTACTGACGTGGACCTAGAATAATTTAACAAAAATATTCAATCGAGGATAGAATTTTTACAAGTACAGGTAATCTACACTGTTACGATAGCAAGCCATCAAAACAGTAATCAAGGACAACAAGGTTTAAGGACATACACACATCCTTTATTTCGTAACTAATAAAAAACGGATTAAAACTGCACGTCTTGAGGGTTGCACGCATAATGGGATTTGGCAAAGGGGTAACCGCATTTAATGTAAATATCTTTTGAATGTATGTTTGTATTTTTTCCAAAAAGTATTTGAGGACACGCGTATTTGATTTCCTGCTTTGTTTGCTGTAGCAGATGGTGATATAAAGTTTTACATAGTTCTAGAATACAAACAAGTAATATTAAAAAAAATGAAAGTAATTTGCTACGTCCTTTAGTATCTTTTGGAACTCATTATAAAGAAAGAAACACTTAACACTTGACATGAGCTTTTATGTATGCCATTGAACATTTTTTGTCAAAATACATTTAATATTTGAATAACTTGGAACTTATATTTGAACTTAGTGGATGAAAATTTATTAACCATATGAATATTTCAATCAGACAATCATCTTAATATGCAAAGAGAATTCATTTCAATTTAATTAATCTCAAGTCATTAAATCTATTTTAGTCAATACCTATAAAAATATTCTTTTCCTGTTTCCTCGTTAATCCAAATTTAATTAATATACAGATACATAGGAAACCAGTGAACAAACCCGAGTTTGACTTTTAAACGATATACTATAATAACATCATAGTATGGTAGAATATAACAAAATAAACATATTATGATGAAGAAATTAGGCATTATTATACAGAAATCTCAGTACATCTGGTGACAATACTACATCGTAATGACTAGAACTTCAAAGTAAAAACTTTATGTTATTTGAAACAAATGCATTTTATATCCAAACTACATTATTTCATATGTGCATCACGGATCAATCTATTCTTTAAGGAGCAATAAGTTGAAAATTACACTCTAATATAAAAACAGTAGAAACAAGTAAGAATTTACATTTTCTTGAAGGAAGTGAATAAATTGCAATTCAGTCAAATGTAAAATGTCACCTTGTTACACCGTGTAACATTAAACGTCTTACAAACTGCCTGTAATACCTGTCTTTGATGTCATATTGTAGGTGTACTGCTTTTAGGTCATGTTTTCAAAGCAACCTTACTTTATAAAAAAAAAGAACTTTAATTAACTTTTGAAGTGAAAACTTCTATAGCATCGTTGTAATTTCAAAGTTGATAAAACGAAAAAGAGACAAAAATTCACACGGTTTAATGTGGAAGAAAATGAGATAGGAAGCATTATACAGAGGGCAGGCATAGTAGAAGTTAAAATTAAATCATTAATAAAACCTACAATTGTCCTCTTTCCGAAATTTCATATTAGTGTCCTTACCTTAAAACCAAAATTTTTGAAGGTTTCACTTCTACCACGTGTGAAATGCAAACTAGGTTTTTTTTGAGATTCTGCCATTTTATGTCGGTACTACCAATGTCCAATAAAGAAAAGAAAGATATTTTATATTTATAACTCTATATAGTCCTCTCGCTTAGGAGAGACCTAAAACGCTGGTCTGCGGGGAGTTGGCAGGTTATACATACCCCATAATTACTCCCAGGATATGATTCGATTCCCGGGATTATTCTAATCGAGAATCCACGCGTCTTATCCACGCCAATATGGCTTAGTCCAATTGCCAGCCTATGAATAATATACAATACAGTGATCTTAGCTAACAGGAAATGATGACACAATTATAAACCGTGCTAATTTGGTAAGTGTTGGCGTAAAACAAACATAAATAATTACCTGAAGAATGGAATTAAGTGCAAAGGTTTTAAAATTTAACAAAAGCATATAGGTGGAATCACATCTAATTGTCTTCCAATCGATTCGACAAAAGATCACTTATGCAATCTTTAAGAAATAAATTCGAAAATGCGTTCTGTAAAGACAGAAAAGATATTCTAAAAATTGATATCATCTAACAAAAGCAAATTCATCGCAGACTCAAATCGAAATAGGTTTTGATTCGTTAAATAATAAATAAAGCTTGTCTTTAACATCATATCAGATACTGCGGTGTGACAGACGACCGGAAAATATTATGGTATATTATACTTCCATTCAGTGTAAGAGACAAATGGCTGCGATCCATCGATTTCAAAATTGAGCGTCTTTGAAATTTTTCAACTTCATTGTCCGTATAATTGGGCAATTACGTATCTTAAACTTTTTTTAAAGAAATTCTCTTGTCGATTATTTAATCTAATAGCAATTGCGTACTGTAAAATGCACGGTTTAAACTGTGATCAAGCAATCCATTAGGTGTATCCAATTTCATTTTTGAAACGAGTAATTAATCGAGTGGATTATTCTATTGGGACGGTTGCATTTCAATACACACGATCCCAACATTTCAACGAAATATATACTCCAAATACCTGGCAGTTAAAAAAGTAGTTTAATTTCGATAAAAACACGGACGTAAATAAATCTGTTTTCAACAACAATTTAGCATTACATGATGAAATGAATTGAAAAGTCTGTCTATGATTTTGTATTATAGATTTTATTTCCTGGAACTGAAATTATTACGTAAATTTAAGAGAGGTATTTTATATTTTTTCTATGGTTTTTACGGGTACCTCGAAAATATCAAGGCCTAAATGTCACTGATGAAGAGGGTTCCTAAATATTATAATGTCTCCTTCCCCATAGTCCTGACCTCTTAAGGCTTTGCTGCATTTCTTAGTAAAAAGAAATAAAAAGTGAGCCGGCTTTGTCATATTTACCTATTATAAGACAAGATTTTCATGCGATTTTCACCAATAGATAGCGTCGTTCATGAGGAAAGTATATAATTTACATCTCTTCGTATCGTGGTATTCTATAAAGCATATATATATATATATATATATATAGTTAGCCAACCAGTAAATGATTGAAATAAAGCGATAATTTTTGGAAGTGTCATACAATCCAAGTCGTCTGGGAGCTTAATCTTTTAAATTAATAACAAAAGAAATATATAATGGGATAATCTTCTTTCATTGAACCACAAAAAAAGTCCGTGTTAACATATATCCATATTAAGTAAAGCTTACCAAAGGTACTCTTTTTCTTATAAAAAAAATGGTATGTGGGAAAAATATTCATACGAATGAAGTACAGTAATCTTTATGAACTTAACTACACTTCATATACCTTATTTCAAATGCCATCTACTGAAAGCTCGCGTAAAAGGATGTCTTTCGCATGTCGTAATTTTTTAAGAAATGTATTAACATTTTTACCAAGCAAGTTGTAAAACAGATTGATGTGCCTTCATCAGCGGTGCTTTTGATATTTTACCATAGCATGTCCCCACATTAGCTGTTCTGCGACCTGGTGTGGTAACAGTTAGAGCGAATGATGGCAAACAAAGCAAGATCTTTCTATCCTCGGGTACCATCACAGTGAATGACGACTCCTCAGTATAGGTTTTTTCGGAAGAATCACATCTAGTGGAAAATTTAGAGCATGCTGCTGCACAGGAAGCTTTGAGCAAAGCTTAATCTAAACTCAACTCAGCTTCTAATGAACAGGATAAAGCCGAAGCAGCAATTTCTGTTGAAGTTGCAGAAGAAATTGTTAAAGCAGCACCAGCATGGATACACCAATTAAGCATTAATTCAAATTAAGCATTTCATATACATTATTGATATTTCTCACGTCATATAATAATAAAAATATAGACATATTATGCTGTACAATCAGTAAAAAGTCGAGATCGCTGATAAATAACAATAACAATTCAAGAAACATTCATCTACAGTCTATGTTTCTTATACTCATATCCAAAACAAAAGTTCTTTTATATCTGAAGCAGAACTCCAAGATTATAATAGATTGCAACAAAATAGCTTAGCGATTAGACTAATGTCATCTTGCATCTGTTAATAAATATCTAATGCTATCCTAAGGAAGTCATTGAGTACCCTCCGGTTCGGTGGTTATTTACGACGTATATTGTATTCGTTTCCTGTTCCGAGACATTTCGTCTTTGGGGAGCGGTTATTTATGGGGGCATTTATTTTTTTATGTCGCTATAATGTAGATTGAGTGGGGGCCTTTATTTATACTGAGTTAAGCAGGTGCTAGTGACTTGATATCAACCCTAGATTTAGTATTTTAATATTATCCACATGACTATAAATATCCAGTACTTACCGATTAACAAATAAAGCATTAATTTAAAGGGACGTCATTATTAAACCTTCCATAAGAGATCCTTATCTAATGAAATAAATATCAAAAGATAATATTTAATTTTTATGTAATCCTATAAAATGGTATAGAGCTGTAACGCGTGATTACTAGCTATAGACAAAGCACGATTACACCAACATTCCCTAAAGAATCACATAGATAGGGCACCCCTTATCTGTAGAAAAAATCCCCTTAACCTACCTCTAAATGTTTTTTTTGTTATTGCTGACAGATTAGCGCTTGACTGTGATCTCACCTGGTGGTAATTGATGATACAGTCTACTCTAAGAGGGAAGCGTGCTAATCTGATAAATGTCGATATACCACTTATGATTTCTACACAACATCGGTACGTCTTTGCTGGGAGGGTGGTAAGTAACTGCGGCCGAAGACACACACAGACAAATTAGAAAATACAATTTACTAAATTCGCCCTATCAGGGATCAAACCCTGGACTCCTGCTAGCAAAGCGAGTACTCGCAACGCTGCGCCGTGTGTCAAAAGCTATGTGAAAAATCACAAACTGGCATCTCAATGTACTTAGAGGATTCTATAAAAAGTTATCCCTTCAAAAGGTTTATAATTAACACTTTGAATTTAAGAAGCGCTTATAAATCAACATTTATCTCCGGGAATCTATGTATGTAAACTTTTTTTATTAACCCCACTAAATTTGATTTGTTAATATAACAATGTTTATAAGTATATATAACTTCCCTTCTATTTTCTTGGTTATATCATCATGTTAGTTTATATATATGAAATTGTTACTATAATGTTCACGGTCTCAACACATCATTACGATTTTAGAGTAAAAAACGTCGTTCTTAAACTAGAAACCTAAGGAGATTTTGGGATATAGGTAGCCTATCAATCCCCTCATCAAATTAGCCAGGTGAGTAAGTTTTGTGCATTTCCTCTTGCATGAGCAAATATATACGGACTAATTGAATAAAACATATATAATCTTCACTGAAATTGTCAGAAAAGTTTTGATGTAGAAGCTTACATTGCTAAGACCATTATAAAATCTTCATAACTTCAGACATAAAAAATATACGTATAAAATAAAAAAATTGATAATGGAAAATTGGACGCCAAAATATTTGTAAAAGTAAGCAATAGGAAGTATATTCATAATAAAAAGTATTCTTCGAAAGACGTCAGGAAAAGTATACGAATGAATCGTACCAATCATCTGACACGGTTAATCTACCGTTACCGGACTGCGGTTCCATTGTCAGACGAGACGACAGTTAAATTAATAAAAGTAATCCTTTTAAAATTTGTTTCAAATTTGAAAAATAACATAATAAAAGAGTATAGTTTTAGAATAAGAAAAGCCTAAAAGTGTTTCATTGCATACATACATACATACATAACATCACGCCTCATTCCCATAGGGGTAGGCAGAGACAACATCCTTCCACTTGCCACGATCCTTGCATATCTCCTTCGCTTCTTTCATTCTCATTAAACCTTTCATACAAGTTCGTCGGTTTAGAGTACTCTTGACCTGGCCGTTATTTAAAATGTCCTGGATTTGGTCCAGGAACGTTCGCCTCGGTCTTCCCCTTCCAACTTTCGCATTCACTCTTGACTCATAAATCCTTTTTGTCAGTCTCCTTTCA